>CM044440.1:44424322-44440284 GCA_024363595.1 Xenopus borealis
GGGCTTTTATTATCATTTCTGTTCCTCAACTTGTGAATTGTTTGTTAGAAATTGATGTGATGTGGTATTTCAGTGCAAGTGATATACATTAGGCATCATAATCAGCAGTTGTAACCGGCCACACACAAATACAAAATTATTTGTTGTTTCACTTGATCAATTTTGCTAGAGTTTAATTCAGTGCTGTAAGGGTCCTGACAAATTGGGCGATCTATCGTCTGTGGAAGATTTCCTCTCCTGCGGTGTGATAAAACTGCCCCTCTTTGTTCACTGGAATTACTCCATGCAAAACAGTTTACATGCAACAGAATAGAATAGTGGCTTTGTGCCAAGTGGGAAATAATTAATGAGTACTATGGCAACTTATCTGCACAGAAGGTCATTTGATTTACAACCTGGGAAAAACTAAAGGATTGGTTTGTGTCCTTGAGAAGTGTAACTTATGGTTATGTGTAGGCTGTGAAACTATTATTGTTGACTGTGAAGCTGGGAATGTGGGCATAATATCACATTATTAAATGCAAAATCTGATTAGAATTTGACATGCAAATCTCCAGGTGATTCCTGAGTATTAATATGGTATAACACTAGGAGACCGACCCATCTTTTTTTCCCTCTGACTTCAATTTACAGAAATTTGTAAGCTTGTGAACGTGATAGGTAACCAGAGTCTACTTGATTTTTTCTGTTGATTCTGGCTGATAAATGTGACAAAGTTGGGACATTGCGAAAAATATTTCAAAGTAGTTTATGCAGTGGTAAATTAATGTGTTTGTAGACTCTGGAACTTGGTTGCTTGTTTTAACACTCCATTTGAATATTGAGAACTGACCTATATCTTATTACTATCTATTGTTGGTACACCCAATTGACATAAATATTTTTAATTTTGTCTCCTTTAGAAGATGTGTTGCATACGCTGACAGGTGCCATGTCACTTCTAAGACGTTGCCGGGTCAATGCAGCACTAACTATTCAGCTCTTCTCACAGTTATTCCATTTCATCAACATGTGGCTGTTCAACAGACTTGTAACAGATCCAGACTCCGGTTTATGCTCCCACTATTGGGGGGCAATAATACGTCAGCAGCTTGCGCACATAGAGGCCTGGGCTGAAAAACAAGGCCTTGAATTGGCTGCAGACTGTCACCTTAGCAGAATAGTTCAGGTAAAACTTTGTGTATTTATAGAATAAAAAGGTTTGGGTGTTTTAGCCATCCAGCATAGATTGAATTTTCAATCACCAATGAAGTGGAAGTAATGACCCACTGATGCTTCTTGTTTAGTTGAATTGGCCAACACCTGAAAGTGCAAGCATTGACACATTTTTTTAGTCTGAGCACATTATATTGTGTGTTTTCAGGCTGAATAACAATTCCAGTGTTGGCACTTTTATTTGTAGTCCATTCAGCTGATTGTGATCCAGCATTTCTGCCCATATGCCTTTAAAAGGATATTGTCATGGGAAAAAGTTTTTTCAAAATGCATCAGTTAATAGTGCTACTCCAGCAAAATTCTGCACTGAAATCCATTTCTCAAAAGAACATATTTTTTAATATTTCATTTTGAAATCTGACATGTGGCTTGACATATTGTCCGTTTCCCAGCTGCCCCGAGTCATGTGATTTGTGCTCTGATAAACATCAGTCACTCTTTACTGCTGTAATGCAAGTTGGACTGATATCACCCCCTCCCGTTCCACCCCAGCTGCCTAAAAACAGAACAGTGGGAAGGTAACCAGATAGCTCCCTAACACAAAATAACTGCTCCCTGGTAGATCTAGGAACAGCACTCAGTAGTAAAATCCAGGTTCCACTGCGTCACATTCAGTTACATTGAGTAGAAGAAACAACAACCTACCATAAAGTAGTTCCATCCTAAAGTGCTGGCTCTTTCTGAAAGCACATTACCAGGCAAAATGACCTGAGATGGCTGCCTACACACCAATATTACAACTAAACAAAATACACTTGATGGTTCAGGAATTAAATTTTTATGTTGTAGAGTGAATTATTTTCAGTATAAAGAGTATAATTTAGGAATAAAAACTACATAATAAACATCATGACTGATTTCCTTTGAGTTTATTCAGTTGTTACCTGGTGGCATATCTTTGAGCTCACCACTCTTTAAAAACAACTGAGAAATGTGGTTATTCAGCCATAACTGCAGCAGTACAGCCTTATTATTCACCCTTATTGTTCCCTTTGCTCTAAACATTCAAAAATATCTAGAATAATCAGTTAGCATTGTATAACCATACATGGAGGTACATCTACTTATTTTAGCCAATTAAAACAGCCCCCACATTCGGGGAAAGTTTGGTAAAGATAGTAGCCTGTACTAAGTACAATCCTTCATAAGTATGTTAATTTGCTGTGTCATATTAAGCTCCCAATTCTAAATCTTTCTAATGAAGCAAAAATGATAACATCTTTCTAATGTGTGTCTCTAGGGCAAAGTTTAAAGAAGCTGTCTTTCATCATCCAGAACATACTAGGACATTAGAGTATAAACTACAAAGCTAGATACTAACTTCAGAAACATTTTGTACAACCGTATTCCTCAAAGCATTCTTATGAAAAAGCATTAGAATATTGTATAATCTCAAGTGCTGATCATTATTCCTTTTTATCTGACCATAATGCTAAGTGGCTTTTGCATGATTTTTTTAGGCTACTACCCTTCTTACTATGGATAAGTACTCGCATCAAGATATTCCAAATATTAATAATACATGTTTTAAGCTGAACTCCTTACAATTGCAAGCTCTTCTTCAAAATTACCACTGTGCTCCTGATGAACCATACATTCCAACAGTAAGTTACCTGTAGATTAATTAATAATTTTTTTGGTGTGTGAGTAAACATTATAAAGCAAAAAATCTGTCATCCTTTGATATTATGCTGTTCTCCAAAACTTGTATTGGCAGGAGTTGATAGACAGTGTAGTATCTGTAGCAGAAAATACTGCTGATGAATTGGCTCGAAGTGATGGCAGAGAAGTCCAACTGGAGGAGGATCCTGATCTGCAGCTACCTTTCCTTTTGCCTGAAGATGGTTATTCGTGTGATGTTGTTAGGAACATTCCTAATGGCCTTCAGGAGTTTCTAGAACCTCTCTGTCAGAGAGGTGAGCATGATACAAATAGAAAAGTGTAGGATGTCATTTATTGCAGCTATTCACAGAAATGTGTTTCAGTGCATCACACACACATTGCGCAGGACACAACTCCATACACTGCCACAATGATACTGAAATTCTAGAAAGCAATGAATCATTATAGAAGGAAAAAATTATTTGCGTCTGAAAATGGCACTTTGCATTTTTATTAATGAGTACAAGATTCACATTTTTATTAGTCTTACTCTTACGGAAATTGAAATTTTAGCACATACATATTTGTCATTATTTTTGAGTCCTTAGTACATTACAAATGATAAAATAGTTAAAAATTTTAGGTTAATGTAATGCGACTCTGTGCTTATTCGGAAGACAGTTGCAGTCAAGGTGGCCATTTCTTTGTTTCACCTCTTCGTTTACGGGAAACCCTCTGCCTAAGGCAGGTATGATGATAACCGGCAGACCCCTGTCCATTATTTTTTTTTGGGCAGTGGTTCCCTGTCACCAATAAGTTTGCTGTGGCAGAGCTTTTACCATACATCGCTTAGGGAAGGGCATAGCTGGTGCCAAAATGCCTTATGCACATTTAGCCTTAGAGTTGTGACACACGGGCAGGTTCAGGGCAATTTAGTCGCCTGGTGACTAATCTCCTCTTCTTCTGGGCAACAATCTACCTGAACTGCTTTCACATGCCATACCGCCAGTAGTATGGCACTCTTGGTGCTTCGTTTTACGATGTCGCCCAAAGTTTCCTTGTGAGGTAACATCGGAAACGAAGCACCGCAAGTGCCATACCACTAGCGATTTACATTCACGCCAATGGTATGGCACGGGAAGGCAGTTTGGAGAGATGGTCACCCAGACGAAGAGGCAAATAGTTGCCAGGCAGCTAAATCTCCCTGAATCTTCCTGTGTGTCACTACCCTTAACAAAAAAAAAAGTCTTTAGTGAGTATCTGTTTTTATTTTTTTGTGAAGGTTTCTGCAGACTTGTCCCTCACTCACGTTCACCGGGTATATGGACAATTTACTTTGAAGGAGTGGACTATGAGAATAATTTGTTGACAGACAATACAGACCTGGTAAGCAAAGTATTATTTCTATTAGCATAGTGTTATAGCTTTGGGAAATTTTATTTAAAGTTCAGCTTTTATTGGGTGACAATTTATTAGGAAAAATGCAATTATTTTTCTTTTATATGGCTCTGACATATTCCTTTGGCTATACAGAGAGTTATTCCCTGTCCCAGAGGACCTTACATCAAAGTTCTCTCTCATTTATGAAACATTTTATTGTCCCATGCATGGTCCTTTTTGTCAGGAACCAGTTAACCATGTTAACGAAAGATTCCATGCCTGTAATATGTAATAAATAATAAACTACCACTAATTTGCCAAGCTTGGAATTACATTTAAAATGTTAGGATTGTGGGATGTAAGGTAGTTTGTTCTTGGTATTGAAACTCCAGTTTGGACACAAGTGAGAGGTGTGTGTGTGTGTGTGTGTATAAATATTATTATCTTTTATTTATATAGCTTCAATATTTACTTTACAGATATTATGTCATTCACGTTAGTCCTATCCCGTCTCCATTCACACAACTGTTTATATTATAGCCAGTTCATATTTTTCGTCTGTGTAAATTTTGTTTACAGAAGTAGCTAGCGAAGACCTGACTAGCCCAAGTAAATAGGAAGCATGTACAAACTGCTTGCAGGTTGTACCTTGGATATAATCAAACCCAGAACCCCATATGCTGTAGTGCTTTACAGAAATTGTATACCTTTCGCATCAGTTGTGTGGAACTTGCAGTTGAAATCCCTATCACATTCACACACACTATGAATTAATTGCACATATTATCCTGGCTGTATTCGAACCCAAGACAGCAGCATGGGGTAGGGGGGGATGGGTGCAAGACAGCAGTGCTAACCAGTGTACCAACATGGTGTCTTTACTGAAAGTATTAATAAAGCATATTATCATCCTACAATATAGTTTTATTCTTCAATTTGGCATTGGTTATCCAGAAAGCTATTATATTTAAAGTTCCTTATTGAAGAATTTCCATTTTCCTAATTAAGCAAAACCTTTAATTATTTTAAAAAAAAAAGTTTAAAAAAAATAAAAAACAGTACATTTTTATTTGATAGTAAATAAGGTAGCATAAATCTGTGTTTGTGGATAAAATAAATCACTGGTGAAGGAACGAATTAATGAAAAATTCATTATCTAGAAAGGCACAGGCCCCAAGCAATCCAAATGACTGTGCCTTTAATATATTTTTTATCCTTAGAAGGTTTAGTCTGAATTACCCACTTTTCTTTTTTTTTTTAGCCATTAAGAAAGGAACCTGAAATAATCACCGTGACACTTAAAAAGCAAAATGGAATGGGTTTGAGTATTGTTGCTGCAAAGGTGAGCACGATTATTTCTCTTGGATTTTCAATTTAAGTTTATTGGACAAAGCTAGAAATCAAACACTAATATGCAAAACAATTTTAAAAGGGTCCTGTCAAGATAAGTCTCATCCACTCTGCAAGGGCCCTTCTTGTGATCTGATCATTGGCCTGAGCACTGCATATTTGAAGCACTCTGATTTTAACTCACATTATTGGCCAAGTGATAGTCTTATTTGCTACATATATATTTTTATAGACCAGCCTGCATATGCATGGTCTACCTTGTTTTTTTGCTTCCAATCTGTTGCCAGCTTGCATTGGGCATATTTAATATGGTTTGTGAAATATTTTACACAAAATAAATGTTTAAATGTCACTGTAAAATAAATGGAATTTATGAAGTTTTGTATTGCTCCTTACTCCTGATTTTACACTGCTTGTTATCATCAGCTAGGCAATTCCATTGCTATATTAAAAGTGGTGATATTTATTAGGAATGCACTAAATCAACTTTTTGGTCCAATTCAGCCTTATACCGAATTTTCTGCAAAGGATTTTCTGAATCCTTGTCCAGGATTTGGGAAAGGACGCAAGAAAAAAAATCCTGCCAAAAAAGGCGTGGGTTCGGTGTGTATTTTCAGTAACTGAAATACGCACCAAATCCACGCCTTTTTTAGCTTTTTTTTTCTTGAGTGAATTTCTGTCTCTTCCCAAATGTGTGCCATTATTTTACACTGCCTCAGAGCTGGTGTAATCCATAAAAGTCTGGGTGTGAGGAGGAATTGCTTAGTAAACAGTGATCCTTTATAGAAATGTGCATCTTGATTTACACTGGATTTTTCATGTTATACACACAGCTTTATTAATACATAATATGCCCTGTAATGCCTAGTCATGATCTCTAATGAATTACAACTCAATTTGGACTATACATTTTGTTTCACTGGATTTGGTTCAGGAGCTCCTTTTATTTAATTGTTCAGAGTTTTAATTGTTTATGATTGAGGTGCACATAGTATTGCAGTGGCAGGTGAAGAATGGAATTTTGCCCTTTGTGGTTCTTCCTGAATATTACGGTTATGGAAAAATCTGCTGTTTTTTGCCCAAGCAGCCACAAAAACTTGAAGCTAATAGAAGCAGGTAGTGCTGTATTCACAGACATGGAATTGCAGCATCATATCAAAAAAAGAAAAACAGGTTTATTTCAATGTCTCAGAGATGTGCTATTTAAATGATATTACCAAGAAAGAAGTCAAACATGATTCACTCTGCGTTTTATGGACAACTTAAGGAGGAACTAGTATATAATGTAGCATGACTTGATGCAGAATTTTTCTTATTTCATTAATGCAATATTTAGTGCATTTATTTTTTAATACAACTATGAGTAGGATATTGCTTTAACATCTTGAATTCAGATATGCCAGTTTTTTTCTTGCATTATGATCGCATGTTCTAATCATGGTATCACCCATCAGATAGCCAATGTATTTTAATCCAATACATTTTGCTCTTATGTAATATGTATTATTAAAACTTTTCAGGGTGCAGGACAAGAAAAACTTGGGATTTATGTTAAATCTGTGGTGAAAGGCGGTGCTGCAGAAGTGGTAAGTAATATTTTGTTGTTTGAGATGTCTGATTCCATCATTTTATTTGGAAATGCTAAAATAATTAATTGGAAAATTGGAGCATTTACCAGGTCTATTTATATAGTTTACGGTGCATTCCATTGTTCATTACATTGACGGCCACTTTCAGAGCACATTTCAATAATCATTGGTAGTATAATCAATAATTTATGATTTCTTAACCATTTTTCAGAGAATATGAATGATATCACAAAAACCTTTCTTTCACTCATGGTTAGTGGTTGGAAGCCATTAAACTGTGTTTACATTTTTAAAGGAATTGTTCAGTATAAAAGTAAAAACTGGATAAATAGATAGGCTGTGCAAAATAAAACATGTTTTCAATATAGTTAGTTAGGCAAAAATGTAATGTATACAGGCTGTAGTGAATATAAGTCTAACATAATAGAACAGAATACTACTTATTGCTTTTCAGCTCTCTTTTGTTTACACTGACTGGTTACCCTGGTTACCAGGCAGTAACCAATCAGTGAATTGAGGGAGGGCCACATGGGTCATAACTGTTGCTTTTGAATCTGAGCTGAATGCTGAGGATCAATTGCAAACTCACTGAACAGTTATGTCCCTTGTGGCCCCCCTTCAAGTCGCTGACTAACTCAGATTTAGAGAGCTGAAAAGCAGGATGTTGTGTTGTATTCTCTCCAGCCTTTATACATTACATTTTTGGCTAACTAACTGTATTAGAAACCTTTTTTATTTTGCACAGCCTATCTATTTACCCAGTTTTTATTTTTACCCTGAACTGTTCCTTTAAATCATAATCACTACACAAACTACCCAATTGACCCTGAGCACAACTGTGTATATGTAAATATATATATATATATATATATATATATATATATATATATATATATATATATATATATATATATATATATATATATATATATATATATACACTTTTGAGAAAGGTCCCAATGAGGACCGAAACGTCGGTTATGCATATTATACCATAATATAAGTTGTTTGGAAAGACCCTTGATGCTGTTTCCTGTTTTAAATTTTTTCGACATATATCAATTTGACATGCACATGGGCAGTTACGGGGTCAGTGGGGTTTGCTTGCTTGCAGTAAACTGCTGATTTGTTATCCCATGCTCAGCATGACATGAACTAGATAGTATACTTTCATTTTCAGATTTAACTGAAGTATGTTCAGCACAGGCCTAGTAATTTAACTAATTTTAGAAACATATACAATCCCTTGTAAGGGCAGACTGGCAGACTAATTGCCTCTTCTGCTGGGCGACAATCTCCCCGAACTGCCTTCTTCCTTCCTTCCTTCTGTCTGCTAAAATGAAGAATCGCCTGCGCTAATGCACTCGCGGCCCTTTTGATTTCTGAAGTCACCCAAAGTTGCCTACTTTGGGCGACTCGGAAATCGAAGTAAATGCATTAGCGCAGGCGATTCTTAATTTTAGCAGATGGAAGGCAGGAAGAAGGCAGTTCTCCCCGAATCTGCCCATCTGCCCCTATATGTCACAGACATGGGCTGTTTTCTGCATATGCTGCAACAACCCATGTGACTGAACAGGGTTCCCAATGCGTTCAGAGGGAAAGCAAAATAGATACCCTTTAAGCTCAATCACACTCCCTTATTTCTAATGCTATAATGTTTTTGACAACAATTCTGACAGCTCAAGGTGGATTTAATGTTTATGATGAAATTTGTTAAACCAGAAATGTTATTTGACTTTCGTAAAGCCATCTTATCTCATATACAACATTTGTAAGAACAATTGTTTATCTACTTATTTTTCAATTTTAGGATGGTCGTTTAGCAGCAGGGGACCAACTTATAAGTGTGGATGGGCAAAGTTTAGTGGGTTTGTCCCAAGAAAGGTAATGAAACATGTTACTAATCCAAGCGCTTTACATGCATATTACAGCTCCTCTTTTAAGTCTGCAGTAATCTCCATTTAGGTACCATAGTTCTGCATTACAAGTGCACAGATAAAAGGGGAGTTGACTTTTTGTCCTATTTAAATGGAACATAAAAACTAGGGCTCTGGAGTGATGTGTCCCCTGGCACACCTTTTTGACGGTGTAGTGTAAATGAACATCACTGAGCCCAGCACAAGTTACAGTGCAAGTTAAAGGAAAACTATACCCCCAAACAATGTAGGTCTCTATAAACAGATACTGCATAAAACAACTCATATGTAAAACCCTGCTTCATGTAAATAAATCATTTTCATAATAATACACTTTTTAGTAGCATGTGCCATTGGGTAATCATAAATAGAAAATAACCATTTTAAAAAATAAGGACAGCCTCCTGGGATCCTAGGATCCAACGGTGCACACAAACATACCAAACAAACTATAAAGTTAGGTCACACCAGCCAATTAACAGACAGAGTTCTGTCTTTTGCTTCCACACTTCTTCCTGTTACAGTTAGAGTTGAAATATTTCTGGTCAGGTGATCTCTGAGGCAGCACACAGACCATCATGAAATGGTGGTTCAAGGCAAGAGATGTAAAAGGGCAATATTTACTTAAATATATATACCAGGTAGGTAAGATTCTTTAATATGTCACTTTATTTGATATGAACTATCTGTTGCTCAAAAATTCATTTTTGGGGTATAGTTTTCCTTTAATGTAATTTAATTTTAAAGCTCTGGTGTGGAATTTTTGTTCACGTATGTACAAATTAAGTTTGGATTGAGCTTAATATTCGGCTGAATTCTATTTTATTTTCTTGTAAAGAAATAAGTACCTGCACATCCTAAACCTTTCCAATAATTACAGCTTCACTAGAGGTGTTATCTGATGTTATTGCCTATGTATTTGCATGTGTTATATTGAATGGAACACATTCCTGCATGTCGTATAAATGCAAGTTTGCATGTGTAGTCTCCTCACCTGTGGAAAACATGCTGGTTCCTGGACGTGCACAAGAAGAATAGCTAGGGATGCACTGAATCCAGGATTTGGTTTGGTATTCGGTCAAGATTCAGCCATTTTCAGCAGGATTCCTATTCGGCCGAATAGTTGTGCCTGGCTGATCCGAATCGTTAAAATCATGTGACTTTTAGTCACAAAACAAGGAAGTAAAATTCTTAGCCGAGCACGATGTGTGCGACTGGCTTTTGCCCTTCCTCTCACTCATTTGCATATGCAAATTAGGATTCAGTTTTGTATTCGGCCAAATCTTTTGCAATGGATTTGGGGGTTCGGTGCATCCCTAATTATAGCAGAGGCACTAAATTTCAGGTACTACATTTAACAGAACTGGATAATTATTTTCACGTGACTGGACAAAAATAAAGATGCTCCAGTGGAGTTAAATCAGTCCTAACAGGATCCTCTAACAAGAAAAGAGCTATATAAAATGTAATTTGAATTCTGCAAAAGCATTCATTGGGAACAGGCAACAACTATGGGGCAAATTCACTAAAGCACGAAGCGTCTAATGCTAGCTCTAATGTGCCAGCGTGACGTCATTTCGCAACTTCGACAATTTACTAACAGTGTCCCTTGTGAAAATTAGCTATCGATGTAGATAGACTAGCGCAATTTCGCATCCTTACACCAGGTGAAGTTGCGCACTGACAAAGGGACATAACTATGCTAATTCCCCAAGATGCCCATTTTACTGAATGTTACCTCTTGTGCTAGGTCTGACCTGGTGAAGTTCAATACAATAGATTAAAAAAAAAAAAACTTGAAATTTTTTCTAAGTCCCAAAAAACCGCTGGCGTCTTTTACTTTTTTTAGGTTGATAGTCTCAAAAAATAGCGTAATTTTTTGGGTTACCCTCCTTCCTCCCTACATTTTCTAACATATGGCAACTCAACTATACAGTGGGCACATGTTTAGGGCAATAGGACAATTTTATTAAAATTTTTTAAGGTTTCCTGGGCTTGTGTAGTGTAATGTAGTGGCTGTAACATATACTTCTATTATACGTTTATCTTCGCGCCGTATGCAAATTAGGCATTGCTTGCGTAAATGCGCTAAATTGCCTGGCGAAGTAACAGTAGTGCAACTTCGCTACATTTGCCACCCTGGCAAACCTCGGCAAAGCCAACGCTAGCGCATTTTAGACGCTTAGTGAATTTGCCCCTATGTCACAAGGCTAGCTCACCTACTATTTGGTTTCTGAGAGTAGTAGGGATTGAGGACCTCTTGCTGGATGTCTTGATTGTACACAACAACAACAACAAACAACATTTGTAAAGCGCTTTTCTCCCGTAGGACCCAAAGCGCATAGTGCTGCACTTGTGTTAGCCTTGATTACAATCATGTGTTTAAAAAAATCTGTCTTTTAACTAATAGTCTTGCAAGCATTACACAGTCCACATGATATAATGAGATTGTTGACATAAGTGGTTTGACAAGTAATCCTTTAATATTGAAATGTTGTGAATCATGTGGGTGTGGGAAGGAAAAAACAACAACCCTATTGTTGCATATGGAGTATCCAAGACATGGACTGCTTTTGGATTATTAAAAATTAAGAAGTGGCGTTATGAATTTTATCTCCTTTACAGTTTTATTTGTCGTTATACAACCATAATAAATATTTCTAGAGTGCACAGTTCTGAGCACTATTTGTTATAAATATAAGCCCTATAGCTATGATCTTCCTTTTTAAGAGTGCAAGTGTAAAGAGCAGAATTGTTTACAATTGGCACCTAAAAGCACTACTACCAGCTTGTGGTTAATGCCATGCTGCCAGTACTGCCTGTACTTTTACTGCACAATTTATAAAAAGCAGTGTTTGCAGATGCAATGGTTCCCTTTCTATTTTGAATTTAACTGCACTGATCCCAAAAAGTTTGACTTTTTAACATGCTTTTTGTGGGCTTCAGCTAATATAGAATTTGGGGGGCCTGGTACATCTCTGTGTAAATTAAACTTGTGTGTGGGATGTGTCCTAATTAACAATAGTGTTGAAAGCCAAGTTAAAACTAGATGCTTGTTTTTCATCATATTGAGCATAAGCTATTCCTCAACACACATTCGATAATTCAGAGTGTTTTATCACCCAAATGCTTTCCAGCTCAGGTTGGCAGCAGAATGCTCAGAATGAACCTATACATATAAAAATGAACAGTGTATCATTTGTAACATTTTGTTGCTTGCTGAACAAGATGGAAGTTTCCCTGTGCACCACTGGTGTAATCTTGTAAAGTTAAATGTTCTATGCTAATCTGTTAAAGTCTTTACTTTGGTACATATTTTTTTTTTTTTAAAGAGGTTCTGTTTTGGGCATGGCAGAGGGCATTGATGTATAAGTTGTAATTTGTACATTTATTGTGGAACATATTGTAAATCGTTTATTTTTCTGATTAATCATTTTTTAAGCTTAAAGCAGCTTAAACACAGCAATGGTGAGTCTATTTCTTTCTCTCTGTGAGGAAGGGCCTATGAACAGACTGCCCAGCTCTATGCTGCAGTTTGCTTCTAATTTACTTTTGAAGAAATGTGTTTAAAAAAAAAAATCACACTTGACTAAGTCATATTTCTCCTTAGATACTACACTGCAGATATTTTATATAGCAGCTTCATAAGAGCTAGTTGAAGAAAATTTGACCCAAATAACTTGCAAGAATTTCTTTTATGACATGCTCATTGGGGAAAACTAGCAGTTATACCTACACCCGCAGTAGATAAATACACACATTACATGAATCAAGCCTTTTTTTCTTCACAATTTTGCGCCTGTAAATGAGTCTTTATAAACTGATATTATATAAATATCACTGTGACAATAAGGGTGCTGCTGTTTTGTGCTTGTATGATGTATGCAGCTTTTTCTTCAAGACCAAATAATTGCAGGAATATATTGAATTACTAAAAATCATCTCTTCAACAGAGCTGCGGAGCTGATGACTAGAACCGGGTCCGTAGTAACCCTTGAGGTAGCAAAGCAAGGAGCAATATACCATGGACTTGCCACACTACTAAACCAACCATCTCCTCTTATGCAAAGAGGTAAAATTATTCCGTTTTTGATATTTGAAATCTATTATAATCTGTTAAAACAAGGAAACTGCAGCGCCCCCCCCTTGCTACTTTTCACACTCGTAGGACATTACCTCCTTGCAACCAATAAGTTACGGTTTCATTAGCTGTAATTTGTCCACAATTTGTCTTGTATCAAATAGCTAAAACACTGTGTTATAGCCGTAAAACCTTTTTGTAATAGGCATGTATAAATCCCTTTTTGTTTGTGTGTGATGCAAGTCAGATGAGGGACTTAAAATAGAGGCTTTTTAAACAGGATAATCTAATGGCACAAATTATTAGAAAATTATATTCTTCATTTTAAAGGAGATACATAGAATAAACAAAACCCCCAAAGTGTTGTAGGCAATTATGAAAATAAAATATCTAAAATGGTATCAATTATTTATTTTAATAAATAAAATATGGTGTTGGCTTCACATTGGGTTTAAAATTAATATTATCTTTAAAAAATGGCCCCTTTATTGGATTTCTCTATAGATGTTCACTGGTCCCTGTTCATGTTGTAAATGAGGGGTGGCCATGTCCTCCCAGTCTCTGCCAGCAGCACAGTAAGAGGGGATAGCCAATCACAGCCCTGCAGTCACACAAGCAAAGACAGGCTTCAGTTCCCTATCAGGCCAGCCTAGACGCAGAGTTATTTTACATAAATAAATCTCCATTAAGTTTTTTATATGAAACTATACAGTTTTATGTGAAATATTTTTTATTGTTCAAAAATTTAATTTTCCTCTAAATTTAAGGCATTGCAAGTTTTCATTTAGTAATCTTTCTTGCGTAAGGCAGCAGCACCCCACAAGTTACTGGGGATGGCTGCTCCTGGTAACTTTAAGGGCAGAACTACATGGTAGACTTAGCTGTGATTGTCGGATCCGACGCTGGGTGACAAAACGCCCGGGTCTAGTCGGAAGGTGTCACAGCAGTGATTCAACGCGACACTTCTGTCCGATACAAATGCTGCAAGCCGCGTCTGCATCCGACAGTTGTGTCGCATGGTATCACCATTGCGACACCATTACCTTGTTCTGACTTTATGCAGGCGTTTTGTTGCCCGGCGTTGGATCTCACGGAGACACAGCTAAGTCTGTAGTGTAGTTCTGCCCTAAGAGCCAAATGTATGATTATTAAATGACTCTTAGTGCAAAGAGCACATTTTCACTCTCTGCGCTAGCACTGCAACCTTCATCTAGAGCTGTAAATCTAAGTGCTGGGGGAGTGAAGGGGCGACACCACAAAAGCTGCCTCAGGGCAGAACAGGGGCTAGAAACGTCCCTGCCCTCTGTGTTTTTCCTGTATTGTTTCTGCAAGGCTATACATAATTTCATCCAGAGGTACATTTACTTTTGTTTTGCAGTACTCTCTGGGTGCCATGCTGCAATAAAAAAAAATTTCATCCACAATGTTTATCTATTTTCCCCAAAGGAGATCGACGTGGCTCAGGAAAACCGCGACCAAAGAGTGAAGGTTTTGAGCTTTACAATAACACATCCCAGAATGGGTCTCCTGATAGCCCCCAGGCACAATGGCCGGAATATACAGAACCCAAGAAGTTACCAGGGGATGATAAACTAATGAAAAACCGTGCTGATCATCGCTCCAGTCCTAATGTGGCCAGTGAGTTTTGAGTAATATAAACTCCAAAAGCATATAGAAGGGTTAATGGGCAATATGCCAGTGCTATATAAATAAAGCATAATAATATAGCTATATAATAATTACTTAACTAATGCTTTTTTCAGCATCTGAAACAGTTTGTAGTTATTCCCGCAATCCCTTGATATGTTACTCAAAGTTGTAGAACATTTACAGTTTCAAAGTCTTAAAGGAACAGTTCAATGTAAAAATAAAAACTGGGTAAATATATAGGTTCTGCATAATAAAACATGTTTTGAGTATAGTTAGCCAAAAATGTAATGTGTAAAGGCAGGTGTGAGTGTATGTCTAACATAACAGAGCAGAACACTACTTCCTGCTCACAGATTTTGATATGGCTGTTTTTGCAAAAAGGTTATATTCCTTCCTATGACCATCTGGGGGGACGTCTTAGTATGTGCAGCCTTTAACTGATTATATGGGAGCATGGTATGGCCCCAAATAATATGTTCCAAAAAACTGCTGTTAGAGAGTTAAAACACTTTTTTTTTTCTTTATATGAAAGTCTATGTAAAATATGCAAGTGTGGAGTATTTTAATGCCATGATGACTGCACCCGATAATTGACCTAATATTCTTTGGTAATAATTACTTTAATATATGGGCAAGCATATGAATAACTATAGTACTATGCTCAAATCACATGTATAAGTGTCCTTGTAGCTTTCAGCTGGTAGGCTTTGAACAAGTTATTCTTTCTTCTTATCTGCTAGATCAACCCCAGAGTCCGGGTGGAAAAACGACTTATTCGAACAACTCTACTGTGAAGATCACATCTGTCTCCACAGGAAATTTATGCACTGAGGTTGGACACATTTCTTGTAAAATGTGTTTATGAATTCTCGCTTAGCTAAATGATCTGTTGTCTGCATTGAGTTAAGATTTCAGGTTTTTTCCCTTTCTTAAAGCTAAAAAATGAATAGGGCCCACAGTAAAATGACCCTTGTGGAACATACAGCTTTCAGAATCCTTCAATCCTTTAATATATTTTTGGGCCATAGCACAAATATTGTTTGACACCCCTCCCCCCAACTTCGGCCTGTGTGCATTGTTTTGTTTCTAATTATGGGATAAAAATTGTACAGTGTTAAGAGAAGAGTAGCCTAAATACAGTGCCTTAGATATCTTAACCAAACAGAAATAATATGGGAC
>CM044440.1:44461505-44473352 GCA_024363595.1 Xenopus borealis
AATTTTTCGTGAAATCGGATATGCAAAATGGCCTCTTCGATCATCGAATATTGAATAGATCGAATAATCAGAAGGAATTAGAATTTTAAAATTATTCGACTGCCTACTTCGCCAGATTGAAACTACCGAATTGTAATAGAAGCCTATGGGAAGCTCCCCATAGGCTTCTGAGGCTAAGTCCTGCTCGAATACCATTCGTACGATCGGAGCGTTCGATCGTTCGAATCGTACAAATTTTTCAGACTCTCAAAAGAAATTTCAAAATTTTTTCGTGAAATCAAACGATCGGTATCCGATCGTACGAATTCATCGAGAAATCGGAGCAAAATGATAGCCTAAAACAATTCGATAAGCATTCGATGGTCGAATGCTTATTGAATTGCGAATTTCCGGGAGTAATAGTAAATTTGCCCCACAGTCTAATGTCTCTTAACACGTTCACATGCCAATTAATCTTCCACTGTTTTTGAGCAACTCTGTCAAAGATATTAAAATCAAATTGTAATATTGTACACTGACTTGTTCTTTCCATTGAAATCCAAGCATGGGCCGCGTGAATACAAAATATGAATGGATGTATGCTGGATATGTGGTTGAAAAGGCAACGTAAAATGAACAGTGAATGAAAGCAGTTCCCCTTTATAAACTTCCAGTTGGCTAAATATGTTGTTATGCTATTTTCAACATGCAGTTTAAAAATGAAACGATAGAATGTAAACCTCATGGATTGTCCTGTTATGTTATTATTATATTTTGCAAAAAAAATGTATTAATGCATTATTATCATATTAGTACTCTTCAAAAAATAAGCAACACTTATCAAATACGCAACAGATACTATACAGTTATGGGACCCTTTATCCAGAAAGCTTGGGACCTTCCAAGCTAGTGCAGATAGTGGATCTTTCTGAGTCTTTAAATATTTCAATTATTTCATTATAATAGAGTCTATGGGAGACAGCCATTCAGTAATTCGAAGCAGTCTGGATAAAGAGTTTCCAGATAAGGGATCCCATACCTGTAAACCCCTGCGTGCTGGAATAAGCATGATGCTTTTCATTAACTCTTTATCTATTGATACAAGCAATTCAAGTGTACTTTGTGTGTTTTCAGCTTTTTATTTTTTAGGTGCTTATGGCATGACGGTTGGAATGAAAAATTTACTTTTTACTTAGCATCTTTTTTCCCCCCTTCCTTTCCTCTTTGCTAACTGCAGCAGACCGCTATGCCAGCAATCTCTATTCTAGATTTGGTATGTTCTGTATTTCTATCTTCTTAACAGTCTTTTTATTCCTCCTTCTTCTCTGTAGTTTCTCTGTAGTAAATGTGTTGTATTTGCATCGTTGCTATAGTGTGTCATTCTGGGGAACAAATCTCACGTTTCTCCAAGCATGCATTGCCTGGAAGTAGTAATAGTAGTATTTAAATGTCTTTCATCCTTTACTTCTTTTCTTCTGTTCTTTCCATGCAGACTTGTGTCAGTTTCCTGTTATGCACTAGTTCTGTTTCCATGGCTTATGTTTTGTTATTAAGACAGTTTGCTGTAAATACCGTAAAATACCCACAATTCTTTCCAGGGTCAGACTGGGGGGCACGGGGCCCACCGAACTCCTGTCCAGGGCTTCCCTCCGGACCCACTCCTGTGATGCGTCCATGAGCAGTAGGAGGCGTCACAAGCACATGCGCAATAAGAGGCATGCATGTTCGAACAGCGCTGCCAGTCAACACAATTTTTTTTCCGTAGGGTAGGGAGAGGGGATCTGGCCTGGCGGGGGTCCATGAGGGCCGGGGCCCACCGGGTTTTTTCCCGGCGTCCCGCCAGGTTAGTCCAACCCTGATTCTTTGTCAGTCCTAAATTTTCATCACACTATTTATTTTTTAAATCTCACATTTTTACATATATTTTTGAGATCTGATTGTAAAGAATAAGCTTCTCATATAATGACTTTGCCATGAGTTTGACTTGGCAATGTGGTAATAAAATATTCGTGGATCAAGTCAGAAACTGGTCTCTGCTTTTGAAAGAGGCCTTGCATAGACACTTTGGTGCAAATTCACTAAAGGGCGAATTTTCGCCTGTGATTGCTTCACCACACTTCGCTCCACTTTGCCAGGCGCAAATGCAATACGCTAATTCACTAAAATGTGAAACTATGTTACTACGCTTGCGTTTAGGTCAAATTGAATAGATCCGGTGACATATATATGTCTTTATTAGAGATGTTGGTGCAAGTGCTTGAAGTGGCCACTTAATATTACAAATGTCCAAGGAAGCAAAATAAATACAAAAGAGATTCTCTCAAGCCCTAGACATGAGTCCACCCTAAAACAAATGTGGCATGCCTCTTGAATGGTTGCAAAAAGTTTAAAACTAAAATTTGTAATAGTTACAAATTATAAAGACAAACCCCTCTTTGAAATATGAAAAAATGAAGGATATGATGTCACTGACATAAGATTGAGGATGTAGCTTCAGCTTATCAGTTTGCCAGGTCTAAGCTGGTGAAGGAAACTCTGACTAAAGCGGTAACATTCCGTAAAATTTGCACTTTAGTGAATTTGTTCGCCTGAGTGAAAATTCGCAGCAAAACTGTGCTAGCGATGGTCTTTTGCTAGCAAATTGTCCTCTACGCCTGTTAGTAAAGTGGCGATGTCCCTGCGGATGGGATTTCTGGAGAGTTTTCATTAGCGACGGCCTCTTTTCCCTTTAATAAATCTGCCCCATGATCTTCCCCCAATACACACTATAACATTTCCTATCCATTTACCTATATTTGACCTTATAGTATAAGGCTTAGTTGGCCGTGTCTCTGTACCTTGATGCAAGATTGTTTGTAAATAGATTATAATGGGTTTTTTTTTTTAATTATGAATTAAAGGGGTTGTTCACTTTTGAGTTAACTTTTAGTATAATGTAGAGAGTGATATTCTGAGACAATGTGCAATTGGTTTTCATTTTTTATTGTTTGTGGTTTTATAGTTATTTAGCTTTTTATTCAGCAGATCTCTAGTTTGCAGTGTCAGCAATTTGGTTTCTAGGGTACAAATTATCCTAGCAACCCTGCATTGATTTGAATAAGAGACTGGAATATTAATAGGAGAGGGACTGAATATAATGATAGTAATAAATAGTGACAATAACAATACATTTGTAGCCTTACAGACCATTTGTTTTAGATGGTATCAGTGACCCCCATTTGAAAGCTGCAAAGAAACAGAAGAAAATTGCAAATCATTAAAAAACTATGAAAAAAAAAACAATTGAGCAGTTTCTTAGAATTGTCCCTTCTACAATATACTAAAAGTTAACTTGAAAGTGAACCATCCTTTTAAAAATGCGGAACAAAAATAATTAAGAAGATCAAAAACTGCAGAAAAATACTGTAGTTGCAAACTATATCCGCATAGTCAGAAAAGAAGGTTTAGATTCCACACCTACTGTTTTTGTCGTTTGTTGCTCAATCACAGCGATCAGGATTTGCCAGGTCCAAAGTTACTGTATCATGTATTTAGAAGGAAGGATCACTGGAGAGCTGATTCTTAAAGGTGATTCAAGCTTTATTCAAGATGCATAAGCACTACATGTTTCACCAGAGGAAGGACCCGAGTGGTCCGAAACATGTAGTGCTTATGCATCTTGAATAAAGCTTGAATCACCTTTAAGAATCAGCTCTCCAGTGATCCTTCCTTCTAAATACATGATACAGTAACTTTGGACCTGGCAAATCCTGATCGCTGTGATTGAGCAACAAACGACAAAAACAGTAGGTGTGGAATCTAAACCTTCTTTTCTGACATATTACCATTGCCATATTGGATGTCCACATCTCATATAAGATGCTTGGAGAACAATCGCTGACAAGTACTCAAGAAAGTAGCAATACTTTTGCTTATACAGATGAAGAAATTGATCGAATCCTTGCAACAGCAGATACAACTATTACTATATATGACTCCACTGAAAACAAAGATTTTCATTTTTTTTCAATTGCTGAACTTATCCAAAAAAGAACTTTTCTTTCCTTCCTTCCTTCTAAATACTATATCCGCATAGCACTGTCTGCATCATAGAAAAAGTTCTTTCAAAGTGGATTACCCCTTTAAACACAAGTGCAATATATTGTAGCTTTTCAAATGTCAGTTACCTGACAAACGCTTGCTGTTGGGGTGGGAGCAAAAAAACAAAACAAAGCAAACTATGTTTAACCTTTTCTGTGATATCTTTGCGATGCGTTTTGCCAGACAACACCCGGTGTGGCATAGAGAAACCCAAAAACAGAATCAACTGCACTGGCACACAGGTACTTTCATGCCTGTGCCATTTGCTTCATTTTTGTCTTTTCTTTGTTTGCAGTTTAAATGCTGTTGCTGCTTATGCAATAACTTGAGTATTAGATACTATTAGACTAATACGAGAAGGATATTCATCATGCTGATTTAGGTGCACTTGTAGGTTAAAGGAGAAGGAATGCTACGGAGGCATTTTATTGCCAATTGCTACAATAGTGAAAGCTAGAATGCTTTATTTATTCTGTAGAATGTTTTAACATAAATGGGTAAAAAGCTGTAGGATAGAAGCTGCAGTATTAGCTTGGTGTGACATCACTTCCTGCTTGATTCTCTCATTGCTCACTTATACTTCTGGGCTCAGATTACAGCAGAGAAGGGAGGAGTGGGGGAAGTGGAGCGGACTGAGCATGCTCACGCCCAGGGCAAAGAGGTTTAAGCTGAAGACAGGAAGTCTGATACAGAAGCCCATGAGTACACAATAGAAGAAAAGAAATGCAGTGTTTCTTTTGACAGAGAACTTAAAGCAGCATTACTTAGAGGGTTTACTGGTATATTTAGGTGGACCTTTCTGATAAAGCTTACTTACTTTTAACCTTTCCTTCTCCTTTAACAGAATTACCAGATTCTTCATCTCCCTTCAATAAATGCTGACGCCTATAACTATTAGGTGCTATTATGTAGCAAATGAAAACTGCCAATGTTTTGTGCTGTTGGCAGTCTGAAGGTCAGTTAGAGTGTAATGTTTGATGAATGATTGTTTGCTCTCTTAGATACAACTGGAAGCCCACCATAAAGGCCAGGGGGATATTTGAGTTTAAGAACTACCAGGGGAGCAGGGGGTGCAATTGGGCCAGGGCCCGCACCCCCTCATGGCCCCCCGCCAGCTTGCGCACTGCCGAATTCTGTCCATTGCCGACGATTTCCGGCTGTGATAATCTCATACGGAGGGGGGTGGGGGCCCGGCTGCCCGTCCCGCACCAGGGCCCGCCCCCCCACCAATTACGTTACTGAGTTTAAGACTTTATTGTTGCCCTAGATATATTTATTCCTGCTGCTGAGCTCTATTTAGTATGATATAAGGGAAGCCATGACCAAAATCTCTGCTTCAAGGCAGGGTGTTCTTTTCTCCACAAAGAGAAGTAACTCACCAGAGCTCATAAAAATAAGTAAATAAAAACACAAAGTACAAATGTTCATTAAGGTGTCAGAGCCTCTTTATATATACTCAAAAACAAAATTGTGTGTTTTTCTTCCGTTATTATATATTATTGTATTATAGGGAAAGTTCACCTTTAGATTAACTGATTGTATTTAGGAAGGAACAGGGCCGCCATTATAAATCACAGGGCTCCGTACAACAAAATCTTTGGGGCCCCCTCCACCCCAAGCCCCACCCGAGATCCCGCCCACACCACAGTTAAAAGACCACACAGACATCAGCGCACACAGAAAAGTTATAAAAAGCTATTAATGATCGAGGCTCCCATAAAATTGGTGACCAAGCCCGCCCATAAGTAAAAAAAAAACAATGGCACCAGGGCCCCCCTTACATTTAAAAAAAAAAAAAACCCTTGGCGCCTCTGACTACCTTACAATTGGGGCCCCAGAAAATATTTAAAAACCAAACATTGGTGCCAGGGCCCCCATACAAGTTTAAAAAAAATTGGGGCCCCAGACATTTTAAAAAAAAAAACATTGGTGGCAGGGGCCTATAGAGTATTAAAATAATGGATTGGTGGCCAGGGGATTTAAAAAACATATAAAAAAAAAAACCACATAGCTGTTCATTAGAATTGAACGTGTGCCTTCAGTACTTCAACTTCACCTACTTTTGTGACTTTGGGTCTTTTCGCCGCTTCAGGACTTAAATTTTGGCTTCTTTTGTGACTTCGGGTCTTTCACCGCTTCAGGACTTCAATGTTACTGCTTTGGGACTTCCACCGTTATTTAACTTCCGCATTCAAGCTGTTCGGGACTTCAGAAGGGAGGTACAGCTTCGGCGCTAGTAAGGGGGGTCTGGCTCTTTGAAAAGTGTAGCACTGCTGGACCCCCCTTCAGGCCCGGTACACTTGTACCCCCTGTGCCCCCCTGATTGCAGGCCTGGGATGGAACATGCATTGGTACATCTCTTTGCAGTGTCTAGTAAGTGACCATGCTGCCCTTCAGCCTGTTCTAACTGATGGGCAAGTGCCTACATGTAAACACAGGAACTGTGGAAGTACAGGCTGTCTGGACCAGGTCCCTTAGCAGGATACATCAATAGCAGAAGTTCACTTGGGTGCTAATACATTATTATTAATAATTATCTCATTGTAAAACTTAACTTAGCATTTCACATTTTGCAAATCCTTCCACTGTGAAATATCATTATTCAAATCCTTTCCCTTGTATGTGACACGCGTTTCTCTCTCTGCAACAGTCTTTCAGCTGCTTTAAATAGCTGCACATTCTAATGCATTGGTCCCCAACCACCAGCCCCACGGCTAGTCCTAAACTGGGCTGCAAGCCTAGCGGTGAATCATGAGGTGTGCCTGAATTGGATGCCAACCTCCTCTCCATCCTCCCCCCGGTCCTTGCAAAAACATTTGCCACTACAACGGTCTCCGGGCCAAAAAAGGTTGGGGACCAGGCCCGGACTGGCAATCTGTAGGTTCTGGCAAATGCCAGAGGGGCTGCTATAAGGTGCCATAGAAAGTCAGTATTTAGTGGGCTGTTCGGGGCTGTTTGGGCCTCTGTGTACCTGAAATGCCAGAGCCTATTTAAATTCTCAGTCCGGACCTGTTTGGGACCCCTGCTCTAATGACTTGACATAGGTATTACATTAAATAAATGTGTGAGTTTGCTAACATTCTTAAGCATACCTCCCAACATTTTGGAAGTAAAAAGAGGGACAAATTTTTTTTTCACAAGTAGAGGTGCTAAATTTTTTTTACCACGGCCATTATGTAGCCACACCCCTAATTACCATGTTCATTTTACAAAATTTGTCAGATTATGAAAGTTTGAAAAATATTTCTACTGTTACAATTACTTATTTGTTATCTGTTAGCTGTTCTGGGCTCTCTGCCAAAAGCCAATTAAGTTAGAAACCTTGTTTCTTTTTCTGGCTGTTCAATGCAGAGAAAAGAGGGACTTTCCCATACAAATGAGGGACTGCTGGTTGAGCTGTCAATAGAGGGACTATCCCTCCAAAAAAGGGACAGTTGGGAGGGATGCTTAGGAAACAGCCAAGGAAGATTAATTAATGTGAAAAATATTGAATCTGTGATTAATCCTTTCTCTGCCTGTTTTCTTGAGATCAGACGTCAGCGGGTAAGGGCTCTTACACACAAGCGTTTTTACCCGCGCTCTTTAACTATTGAAATTCCTAACTAGAGAACAGCTAAACAAGCTAAGCTAAATAATTTAAAAAATAAAAAATTAAGACCAATTGCATATCCTCCCAACATTTTGGAAATGAAAAGAGGGACAAAAAAATTGGCGCGTGAAATGTTTTGACCCCGCCAGTTTCGTGGAAACACCCCCTAATTATAATGTTCATTCTACAAAATTTGGCAGGTTTCGAATACATACACGCCACAATTTTAGGTGTTTTGACATTTTAACGAGGGGGAAAAAAAACAGTATCAAACACTTAGGGCTCTTACACACGAACGTTTTTATCTGCGCTCCCCTGTGTTCTGTTTTGCTGTGTTCAGCCGCAGCGGAGCGCAGGTATAGACGCACTCAATTATTTTCAATGGGGCTGTACTCACGCGAACGCATGTAGGCGCCGAACGCAGGAAAAATACAGCATGTTGCGTCTGAACCTGCGTTCGGAGCCTACATGCTTTCGTGTGAGTACAGCCCCATTGAAAATAATTGAGTGCGTCTATACCTGCGCTCCCCTGCGGCTGAACGCAGCAAAACAGAATGCAGGGGAGCGCAGATAAAAACTTTCAATAGTTTTCAATAGTTAACTGATTGCTAGAGATCTGTTTTAACCTAACAACCAGACACTGGATTAAATGGGAGATTGAAAAAAAAAGATAAAAAAGGAAGACCAATAGAAAAGCCGCTGAAAATAGAATATTCTATAACACAGGTGAGCTACCCCCTTAAAGAGCCCCAACCAAAGGTGCGGGCTGATAGAGCACTCATTCCAGTTGGTGATAACAGTAGGTTTTTTTTTTGTTTGTTTTTAAATGTCCCCGTCAGCACTAGGCTGGCTACCTGCACCAGGAGTGAGCTCCCGGTGCGGGCAGCCATGTCCGGTCACTCGCATGCGAATACTGATCAATCAAGCCCGTACCTTTGGTTGGGGATAATATTTTTACCCAACAGGTGCCCTTTAAGACTGCTAGTCTGCTTAATGACCCAAGTATAATTTAGACTGAAATATGTACCTACTGTATTTTAAACACTTTTGCTTGTGGTATTAGATCCTTTGCTTGAATATCTAAACAACATAACAGCCTCATTTTTGGTCCTGACAAATACATTACTTATATGTGATGCCAATAAAAGGTGAAATTGTTGCTTTCCACTTCTGTAGCTTTTTTGGCAGGGCCCACTTTGCCCCCTGTATTGGTTGTTTTTTTAAATGTAATGTGTATGTTTAGTGTACACACTCAACTATTGTACAAAACTTCTGAATATATCGGTGCATTATATAAACAAATCTTTATAATGTTCATTTATTATTGCTGTTAATAAAGATTGATAGTTTTGTTGCTTGCTTTTGTAGAAAATCAAATCTTCAGCATGGTGCCACCCACAGAAATTCATGTAGCAAACTGATATGAAAGCAATAGGCTTTTAGACAGTCATTACAAATATTTGCAGATAAACTCCAGGGTCCCAGCCACATTCACACTGAGCCACCGTACAGCCTACATGTGTCCGCATTAACTCTCAGGGGGTTCGGGTGTGGTTGAAATGTGCTGATGTGTGGGCCAGCCTGATAACCGCTTATTGGGTGGGTTCAGGGCCGACCTCACTGCTCCTCTTGCGGGTTGCGGGCTCTCCTCCCAACCTTAGACCGATAGCTTCCAGCTTGCGGTTTTATAGACTTGCGCCGCCCCTTTTGTGAAATCCTCATCTGGGTGGCTTGGTCTATAAATGGAATGGGGAAGTCGGATGCAACTCTGCCGGCACATTACTAGTGGGGATGAAGTAATGAAGAAATTGCCACCCTTGTGTTTGGTGCCAAAGCCCTTGGACTGTTTTAGGTAGTTGCTAACCAAGCATCAGCTGTTGTGTATTAAATCTACTGGAGCTAGGGTTGCCGCCTGGCCAGTAAAAATGTTTCTTCATGCCGATGTTATTGATAGGGAAAAGCCATAAAAACATGGTAAGGCCGGTATTTTTTTCCAGAAAAGGTAGCAACCCTAACTGGAGCCTATAGGAGATGGCTTCAGATTGCTTAAAGTGGACCCGTCACCCAAAAAAAAATAAAAAATCATATTTTTTTCACATTAGTCAAGCAAAATGAACTTTATTTACACTATATAAATTATTTTAATCTTGTTTCCTTCAGTCTGGGAATTCATAATAATAGCAAGCAGGCAGGAGCCATTTTGTGGACACTGTTATTAAGACAAGTCTTGCTTCATCTCAGAATCTTGTTTGTGCACCAGAATGGGGGACCCTATGTCTATCCCCATGTCCTGGCTACACAATTAAATGGTTAAGAGAACTGGGAGAATGTGTGGGGAGCAGTGACATCTAGGAAGTGCTGAATGGAAAGTGAAAGTAATTATCTGCCCCACCTCTATGCCTAAGGCATAGAGGCGGGGCAGACAATATTTGATTGACAGCTGAGATTTTTAAATGAGCTTAAAAAAGCAATGAATGCTTTCATAAAAATTTGAAATTGGATTTCATGTTTAATTTGAAAAGGACTTTTATTATACCGATTTTTGTGTCTGGGTGACAGGTCCACTTTAAACTACTTAAAGGAACAGTAACATCAAAAAAATTGAAGTGTTTTAAAGTAATAAAAATATAATGTCCTGTTGCCCTGCACTGGTAAAACTGGTGTGTTTGCTTCAGAAATACTACTATAGTTTATATAAATAAGCTGCTGTGTAGCCATTCAAAGGAGAAAAGGCTCAGGTTACACAGCAGATAGCAGATAAACTCTGTAGAACATAAAAGTAATAATCTGTTATCCACTATTTAACCTTTGCCGGATAGCCTTTTTTCTTTTTCTGCAATTGCCAGGAAAAATAGACAATTAAATTGTTTTAATAATATTCTACATCACTGCACAATAGAAAGGTCTATACATTAATCATACAAATTGCATATAAACATTTATTATTGGACTGTTTTTAAAGTCAGCGATCACCTGTATAAGTGCTTGCAGGTGAGTGAAAAGTGTGTGGGGCATTTTCATTGTTTCTGGGCTACTTAAAGGAGAAGAAAAGGCTAAAATTAAGTAAGTCAAAAGAAACACTGCATGTCTTGCCACTGGTTAGAGTAGTTACACTTCACTCCGCCTCATTAAAATCCGAGATGCATTTAATACACTATGTGTGCCCTTGCCCAATGTGCTTTGAGGAGGGAAGGAAGTTTTAAACAGTCTAGCTCATAAAGAGCTTCATCTAAATACTGAATGCAGCAATCAGAGGAAAAATCAACAAAGCCAGAGCAGGTACTGGCACAAACTGCTCTCAAAAGGTGCCTGTACTCTTAAAGGACTTGTAAACCCCCTCCACAAAAATGTAATTCATGAACAGCCTCTCTGAAATATTTAATCCTTCTCCTCCTCTAACCCACTCAGCCCCCTCCCTCGGGACTTTCCTTTGGCTGTTGAGTTATGAGCGTGCTCGGTTCTCAGCTCAGATTACTAAACACACCCTCCAGTCTAACAACCAATGAAGATATAGCATTACTGGTTCCCAAAGAAACTCTGCTCTAGCTGTCTGATCCTATTTTTTTCTCCTAACCACCTCTCCTGAGCTCAGCTTAACCATTGCAGTGCTCAACCCCAACCAAATTATGTTGTTCCTGTGTAAAGCTGCATTCTGCATTGCATGAACTTAACAGCATACATGTCTTAATGTTACTGATGTCAGATGGAAAATGTCCGCTAGGTGAAAGCTGCTATTTGTTTTAGGAAAATGTGATGGTGCTGGCGAGTGAAGGGGGTGTATGCAGTACAAATGATGTGTCTTGGGTGGGGAAGATATGCCCAGCTTATATACATGGTAGGAAAATGTAGGCTTTACATGTCCTTTAAGAGATTATATGTATATGAAAATATAAAAATATGAGTTATATGTATGTGTGTAAAATGTTTGAAAATATGTTCGTTATTATTGTATTGTACACAAACTTCAAAGCAAATATTTCCATCATTTTCTAAAGGCAGATATATCTGTTAGTTGCAGGATGAAGAACGGAGACGGCAACAACATTTGGAAGAGGTGCGCAAACGGGAGGCAGAAGATCGCATTAGGCAGGAAGAAGAGCATCGTCACCAAGAGGAGGAGCAAGCAAGGAGAGAGGCTGAAGAAAAGGTTGGGGCTGAATATTTCTTCTTAATAAAAAATAATATTCTTAAATCATTTT
>CM044440.1:44515110-44532340 GCA_024363595.1 Xenopus borealis
GTCCCCCCCTGATGGCGGCCCTGTCCCCAGCCACTGCTCCTGTCCCCCAAAGGAGACAGGAAACCACTGCTTTAACAAATGCATAATTTCTCATCTTACAGTTTTGCCCGAACAGCCATAGTTTACCTTTACATTTGCCATAGGTTTGCTACAATGCTATAATGCTATTACAAACAGAAAATAATATGTTTGACATGGTTGAATATCTTGGTATGATATGAATGTGGGCATAGATAACCTAACCCTAAATCCCATTCTTCATAATAAGGAAAACTCCAGTCAATGCTGTGGCCAATAAGGAGTACTGTTCAGCACTATAAGGGTTGCACTCCCCATATACTATTTTCATATAACCAGAAATAATGTTGTGATTATTTTATTTTTGCAACGCCTAAAATCCAATTTGTTATGATAGCACCACTTAAAATTTTAAGCTTTTTAATGGTCCCTTATACAAAACTAACATTACTTTACAATAACAATACTATGAGGGAAAACCATTACTTTGAACTTCCACATCTTGTACAAATGTTTTAAAGATGCAGCGTAGACAACTGCTATTGCAGGGGTTCAATAATCAAAGAAAGAAAAAGTATCCCACTTAAACAATCTAACTAATCAGTTCACTTAAAACAGATAGATCTAATATCCTGTTACTTACAAACTTGAATTAATTAATAATTGTAACCCCTATAAATGTTATTGGGTTAATCAATTAAATTATAAAGTGCAATACTATGAATACATTTAGTAACCTGTTAATTGTAGGTTACTAAATGTATTTATCCAAAGATTTACCTACGGCAAGGTCAATTATTTAGTAAAACGTATGTAAATCCTGGTTAATTGAATGAAGTATATTGCGCTGCACTTAATTGACAATTAATTATTCCATTTAGTTTTCTTGATTCATTTTTGATTAAATCAACCAATTCATAGCATTGCACTTTATAAATGAATTTAACCCAATAACATTTATAGGGGTTACACTTTAGTAATTCAAGTTTGTAAATAACGGGATATCAGATCTATCTATTGTAAGTGAACGGATTAGTTAGATTGTATAAGTGGGGTACTTTTCCTTTCTTTGATTATTGAATCGTATGTTACTGACTTGGGTCAGACGTCTACTGCAATCTAAGGATAAAAAAAACTTTTTTAGATCATTAAAGGGATCTTTTTTTGTGTGTTAATAGCTATTGCAGGGGTCGTCACCTTTGCTATATTAACAATGACATCAAGCATTATATTTACTAGCAACCATTGCTCCCTATTTTCTTAAATTAAGTACCTGACAAAATTACTTAAGACAGTACACCTACTTGCAGCAAGCAATGATTTAGTATAACATTGTGTAAATGTTCTGTATTAAGCAATCTTTATTCCTAAAAATGCAAGATCAGTTTAGTAAAATTAAAAAAAACACCCTACTTGCTGTGTGCCATAGCCCTATATATTACACTAAAGTAAAAACTTTATATCTGATACTATATTAATACCCCACTAATGGTTGTGATTGAAATCCAGGTACTTACCACTGTATAACTATTAACTTGAATCACCTCATCCCCAGCATGAATCTTCCCAGACCGATCTGCTGCTGACTAGTGAGATGGAAGGCAATAATTAAAACTGTCCTATCATTAAGAACATTATTAAAGCTTTAAAGTGAAATGATCATATAGAATGAATGCACAAAAAGAAACATAGTTTAGGTAACATGCTTAGGAAAACACACCTAATCACCTATACAAGTATAGGGTAAATACAATATATGATCAACGGTATCTGTACATCCCATCAGTGGTATTGGCTTTTTAAGCCACATCCATTTGTGCCATGGTATATTTTAAGCATACTGAAAAACTTGACTTTCAATGTGGCACCATCGTAGGATCTTATCTGTTCTCTACTGATGTTTCATGCCGGGTGAGAAAACAAACCTCGTTCCAGTGGAGGTCTGGTAAATATGTGCTTAATAGTGAAGGCTACTTAGGTTATTATACTCCAACTCACCAAATACTGCAACTTTAATAGAAATGATTGGAGAAATCCTATTCTGGACAACCATGTTTTCAAGTTGCTTTGAATTAGTAAAGCCTACTTACCACTGACAAAAACAATGCAAACAGAAAATTCCTTACAAAACCTAAATTATTGCCCTCAACCCGTGCAGAGGTAGGGAAGGTGTAATCAAGGGTCCCTTGCTTATCATCTAACAAGCTTCTCCCCCCAAATAATCTCATGTGGTCCCAACAGCTCAAATTCATCTGATTGCAATGGAATAAAAATACAAATCAAAACTGGCTAATGGCTTCATGTAACAGTATATCTTGACAACCAACCAGACTATGTATGAACCGTAGACCGAATGGTGTGTTCTTATCTTTCTTTTTGATTTAAAAGTTTTCATTAAGGTTTTGTATGTAAGAAAGTGTTTTCACGTAAGAATTGCCTGATCTGAAAGTCCATTGTGTGGGTCCATGTAATTAACCTTGAGGGGAATGGAGGGGCAATATGGAGCATTTTATCAGTTGTTCAGCTAAAAACTATGCAGCATGTATGTGTAACACATTGATATAGATATATATATATATATATATATATATATATGTCTCTATATCTACATTGTTTTTATATACAATATATTATAAACATAACTATTGCACAAATTGTAAAAACACAGTTTATTAAAGGGAAACTGTCATGGGAAAACATGTTTTTTTTTAATGCATCAGTTAATAGTGCTGCTTCAATAGACTTCTGCACTGAAATCCATTTCTCAAAAGAGCAAACAGATTTTTTTATATTTAGTTTTGAAATCTGACATGGGGCTAGCCATTTTGTCAATTTCCCAGCTGCCCCAGTCATGTGACTTGTGCCAGCACTTCAGGAGGGAACTGCTTTCTGGCAGGCTGTTGTTTTTCCTTCTCAATGTAACTGAATAGTACGCAGTGGGACATGGGTTTTACTATTGAGTGCTGTTCTTAGATGTACCAGGCAGCTGTTATCTTGTGTTAGGGAGCTGTTATCTGTTTACCTTCCCATTGTTCTTTTGTTAGGATGCTGGGTGGGGGAAAGGGAGGGGGTGATTTCACTCCAACTTGCAGTACAGCAGTAAAGACTGATTGAAGTTTATCAGAGCACAAGTCACATGACTTGGGGCAGCTGGGAAATTGACAAAATGGCTAGCCCCATGTCAGATTTCAAAATAAAATATAAAAAAATCTGTTTGCTCTTTTGAGAAATGGATTTCAATGCAGAATTCTTCTGGAACAGCACTATTAACTGATACATTTTGAAAAAAAATTTTTCCCATGACAGGATCCCTTTAAGGGTAATTAAAAATGATCAAAATAATATAATTTTTACTTACATTCTCAGTAGTTCCTGTAATGACATGCAACCCATTGTATGTGGATTTGATATACATTCCCTATGTTGAGGTAGGGGGAAAATATGATTATTAGTATATGCATGCTATTAGTTTATCACCACATTCTGCTACTTCCTCACTTGCCAGGGGCACATTCACTTGGCACAAAAGGAGACTGTCCAACAGAAAAATCCCACAACATATACAAAGACAGTCTGGCAGTAAACTCATCGCAAAAACTGCCCAATCATATCTGTGCACGTAAGTAATGCTGCAGGAATGAGTGTTAATTAGTTCAGCAGCATTGAACACAGTTGCATTATCAATGCAATATTTAAGCAGCTGAACTGATCACTTGTAAGTCTTGGGGTTTTCACTTTAACCCTATAACACTACAACATCAGTGTCCTCCCCAGCGACTTTTAGGGGTTTATTTACTAAAACTCAACTTTTTCTCACTTTATTAAAAAAAAATTAGATCAAACTCCAAAACCCAAATCCCCTGCAGGGCATAATAAATCTAAATAAAATTGAGGGTTTTCCCCCTTTAAAAACTTGACCAGAAAAAGTTGAGGTTTAATAAATAATGCACTCTGCTAAAGCCACCTGCCTCTGGCCAGAAGTACTGTCTTTACAGATTTGTACCCCCAGAGGTTGGACTAACAAACATCCCAGCACCAGTAATGGATCTGCCTTTGGATATTGCATCTACTAAATAGTACAATTAAAGGAGAAGAAAAGGCCTGTTTACTTGGGGGTGCCAAAAATTAGGCACCCCAAGTGATTGTATATACTTACCTCACACCCTGGATCGGTGCTCCAATCAGCACAAAAACTGCACTGGTCCAGGGGTTCTTCCAGCAAGCGAGTGATCGCCTTCCTTCTCCTTTCTCCAAAATTCCCAGGGCAGTACAATGAAATAGTCAACATTTTACAGTTACGCTTTTGGTGCTACTGCGCATGCACACCTGCTTGAATAAAGAAGAAGCTGATCTCTCTGTGGAGCTCGATGGAAGAATCCCTGGCTGGAGCAATTTTGTGCCAATAGAAGCATCGGCCTGGGGTGTGAGGTAAGTATATACAATCACTTGGGAGTGTCTAAATGTTGGCACCCCCAAGTAAACTGAGCCTTTACTTCTTCTTTGAGGTACATTGAAGAGGAAGCCCATGTTAATCTTACAAAGTAGTATAGTTTGAAAAGATTAAACATGCCAAAATCCGTACTCACTAGAACAGGCAAACATTGCTGCTGCAGTTAAAGTCTTAGTAGAGACAGTTGATTTTATTTAGTATCACGAAGAATTATATTTATGCCATCATAGGTATCACATAGATTGCTTACCAGGCCTTCACCAGGTTTAATATTTGTTACATGCACTTCCTCCAAACTGGCACAATGACTTGGAAGTGGGTCTGAAGCCAATCTGATTGTCTTGTCACATATACCGTTTAGTTCTTTGGACTATGAGAAAAGCAAAAACCATAGGTTTGTTATTTCTAGACATCCACAAAAAGCCTAGAAGCACAGACTGTCGGATTGTGCTTACACAATAATTTATTTTATATAATATCACTAAAAAGCAAAAATTGTGTTTTTTGTATCCTAAAGCAGCCACTAATGAAAAAAAATGAATTCTAAATATTTGGTTACTAAACTTTTTCTACATTGTAAGGCAAATGAAAGAATACAGGTATGTGATCGATTACTCCAAGTTTTCAAAAATGCCCACAAAGGCGGCAAATATAGTCAAAATAGGCCAAATTGTAGTATCAAATCTTGACATGTATAACCAGCTTTAAAAGGTTATTTAAAAGGATTCTGTCATGATTTTTATGGTGTGTTTTGTATTTCTAAATTACACTGTTTACACTGAAAATAATGCACTCTACCATGTAAAATGTAATTCCTAAGCCAACAAGTATATTTATTTAGTTGGTGTGTAGGCAGCCATCTCAGGTAATTTGCCTGGCCATGTTACTTGCAGAAAGAGCCAGTGCTGCACTATGGAACTGCTTTTAGGCAGGCTATTGTTTCTCCTACTCAATGTAATTGAAGGTGTTGTAATGGGACATGGATTTTTACTATTGAGAACTTCTTAGATCTTCCAGGGAGCAGTTTTCTGGTTAACTTTCCACTGATCTGCCGATGGGGGGTGGGGGTGGAAAGGGAGTTCGGTGACATCACTCCAAATTGCAGTGCAGCAGTAAAAAGAGACTGAAGTTTATCACAGCACAAGTCACATGACTGGGGCACCCAGGAAACTGACAATATGTCTAGCCCCATGTCATATTTCAAAATTAAATATAAAATCGGTTTGTTCTTTTGAAAATTTGTTTTCAAAAGTCTGCTGGAGCAGCATGATTAACCGATGCATTTTGGAAAAAAAAACATGTTTTCCCATGACAGTATCCCTTTAACACAACATTTAGTTGGGCAGGACCAAGAGTGAACTTTTTTGTGGCCACTCGTCACAGCAATAAATGTATAGAATGAAGGATTCCTACACAAATAAACATAGTGGAGGTTATCTAATTAAAAGTGTCACATAGGAGACATGGTTAACACTACTGAACCTGATGATTTTGTTGCTTTCCTATTTTTATAAAAAATAACTATACTTACAACAGTTAGAACTGAATTTTCCATTTCTTCAACAGAGAATTCCTATAAATAAAAAATTACAACTATAAATAAAAATCATAACGGAACATAGACATTTGTCAGGTACAACACTTCCAGTATATACAAATTGCAGCACTCCACTTCAAGTATATACTTGAATTGGAGATATGTGGAGGTGATCACTTTGTTGCGTGCACCCTATTAAGCCAAAAGACTGTTTAGTATATAAGAGTGCTGGATAACTGCATTGATCAGGTACAACACTTCCTTCATAGCATTCCAAAATAATTTTTAAGTAACCTATAAGAATTAGCAAAAAGGAAAGGAGGGAAAGAGTTTTTTAGCCCCTCTTGCAAGCTAAATAATTGCCCAGTTGAAATACCTTGCAGAACCCAGCAGCGGAGCCACAGCCATCCTGGCTGTTGTCTTAGCTGGTTACTTGCATTGCCCTGATTGGGAACCTAGTCATTTGTACTAGAAACACAACTTCAAATGAAGGAGAAACAGTTGAGGACAAGATGAGGGGCCATGGACATCGCTGCACAGATCTACACTGTTGCCAACAATACAGCTGCATATTAAGGTATTTAAGCTGAGCAATGATGGAAATCGGGAGATGGTTGGGGCCAATAAGAGGCCAAAACTTTGAAAAGCTAATGGGGTTTAGTTGCCCTTTAATACAGACAAATCCTATTTACAACCAGCCATTTCTATCAGTTTAACAAACTAAAAGTTTATGGAGATACTGTTAGAACCAATAGGCAACATCTGTGTATTTAGATTAGAATATCGTTCCAAGTGAGAAATATCCCCACACAGGAAAAAATATTAATTTAAGTGAGAAACATGGATGTTCAAATTGCTACACATGGGTTGTATTCAGATCCATGTGTCTGGATCCAGACAAGACTGGAGAGTGAAAAGAAAGAAAAGAGACAGCACAACACCAAGAAAACACTGCAGTGTCAAATGAGCAGTAAGAGTAAATACCACCAGGAAAGCAACTGACCTGCTGAACGGTTGTGGTTAGATCCAGACAAAGTTGAATAATTTTGTTCTTTGTTGAAGACAAATCTGTAATCTCTGTAAATGGAGCTCTGCAACCAAACAACAGGCAAACTGAAAAATACTTTATAAAACATGCTGCATTAGTAAATGTTTCACAAGACGGGAAACTGCACACAGTGCATATTTGGAACAGCTATTCTAAAATAATGACTTGAAAGGGCAATATCTACCCTTGTCCAGGGACTTTCAGTTGAAAAGTTGCAAGAGAATCTTGCAAATGTCTTAACAATTGAATGATCAAATGCATTTCAGTAAACTACATTTTGAGTAAAACATGCATTTATTTAACGCATTATCCCTTAACATGGGGCACCTGAATAGTTCCAAAGTCTGTGTAGGCAACTCTGGTAAAGGATGGTCTTCAGAGAACAACAGACTAAAGCTTGCACATACAGGTATGAGACCTGTTATCTGAACTTGAGTATATAAGAGGTTTCTATACACCTTAGAATTCATTGTGCAACTGCCATCAGCAGTTACATCGTCAATGAAGAGAAGTGTGCCAGTACCTGTGGCAGCCATACATGCCCACGTCATAACACCCCCACCACCATGTTTAACAGATGAGCTGGTATGCTTTGGATCTTGGCCAGTTACGTTTCATCTCCATACTCTTCTCTTGCCATTGCTCCGATATTAATCTTGGTCTTGTCGAACACCTTTTTTCAGAATTCTGCAGGCTCTTTAAATACTTTTTCTCAAACTGTAATCTGGCCATCCTGTTTTGTGGCTTTGTGGTTTGCTTCTTGCAGTGGAGCTTCTGTACTTCTGTTCATGAAGTCCTCTGTGGATAGTAGTCTCTGATACAAGCAAACCTGCCTCCTGAAGAGTATTTCAGATTTGTTGACAGGCGTTTGCAGATTTTTCTTTACCATAGTGAGGATCTTTCTATCATCAGCAGGTGTGGTCTTCCTTGGCCTACCAGTCTTTTTGTGATTACATAGCTCCCTAGTGCATTCTTTTTTCTTAATAATATTCCAGATTGTAGTTAATATTGCACTTGAATTTGGTAATCGTAAGTTTGGACCTGTGCCTCTAATGGTTTAATTCTTGTTTTTTTCGGCCTCCTAATACAATACTTCCTTGATTTCAGCACAGCTTTTCTCCTCATATTGAAAAATGGCAACTAAAGGACAGACTCCAATTAGTAGCAGCAATTTTACATTGAAATGCAGAGGGGTAAATTAAAGAAAATGTGTCTTTGTCCCAAACATTATGGAGGGAACTGTAATATAATACAACAAATACTAAAACATGAAATATTTCAGTCTTACCTTTCAAGCCATGTTAACAGAGCTTTTGCAGAGCCAATGAGTTCTACAACAGAGGTAAGAAAATCATTGTGGGGCTTGTGAGATGTACTGCCATCATAAGATGCACTTTTCCTTTGATTGCCAATGTAATTCTGAAGATTGTTAGATGCTGATCTCAGTTTTAGCACAATATTTTTCATGCTGTCCATTTCCAGGCCGTAATTCTGTAATAAAAAGTCCTGAGTGTGATTGTGTGTTTTATAGATAAATAAAAATATTAAATTGCCAATTCTTTAAATCCTAGGAGTGCGGTCGTTGTATTTTTTTTGTAATAGCCCCTAGGTTTTGTTACTACACATGGTCTGCAGGCTATGGAGTATTTTATAGATAGACAGACAGATAGATGATTATAATTGTGTATTGAATGTATGATAAATAAGTAATGCAATGTTATAAGATAATTTTTCCATGGATATAAATACAATCATCAGTTATAAACTTCTAGTCTACATTCTGTTTAACCCTTAAGAAGGCTCGACATTTGCTTAAAGGAGAACTAAACCCCCCCCCACCGTACCAAAGCCCCCCTGAACTTCCTGGCATTGCCCCCTCCCCTCTCCATCCCCGCAATGTGCATTCTTTCTTCTGTTTAGCAACAGAGAGCATGGGATAATTTTTCAAATTTCACCAAGACAAACATTGCAGAGACAAAAAAGTTGTCATAAGAAAAGAAAAAAATTGTTGCACCTAAAAAAAAAAAATATAGGATGCCCATTGACTTCAATGCGTTTTGCTAATTTTTAGGCGAATCAGAACATATTCACTCATCACTAGCTATCAGTTCAGCCAGCTGAATCCTTCAGTGGGTATCAACCAATGGTTTCCTTTAACCTGCCTATCCTGCTGACAGGCTTCTGTGTGTGTGAAGGGGACTGACATCACTCCAATTTGCAGTGCAGCAGTAAAGAGAGATTGAAGTTAATCATAGCACAAATGACAATGCTGGGGGAAGTAAGAAAATGGCTTGCATCGTGGCTAATTCAAAAATGAAGTGTTAAAAAATATATCTGTCCTTCTGAAAAACAGATAATACAGGATTCTGCTTAAGGAGAACTATTAACTGATGCTTTTGAAAAAAAAGTTACCCCGTAACAGAATTCCTTTAATTTACAAATTATAAAAAGATTTAAATGACTTTATAAAGAAAGCATAATACTAATGAAAGGATATTGATTAGTTAACTGTGCAAATCAGTACACACGTCAGCTAAATACGATTAAACTATGTAAATGCAGCACAAGTTATATGAATAAACAACTATTGCTAACCACAGAGCTTTATGATAAATACCACAGGATGGCAGTATCAGTTTGTTACTTTTGTCAGTTGTATTGTGAAAGCCATAGATCAAAATTAAAAAAAGTTTTATGAGTTCAAGTACCAGTTTTTGGCTATGTTAGGTGCTTAATAATAACACATTCATTAGACATGACGTTTGTACACTATTTTTTTTTTATGTTACACATTAAACTTCCAGCTTGCAGCGAAAAATGTTTACTTCCAACTACTGGTACTTTCTCCTTTGTTTAACAAACCAGCCTGTGTCAAGTCCATTCTTAAAAAGGCAATACTGGACTCATAACGTCCAATTACAGCCCTGTTTCTTTTTTCTGCAAGCTGAGAAACTCCCTGAATGTCTTGTCTTTTCTCTTATTACTTTCTCTGCACATATAATCTGCTGGACTCTCTGCAGTCTGATTTTGAACCTGTGCACTCCATTGAGAAAGTCTTGCATAGAGAGTTGCAAGTGATCTCCAGAAGCCAATACCAAAAGCTACTACTCTATTCTCATTCTCCTTGATTTACCTATTATTTAGATATTGTTGCTCCATTATTGTTGCAAATCAAGTCCTGGTTTTCTTACTAGATTTCTAACCGCTAACCTCATCTCCACTTAGTACCGAAGGATTCTTTTCTCATCCCTCTGTTGGTCTCCCAATATGTCTCTTCAGGGGAACTCATCTCTTCACTAGGCCTTAATTTGAGAATGTCAATAAGAAAAGGCCCTAAAATTGTCCCGAAGCGATTGTTCACATATTGGTTTAGGCTAAGCACAGTGGAGCTCATTGGTGCCACCTTCTGGATCTCTAGTTTTCATGTGTGAGTGCCATATTGATGCATGCACAGTTGGAGCAGTCTTTCAGTTCATAGCAACTGCACAAGTCCTGGAAAGGGAAGGAAGAGGACTGAAGAAGAGATCTGGAAGATGGTGCCAATGAGCTTCACTGAGTTTACTTTGCACCGCATGTGAGCAAACTCTTAGGGGCAATTTCAGGGGTAACTAACTATGCGGTGGGTGACACAGGTAGGGGGGACTACCTTGCCAGGATTACCTTTGAAAAAGAGTAGTAAAAATTTAGTAATTTTTTTTTTACGTGCTTTTTCTTTGAGCAACTTCTGTGGGAAATTATTTACAAAGGTCTGAAGCAGTAAAACAAAAAAAAGGAAGAAGAACTCCAGCAGAGTAACTGAAAACGTTATTCCAGGTTGTGGTTACACAACTATAAGCTGGAATAAAAGTGTGCAGTTACTTCCTTTTTCTGATTTACAGGCACAATGGAGTTGTATGCACAGAGCAACTTATATGGAAGTCAAACACATAACCTTATCGAATTGTACAGACCACCAACAATACACCATGTTTTAAGTAGGGATGCACCGAATCCAGGATTTGGCCTTTTTCGGCAGGATTCGGACGAATCCATCTGCAAAGCCGAAACGAATCTGAACCCTAATTTGCATATGCAATTTTTTGCATTTGCCAGGGAGGGAAATTGCATGACTTTTTGTCACAAAAAAGGAAGTACAAAATGTTTCCCCTTCCGATCCTTAATCTGCATATGCAAATTAATGTACTGATTCGGCCGAATCTTTCTCGAAGGATTTGGGGGTTCGGCCGAATCCAAAATAATGGATTCAGTGCATCCCTAGTTTTAAGGTCTTTAGCCGTGCAAAATAACAGAGGTCTCATACCTGTACATATACATTGCATTATGTAAAAGGAACAGTTCAGGGTGAAAATAAAAGCTGGATAAATAGATAGGCTATGCAAAATAAAAAATGTTTCTAATATAGTTAATTAGCCAACAATGTACAAAGGCTGCAGTGACTGGATGTGTAACATAACAGAATACAACACAACATCCTGCTTTTTAGTCTCTCTAAATCTTAGTCAGCGACTTGAAGGGGGGGCCACATGGGACATAACTGTTCAGAGAGTTTGCATTTGATCCTTAGCATGCAGCTCAGATTCAAAAGTAACAGTTATGACCCATGTGGCCCTCCCTCAAGTCACTGATTGGTTACTGCCTGGTAACCAGGGTAACCAGTCAGTGTAAACAAAAGGGAGCTGAAAAGCAAGAAGTAGTGTTCTGTTCTGTTAGACTTACAGTCACTCCAGTCTATTACATTTTTGCCTAACTAACTATATTGAAAACATTTTTTATTTTGCACAGCCTATATATTTACCCAGTTTTTACTTTTATACTGAACAATTCCTTTAAGGTGACAGGAGACAATTTAATTCCAACGTGGCTGTACGAGTTTGCTTTCACTTCATTAGATGCCTAGACAGCACTTTAAAGGAATTGTTCAGTGTAAAAATAAAAACTGGGTAAATAGATAGGCTGTGCAAAATAAAAAATGTCTCTAATACAGTTAATTAGCCAAAAATTGTAATGAATAAGGGCTGGAGAGACAAGAGGTCTAAAATAATAGCCAGAACACATAGCCAGAATTCCTGCTTTGTGGCTCTCTTGGTTTCCTCAGAGTTAGAGAGCTGAAAAGCAGGAAGTAGTGTTCTGGCTATTATATTAGAAATCGGGTAATTCCAGCCTTTATACATTACATTTTTTGCTAACTAACTACATTAGAAACATTTTTTTTTTATTTTACACATCCAATCCATTTACCCAGTTTTTATTTTTACAATGAACTGTTCCTTTAAAGTCCGCAAAGAACAGGCTAAAAATAGCCCAGTTTATAAAGTGCTGTCAGGCGAGGACCATTTCAGCACATTGATGCCGTTCTCTCCACATACTACATGATAATGTGGGTTGTCTAATCACCAGACAAGCAGATCTTGCTATGTATGGCAGTAATCATAAAGGGAGGGAGATTAGCCTATTACTGCTCACACTCAGCATTTACAGGTTCAGTCAGCTGTTGCTGATGAAGGTCGAGGCTACCACTAAGAAATGTCCGAATAAAAGCAGCAGCCAAAAAAAGACTCCCTTATGTAATTAACATGCATAAAATGAGAACATACAAAGGTTAAATGTAAACACAATCAGCAAATGAATGATCCAGCAGGAAGAAGTTGGCCAAGGCCACCAATATGGACTATCCTTCCAAGTGGAAACACTTGTTATGCAATTGCAATAAAGTTAATTCTACCAAAATTACTTTATGTGCCCACTGCTGTGGCAGTCTTCCTTTTTAATGTAGATGAGTGGATTATGTGAGGACACAATACAAGTAGCAAAAGGGGGTTGGGGACATATATACGTTTTCCATTTGGAAATTGTTCTATGAAACTTCATTCAAGGCACTTAGAACAGATTAATTATGGTACAAAGTCATAAAAAAAAGGAACCAAAATGTTAATACTCACTACATAAATGTGGAATTCTACCATAATCGATCAAGCAAGGATTATCAAACACACAAAATAATATTTTACAAAGACTTACCAAGGCACAAAGAAGATCAACTGCCTCAAGAACAAGCTCCTGATGTTGAATTTGTGTAATTCCAAGTTCCTGAAGATCCTGATGAGTAAATTTTAGTAGCTGTTCACCATTTATCTTCTCTCGCTCTATATTAGTAACATACTGCAGCAAGCAATCATCAAGTCCTAAAGGTATGGAGCAGAAAACAGCGGTCATATAGTTTCCATATTATATTGAGTTTTTATACACACACTTTATTACAGTTTTAAGATAACCTTTAAATGAATAGGAAATTGCAAAACAGAGCTGTGGGTCCTGATTTTAATTCTAACCATGGCTTTATCTGCAAGAGGTTTGTCTAATATTATTATTACTGTCTGCATGAGTACTCGGATATCCTTCACTTCCCAAAAATACATAATACAGCATAGGGTGACATGCTAATCGCGTAATCGACTAATCTCCCTGAATTGCTTACCCGTGTCTCGCGCCCGCTAAAATTTAAAAAGTCACCTGCTCCTATTCACACGTGGCGCTAAATTTCCCTAAGTCTATTGAAATTGAGGCAATTTCCAGTGACTTAGGAAAATGCGGTGCCGCATGTCAATAGGCGCAGGCGACTTTTCCTTTTAGCGGGCGCAAGACACAAGCAATTCAGGGAGATTAGTCGCCCAAAGAAACGGCGATTAGTCACCAGGCGACAAATCTCCCTGAGTCTTCCTGTGTGGACTAGCACTTAGGGAACTGCTTTCTGGCAGGTTGTTTTTCCTTATCATTGTAACTGAAGGAGTCACAGTGGGACATGGGTTTTTACTAGAGTGCTGTTCTTAGATCTACCAGGCAGCTGCTTTCTTGTGTTAAGCTCCCCATAGACGCAACGATCTTTCCCCGCAGAACGACCGATCTTAGGGAAGTCCGACCAATCTGTCAAATTATTGTGCGGTTAGTGGGACGATCGTTCATCTTACGATTTTTCGTCCGACATCGGTCTGATGATTGATCGGCCAGGTTAGAAAATCTTTATCGGCCCCCATGCAATCTACCTATGTTTGCAGGGCAAAGCAGGCTGCGATCCTTCAGTTTTGCTGGCAATATCGCCTGAAATGGTCTTTTTAGTTGATGGACACGTCAGGCATTTAAACGATCGTTTTTAGACAATCGTGGTCTCACGATAACCATTGGATCTTTCAAAAATCTTTACGTCTATGGCCAGCTTTAGGGAATGCTTATCTAGTTGCCTTCCCACGGTTCTGTTGTGCTGGGAGGAAAGGGAGGGAGGTGATATCACTCCAACTTGCAGTACAGCGGTAAAGAGTGACTTGTCACATGACTTGGGTCAGCTGGGAAATTGACAATATGTCACCCCCTCCCTTTCCCCCACCCAGCAGTCTAACAAAAGAACAATGAGAAGGCAACGAGATAACAGCTCCCTAACTCAAGATAACAGCTGCCTGGTAGATCTAAGAACAGCACTCAATAGTAAAACTCATGTCCCACTGCGTTTCATTCAGTTACATTGAGAAGGAAAAACAACAGCCTGCCAGAAAGCTGTTCCCTCCTAAAGTGCTGGCACAAGTCACATGACCAGGGCAGCTGGAAAATTGACAAAATGTCTAGCCCCATGTCAGATTTCAAAACTGCAGAATACTTAAAATAATACTGCCACTCAAGGTAATTCCAAGCAGGGTTACCCCTTGCAAGTTTAATGTGGACAGACGTGCAACGTTTCGGGGCGTGCTTGACAAAGGGGCACGCCCCGAAACGTTGCACGTCTGTCCACATTAAACTTGCAAGGGGTAACCCTGCTTGGAATTACCTTGAGTGCCAGTATTATTTTAAGTATTCTGCAGCTTTTGGGATTTTGCCGAACCCTCTATACTGAGCACCGGGTCATCACGCTTTAAGTTAGGTGAGTGCGGAGCTAAACTAACTTTATCCAGATTTCAAAACTGAAAATAAAAAAATCTGTATGCTCTTTTGATAAATGGATTTCAGTGCAGAATTCTCCAGGAGCAGCACTATTAACTGATGTGTTTTTAAAAAAAACGTTTTCCCATAATAGTTTCCCTTTAATGTTCCTGCCTCTAGTATTTCAGTCTGGCTCAGTGATCCAGGAGCATTCTGAACAGTTACAATTTGCTACATTTAGTTGATACAATTAGTCAATACATTTCTCAACTGTAGCTGAAGAATATTAGCAACTATTGTATCAATTCGAACAGCTTCCTTTAATGAAACTTCGGGATTCTGCTCAGCAGGGACAAAGATAACTTCCAGCTTCCAGAGCTGCTTTAGAAGGTGAAAAATGAAACTTTACACTTCATTATTAGAAAAACGGTCACAAATAGAACGAGAAAGTAGAAAGTGATTGGAAAAAGTTTTTATTTCTGGAACAATTTGAAACCAGCTGAACTGAAAAAAAAAAGAAGTATTTGAAGGTGAACAACCCCTTTAACAAAATATATTTACCTAAAAAGGTTGCACTGATTCGATACTTGGGAATTCGCCTTCTGGCCAAGCCAAGGGGATTGCCGACACCCTGGCTGTAAAAGATACTAAGTCTGGAGTTCTGACTCTGCAAGCTCTGGAATGCAGATATCCATCACTAAAGCTGGCCATAGACGTGCAGATATAATTGAAGATTTGTACAATTTCCAGACCGTGTGTAGAGAGTCCCAACATTTTTCGTACCATGGAGAACGGATCGTTTGGTCGATCGGACAGGTTGGCTAACGATGTCTCTATGTATTGCCGATTTGACGATATCAAAGGGAGCTTGCCTTTAGAATTTGTCGAACATAACTATTGTACAAATGCTGTCACAGGCAGGATATCATCTGGTTGTTCCCTTTGCTGGTTTTACTACTTTATTTGATCTGAAAGGTTAGTGGCAGTTCGGAAGACGGCACGGAACAATTGTTCGTCCAATATGAAGTCATATCTACAGGTCTATGGCCAGCTTTATGCGCATGCCTCCTTCATTTGCATTGATCTGAGCAACTGAACTGCGACAGCCAATGCATGGGTATACAAATGAAGGCGGATGTGTAGTAGCAATTGTGTAGTCATGTTTGTCATAATGGGGGGGGGGGGGGGGGGGGGGGGGGGGGGAGAGAAGAGAAAGCACTGGCTTTGGTTAATGCTAAATATCCTTTACCTGTACAAGGTACCCCCCCACAATGGTTCATAGTGGGAAAGATGAACCTTTTAACACATATTGCGATCTTAAAGAAATGTACAGTATACAGAAACATATCCCTGGGTTTCTGGGTTACATAAGAGGAGAAATAAATGCAGTACACTGTTACAGCAATGGCACACAAGGACATTCAAGCACTATGAGCAACGGGCTTCAAAGTTGTCCTTTTGACATGTAATGAAATCACCCAAATGTTTCTGGAAAGAACGCCCTGGAAATAACGCCCAGGAAACATTCTGTTTTTCAAAAGTTTGCAGGTGATTCTTGTGCTACACAACAGGTGCAGTTTTAAACCTTTGGTGTTGTAAAACCCCAGCATTTAAAGCACCTGCAATCACCTGTATGCCATTGTTATAAATATGCAAGCAGAAAAAGTAGCTCTATCACGTTCATTTCCGTTAATCCTTTTACGGCCTCCAACTGTAGAAATGATGGCACCGGCAAAAATGTATAGAATTGTAGATGCTGTAGTCCCACGCACAGTCCTACTTTTAGCTTTGTGTTGTGTGTTTACTTTTGTTTTACTTGCAATACAAAGAATGGTAAGATCAAAAAGAAAAGGCAAGGAAACTATAAATACACATGGTATTCAGACAAAAGTGTATTCTTTATCAAAATCTTATTCCAATTTTTCTTTTTTGAAGTGCATTTTGTTGCCTGTCTATTACACCTGTAAGGTTTTTCAAATTTGACTGCATTCTACTGCAATAGATTCCCTAAGGTCACACTGCTACCTTTTTTGACCACCACTGTACATGGTTAGTCAAATATTGTTATCTGCCTGCCCCAACTTCCCATAGAGATAGAGGGAAAGGGAAACCAGTCTGACAAGCAAAAAGTCACTCAGAAATTTCAAAGCAAGCATTTCTGTGTGGAGTCTAAAGTCTGCCATAGGCAGAATACAACACACGGAAAACAAGAATACCTCTAAAAGAGAAATTCCTTTACATACAAACACAGAGTTGACTTTAAAAAAAAAAA
>CM044440.1:44548434-44561301 GCA_024363595.1 Xenopus borealis
GACAATGCCTGTTGTGGTGGGTTGGGTTAACCCAAAATGAACTAAATATAATACATTTAAGCCACTTTATTGTATCAGTTCTGCTTAGGGTTGCCACCTTTTCTTGAAAAAAATACCGGCCTTCCTATATATTTATCTTTTTTTCCTATTAATAACATTGGAATCAACCATTAAAAATACCGGTCAGGCCGGTAAAATACCGGCCAGGTGGCAACCCTAGTTCTGCTAGAAAGAAAAACACCATTTAAAATGAAGAGGTGAAGTACACACCTCCTCCTCTGATCGCAGGGTTGTTAGACTCATTATCACCTTATCCCTATAATAAAAGTTTCAATTAACGTCCATTATGCACCTGAAGGGATATCTTCCATCACCGTTCTGACATTCAGTATGTGAGAGTCCACTTGTCGTTTGAGGTGTTCTATTGGCCATATATGGAAAATCACATATACATTTCCAATAATGATTAACTCCAGAAAGAAAACCTATGGCCTCTTTACATATGGAGATGCCATTAGCTGGAAGTGATTGAGCAGTTACAATTTTATAGTTTGATGTACCCCATTTTTAAGACTTATCTTATCTTAGATCTATCTATCTATCTCTGTCTATGTATCTATCTATTTAGCTAGTTGCATGATGGACTGCACTTCAATTTATGTGTAATTTTATCTTTTATTGTGCATCACAGTGTAACCAATGTTTTATTGGGGGTATATATATGGGGTAGGGCTCCCTTATTTTAATGCATTGGTCTTACTCCTTGTGCCTGCTTTTGGATGAATATAATAAGATTTTCCTAGAACTAGTGCTGGGGAAGGGCACAGGCATTCTCCCGAAATGCCTTCCCACTAGCAATAATTAAATTGATATAAACTATCTTTTGCAGAAGTATTCATTTTGGGGGTATAGTTTTCCTTTAATTGTTGTTCTACTTATCATATTCAATGGATCTACAAACTCTCAAAAATTTGACAAACTTGAAAAACTGGCTTACATTTTGCCTAGGACAACCGCATTCACCTCCGCATGAACTTGGCCATTTTAAGATGAAAAATTTTTAAATTCATGTTTTCTGAGTTTTTTTGTGCTTAATAGGTCTTTAAAATTCAAATTTTTTAAGCTGTAATTTGGATTTGCTAGTTTTAGCTCCAATAAATTGTGGTCAAAATTCAGATTAATATTAAAATTGATACATCAGACCCTTAATTTAGTTAACTTTTTTGTTAACTAGTTAGGTTTTAGTAGTTACTGGCATTTTGCGGATTCTGATGACCGTATGAATTTAACACATTTAAACATTTTATAATACAGGCTTACAATATGAAACAAATTGATATATAAATCCAATGACATTATTTGCAGCTTAATTTCTGGCTATAACTGTTGATTTGCCAGGATTAAATATTGACTTGGCCAAAGTTTTGGACAGTGGCAGATATTGTTCAGTTTTACTTAAAGGGGTTGTTCATTTTTAAAAAAAAATTTTAGTATGATGCAGAGAGTGATTGCTGAAACATTTTGCAATCGGTTTCCATTTTTTAATATTTGTGGCTTTTGAGTTATTTAGCTCTCCAGTTTGCATTTACAGCAATCGGGTTGAAAGATGAGTAATACAAGTATCAATAACAATACAATTGTAGCATTACAGGGCATTTCTATTTTAGATGGGATCAGTGACCCCAATTTTGAAAGCTGGAAAGAGTTTTAAGAAGAATGCAAATAATTTAAAAACACTAAAAAGGATACCAGTTTAAAAGTTGCATAGAATAAGCCATTCTATAACATACTAAGGGTAAATTTATGAAAGAGTGTAGTTCTGCCACTAGAGTGAAATTCCGCAGCTCTCAATTCATTTCTATGGGATTTTTGAAGGCGTATTTATCAAGGGGTGAAATTTCACTTCACCCATTGATAAATACGCCTTCAAAAATCCCATAGAAATGAATAGAGAGCTGCGGAATTTCCCTCTAGTGGCGGAACTTCACTCTTTGATAAATATACCCCTAAGAGTTAGCTTAAATGTGAACCACCCCTTTAAAATCCTACACTGGGCTGTTGAGGTCACTCCTAATAAGTCTTTACAGGCATCTAATATAAGATTAGTCAGGTGATCCCACTGGTGTCTAATAAAAGGGCAACCATGATTGGGAGTTTTACTTTGAAAGCAGCAAGTAAGTTGCAGGTAAAACTGAGTCCCTTTGTAAACTGTATAATGAAGCAATAGAATTCTTAATGAATCAAATGAAAATTGAGCGTAGCACTGGCCAGATATGGGATGACTTTGACGTAGTTGGCCAGCTTAAATATATTGCAATATATGGACAAACAATCCCTGTTGTTTAAAGGGTAAGGCATTTTTTAGTAGCTGTATGCACATAATGTCTCAATGTCTTAAATATATTGATAATGGGTTGAGTGCAGAGGACCTCTTGTATTTGTCTATATGTATTTTGTGGTCACAGCCTCATTGCACCCCCGCCTAATGGTTTTAAAAAAATAGTGGTGAGCACAACTTTGCCTTGTTTGATCTAATATAAGATTGTTGGCACAGGGCAAAATGCTCAGATCAGTTACTTTATTGGCCAAATAATATAAAGATCTACTTGTTTGTGTAGGGCAGAGGTGCACAAAATTTTGATCATGGTCTACCAGGAGATCCTGGTAAATTTCCTGGCAGGCTGCAACCTGCCTGGCGTATGTACCTGCCTTCCGACATCACAAGTCTTGTGAGATGAGACTTGGGACTCCTGGATTAACTACACCACTTTCTTGCTGCTGGACCCCAGTTGGGGGATGAAAGAGGCATTGCCATGCTACTGGACCTGGTCACAGTTGGGGGCATTAAAGCAGTGATCCAGGAAAGCTGCTGCTATTGTTTTATGGACCCAGTGTATCTTTATAACCACACTTGTGAAAACCTAATTTGTAATGAAGCTATTTTTTTTCTTTTCTTTCTTCACATTTTTATGTTGCTGTATTTCTTATTTATCTCAGAACAGAGTATGCAGTCTCTCAGATGGAAACAGTTAAATCTGCTCATTTAATCATAATTACCTTAAACTGTAATAAATGGAATTAATTAATGTGGTTTGTGCGGTATGGTAGATGGCCCACTATTTTTATCAAGGCCAGGCGACAAGAGTAGATCCCAGGGTAAAAAAACGGAAATTTGTTTCTTACCGTAATTTCCCTTTCCTTTGGATCCAAGCAGCAGCACGGCGTGAGATTTATTCTCTCCTTTTAAAGATAGGACAGTTAGACACCCCCCCACAAAAAAACAATTAAGCGTCCCATAAGTACTCCTCCTTCCCCCCACACCGGTATTGTCATAAAAAAGTAACAACATAAGGCTCAACCAATATTTATTGAAAAAAACACAGGGAGGGATTTCTGCTGCTGCTTGGATCCAAAGGAAAGGGAAATTACGGTAAGAAACAAATTTCCGTTTTCCTTTGTATCATACGCAGCAGCACAGCGTGAGACATAGCAAGTAATATTCTCATATAGGGAGGGAACTTCCAGCTAACGCAGACTGAAGAACTTTTCTGCCAAAATCTGCTTCCTGCGAGGCCCAGATGTCAAGCCTATAGTGTTTAGAGAAAGTATGCAGACTGCTCCATGTAGCGGCTTTGCAGATTTGTTCTGCCAACACTTGACTCCTCTCTGCCCAAGAAGTGGCAACAGCTCTGGTGGAATGTGCCTTAACGAAAAGTGGAGGTGAAAGATCCTCCAACTCATAACACAATCGAATCGTTTCTTTGATCCATCTGGCAATTGTACACTTTGATGCTCTATTGCCTTTATTTCTTCCAGAAAAAGAAACCAGTAAACTTTCTGATTTCCTAAATGAACCAGATCTTTGCAAATAATATTTCAACGCTCTTGATACATCTAGAGAATGAAGTTTCTTCTCTTCTTCAGTAACCGGATCAGAGAAGAAAGAAGGCAATATTATCTCCTGATTAATATTAGCAGCCGAGGAAACTTTAGGCTGGAAGGACGGAACAGTCCTTAATAACACTCGATTCTCTAGAAAAAGGAGAAAAGGCTCACTTATTGAAAGGGCTCCTAGTTCTCCCACTCTCCTGGCTGAGGTGATTGCCAATAGAAAAGCTACTTTCATAGACAAGAATTTGATATCCGAATCCGCCATCGGTTCAAATGGAGTGGCACAGAGTCTATTCAGAACCACATTCAAATCCCAACTAGGTACTGGTTCTCTGTAAGAGGGACGAATCTTTCCTAGAGCTCTCATGAACCGAGCCACCAATTGATTGGAGGAAAAAGCTATTCCAGTAAAGGCAGATATTGCTGAGACATGTGCCCTAATAGTACCTGGTTTCAGTCCCTTGTCAAAACCTTGTTGCAAGAACTCCAAGACGTCACGTACTGAGGGGGTCAATGCCACCACTTTATTTTCAGCGCACCATCTCTCAAAAACTTTCTGAACTCTAATATATGCCCTATTTGTTGAAGACTTACGAGACTGTAACATAGTCCCAATGACATTTTCAGATAGTCCATATTGTTCTAATAAGGGCCTATCAAGTTCCACGCCGTCAAGTGAAGCTTTCCCAGATCCTTGTATATGAAGTTCTCCTGAGTCAACAGATCCTTGACCTGTGGAAGAACCCAAAATTCTCCGTGACTCATTTGCCTGAGTTGGGCAAACCATGATCTCTTGGGCCAAAACGGGATCACCGCAATCACTCTTGCTTGATCCTCCCTCACCTTTTTCAACACTCTGTCTATCATTGGAAATGGCGGAAAAATGTAAGCCAGTCCGTAAGTCCATCTCACTGACATTGCATCCAGGCATTCTGGATTGTCCTGGATAAACATCGAGTGGAACCTGGGTAGCTTGGCATTCCGTTTCGAAGCCATCAAGTCTATCTGTGGGATTCCAAATCTCTCTGTGATCTGCCAAAAAATTTGAGTTTTCAGGGACCATTCCCCGGGAAGTGACATATTCCGACTCAGATAATCTGCCCAAACATTGTCCACGCCTTTTATGTGGACAGCCATCAACTGGTAAAGATTGTCTTCCGCCCAGTTCAAAATTCTCAGGGATTCCCTCAGCAGAAGTGGAGACCTTGTCTCCCCTTGACGATTTATATAGGAGACGACCGTAGCATTGTCCGTCTGAACCTTTACGGATTTCCCCATAACAAGGCCCTGAAAACTCTGTAATGCTAGGCCTACTGCTCTCAACTCTTTGAAATTCGATGACAATGTTCTCTCCATCATCGTCTAGACACCATGCACTGAGTGGCAACCTATATGAGCTCCCCAACCTTTGCCGGATGCATCTGTGATCAACAGATGCCAATTTGTTTGCATCAAAGACCTGCCGTCTTTCAGATAGTTGGTCTGTAGCCACCACCTGAGTTGGGACCTGGTTTCCATGGATAAAATCCAAGATTTGTCCAGAGAACTGGTTGTCCTGTCCCAATGTTGGAAGAGTTCCTGTTGTAGGTGACGCATATGTAGACGGGCCCATGGAACCGCCTCTATGGTCGAGGACATTAGTCCTAGAACCCTCATCACCGTCCTGATGGAAACTGGCAATGGTTGTCTCAGGCTCTTCACGTGTTTCACCAATTTCAGCCTCCTTTCTCGGGAAATCTTCAGTGACATCTCCTCTGAGTCTATCACAAATCCCAGAAAACTCTTCTTCCTCTCTGGCTGTAGAGATGATTTCTGGCCATTCACAATCCACCCCAGATACTCTAGTAGATTTAGGGTCATTCCCAGATGTTTCCTCAACAATGTCCGTGACACCGCCTTGATCCACCAGTCGTCCAAGTATGGTACTATCGAAATCTTTTCTGTTCTCAGTACCGCTACTACTGTGGCTACTATCTTTGTGAAGACCCTTGGGGCGCATGAAATGCCAAACGGCAGTGCAGTAAATTGAAGATGCCAGATTTCTCCTTGTATGTAGACCGCAATTCTCAGAAACTGTCGATGTGGTCAAAAAATCGGGATATGCAAATAGGCGTCTTTTAGGTCTAATGTTGCCATAAAATCTCCCTTCTCCAACAGGTTGACTACGGATTTTATCGAATCCATGCGAAATGACTTCTTTCTGATAAATTTGTTCAGGTATCTCAGATCTATGACGGTACGAAATCTGCCGTCTGACTTTGGGACCAAAAAAACCATGGAATAAACTCCTGATCCTATTTCGTCTGTCGGAACCAACTCCAAAACCTTGTTTTGGACAAATTCCAAAATCGCGTACTGTAAATTCATCTGCATCACTGGATTTTGTGAATGAGGGGTAGCAAGAAAACGTGAGCGAGGTAGACTTACAAATTCTATTTTCAATCCTTCCTGTACCACTTGGAGTACCCAAGGATCTCGAATCAGCTCTGCCCACTGCTGTGAAAAATGATGTAATCTTCCTCCTACCCCTACTTTGGCGTCACGCATTTGATGACTTAAAGGTATATGAACCCTTTCCTCTGGATCCGACCTCTGTGCCCTTTTTAGGGGCCCGAAACCTATTCATCCCTTCACCTTGGTTCCTATTTCCACTCCTTTGGCCATATCTATACGAAGAACCTCTTCGTTTGCGAAAAAAAGACCTTCTCCAATTATCCTTAGGTTTTTGCTGCAGCAGATTCTTACCCTTATCATCTGATAATTGCTCCATTAAGTCATCCAACTGCTTACCAAACAGATGTCCTGGTTGGAATTCCATGTTACATAGATTATTTTTAGAAGTAACATCCGCCTCCCAAGGCTTCAGCCAAATGGCTCTACGCGCAGTCGTAGATAGTCCCATGATCTTAGCTGCTAATCTAAGATTCTGAATAGAGGAATCGCATAGAAAATCAGACGCTAATTTAATGTTCTGAAGGGATTTTCAGAATATTCTTGGAATCTTCCCTTCCACATCTTCTTCTAATTGTAAAATCCAGGTTCTAAGTGCTCTAGAAACAGAAGTAGATGCTATCGTAGGTTTACATTGTGCAGATGCTGCCGAATAAATTCTCCTCAGAGAAGTCTCAGCTTGAGGCTAGAGCCGTCCTCCACTGGAATCACCGTCCTCTTGGAGAATCTAGCGACAGCAACATCCACCTTAGGTGGTGCTTCCCAGTCCATCCCTGAAAGGTCGACTGGAAACAGAAGTTTAAATCTTTTGTTTAGGACCGGAGCTTTCTCTGGACTACTCCATTCCATCTTCATAAGGTCTGTCATCAGTGGATGTAAAGGAAAAGCCTTAGCTTTAATACCCCCTTTAAGATCTCCGACAGCATCTTTAACATGAGCTTCTCCCTCTGAAGCTTCAATTTCAGATCTCACTGCTTTTATCAACTTAGGTAACTTCTCCGTTTGAAAAATCGCCAGATCAATTTCCTCCTCCGAGGAAGATGATCCAACTTCATCCAGAACTACAAGGTCACCCTCTGGTTCCGTATCAGAGTCCTGCTGAGAAGGACCCTTCTTAGCCATACCACTCTGGTGACCCAATTCCCTCTTCGAATCCTTAATAAGTTCTTTAATCAGGGTAATAGTAGAAGCCGAGAGCTGATCTCCCCTCTGGGATTCTTTCTCTAAGCATTCCGCACAGCGTCCTCTCTGATAATCATCCGGCAGGGGTGCCTCGCATTCCCTACAGATAATATGTTTACTCTTCCTTGATCTTTTCCTAGCTCCTTGGTTATCCATAGGACTTGACATCTATGCAAAAATAATAAAAGAAAAAAAGAATACCCCCCTTATAAAACATATATAAACATATTTTTTAAATAACACCAATATAGTTGGGGATACCTTATTAGGGCTTCTCAGAAAACTTCAGGCAGAAAACAGTCCCAGATTCTCCAGCCGGACCAGAGTAGGAGCAGTACCTATCCAAAGAAAGCCTTATATAGGCTATTTGAATTAGGGCGAGAAAAAAACGGCGTCCGTCATTCGCGCCAACAGAGGGAAGCATCTGCGCATGCGCAGAGGTTCACTTCCGCGTTTCTACGCAGTAGCCTCTGCGCCAGTACACATGCAATGCGGAAGTGAATGCCCCGATGTAGACGCGCCAGCATTTCACCAAACAGTAAGTAGAAGAGGGTCTTACCTATGTAGACCAGCATACTTCACTTATTTCCCCAGCATAGCACAGGATCCTCAGACCCTCTGTAATACATGCGATTCCTCTGTGTCAACCACCTCCCTGAGCTAGTCGGTAACTGCTCCAAAACAATATCCTGCCCATCCATCTAACCGTCCAATCTGTCCTGTAGGACAGAAAAAAACAATACCGGTGTGGGGGGAAGGAGGAGTACTTATGGGACGCTTAATTGTTTTTTTGTGGGGGTGTGTCTAACTGTCCTATCTTTAAAAGGAGAGAATAAATCTCACGCCGTGCTGCTGCGTAGGATACAAAGGAAAGTCTGGGCACCCCTGGTGTAGGAGATCAGACAAGCCTGGTTACAGGCAGGGAAGTGAACCAATGGCTGAAAGCTTACTAGGACAACTGGGAAAAAGTGGAGGATCCAGGAAGAACCTGTGTTTGCAGCCAAATCCACTGGGCTATCCGAGAGATTTTATAAAAAGCCTCTGTAGCAGCATCCCGCCAGAACCAGAGAGAGACAGTAGTGAGGGTGACAGTGCTGCTTGGGAATACTGACCAAGGAGTGTTTAGAGAGTTCTGAGGTGTGCTCTGCTTACAATAAGCATTTGAGCCCCAGCTATAAAGAGAGCCCATGTTTCTATCTTCTGTGTGTGGATACTTTGGCAACATGTGAGTCTCAGGGGTGAGAACAGGCCTTGTTTGTGCACCTACCATGTGGGAAAAGGTACATTGGGGGAGATAGGGCTACCTGAGGATATAAAAGCTCTTAAGGGAAAGGACAGTGAACTGAACTTTGCTACTATGCATTTGTACACCCAGGAGTGGGGGTCTGTGGCAATAAAGACTGTGCCAAGTGTTGTATAGTCCACCCAGGTTCCCCAGGTCAAGGTTATACTGTCCAAACTGTAATTGCATATTTCTACATTTTCAATATTATATAAAGTTGTTTTGGTATACTGCAAACTGTGGTTTATTTTCCTCATGGAATTCCCCTGAGATGCCATTCCTCAGTGCCCACGAGGTGATATAAATTTCAGTTTCCACTGTCTGTAACAGGGCACACACACACCAATAAACAGATACCATCAGAAGTGGAAGCAACTCACACTTCGGTCTGAATTCTTTGTGCGTATCTTGGCTTCAACTTAGCCCACTGTGTGTCCCACAGGTATCCGCACACCCCGCACATCACTAGTGTGGATCTTAGTGTGTTTTGACTGCATTGAGGTTTTAACTGCATTGCATTACCAATAATTACCTCGGATGCGAGGTGAGGAAGCGCAGGCGTCATGTCGGATGCACCGAATCCTAGGTAAGTAATGGGACTGTCGGACATTGTCGCAGCATGCATCCGACATGACTGTCAGATGCTAATGCTTCATGTTGAGTCTTCATCTGACAATCGTGATATGACACCTGTGCTTCCTTTCGTCGAACGGAGGTAAGAGCACCATTATCGCTTGTGTAGTTCTACCCTAAATCAGTGATGGCAGATTTACTGAAAAGTTAACCAGATATCTTGGTAGGAGGTATTTACTATGTGTCATAAATTGAACACACCAGCAAACATTCCACATTTTATCTAAGATGACCATTGTGTAACATAATGTGCAAACATAAATGCTCTGGACAAGCCAAGCCCAAATATAATACATTACTACAGATCAGTGTGTGTGTTACAACTGGTAACAAGGCATGTTAGACAAAAAGCCCACGCATAAGAGTGGGAACAGAAAAGAAAAATCAATAACCTAAGATATTCTAAAACAATTATTGTAGGACTGTTTGCTAAGAATAACTCAAAGCATTGGAAAATATATATTGTCTAACCAAAAAAGAGCATATTACGGCAATGGCACATTGTAGTGGCATAACTAGAAATTATTGGGTCTCACAGCCTGATCATTTTAGATACAAATACTCTTGCTCCATGTTGAGACAGGCATTCTCTTGGAAGAAGATGTTATGGAGTATGCTGCTGTTTAAAGGGGTGGTTCACCTTAAAGTATACTTTTGTCTGTTTGAGAATGGCTAGTTTCAACTGGTCATTTTATTAAATAGTTTTTCAATTATTGGCTTTCTTCTGACTATTTCCAGTTTGCACAGGGTGTCAGTGACCCCAAAAAAAATGTTCAAAAAGGCTGCAAATGTATAATTATTGCTACTTCTATTAGAATCTTTCCATTCATGTCCCTCTTATTCATATTCCAGTCTCTAATTCAAATCAATGCATGGTTGATTTTGGACCCTAGCAAACAGATTGCAGAAACTGCAGCCCGAACAGCTGCTGAATAAAAAGCTTAAAGGAAAACTATACCCCTGGACAATGTAGGTCTCTATAAAAAGATATTACAAAAAAACAACTAATTTAAAAAAATAAGGACAGCCTCCTGGGATCGTATGATTCAACGGTGCACACAAACATACCAAACAAACTATAAAGTTAGGTCACATGAGCCAATTAACAGACAGAGTTGTGTCTTTTGCTTCCACACTTCTTCCTGTTACAGTTAGAGTTGAAATATTTCTGGTCAGGTGATCTCTGAGGCAGCACACAGACCAACAAGAAATGGGGGTTCAAGGCAAGAGATGTAAAAGGGCAATATTTACTTAAATATATATTCCACTTTGGTAAGATTATTTAATGTCACTAAATTTGATATAAACTGATGCTCAAGTATTCAATTTCGGGGTATAGTTTTCCTTTAATAACTCAAAAATCACAAATAATTAAAAATGAAAACCAATTGCAAATTGGCCTCGCTGCCTTGTATGAACTACGGTGGATAGGCACACAAATAGACGGACGTGCAAATAGATGTGCATGCACTCCCTCTCAGCTGGGAACAGCCGGCTTGAGAGTGAAGAGGGGCAAGTGGAGAGGGGTGACCAGACTAGGGGCACCAGCCCCCCCCCACCAGCTTTGCACCCTAGGCACGTGCCTACTCTGCCTACCCCTTGTTCTAGCCCTGGAACTACTCATAATCATTGTTCTAGACACAGCCAAAGCATCATACCATGATACTGGAAACCAACAGGGACCTCCACATTCATTCACATGCATCAGTGAGCAGCCAATTACCAGGGGTGGCAAAAAAGTCACCTCCTTTAACTTTGAGACAAATTTCCATTTTTTAAAAGTGATATTTGGCTCCACTAGTGCAGAAAACACTGTAGAACTCATTGCACTAGCAATGACCCACTCCAATGCTAAAGTTTTAAGTGCGAATCTGGAGAGGGGGGCAGGAGCCTCAGGTTCACCCCTGCCACCTGGCTAGTGAACCTATTGGCAAGTAACCATGTAAACATCTTGTTAATTAGGAGCTGATTTAAAAGCCGTCAAACCTTTTCGTATTTGAGCTCCCCATAGATGCTTTCGGGTGACTGTCCGAGTTTCAAATGAGGCGTGGGCGTGTCCTAACTGTCCCTGCCTTAAAATGATACTGACACTAAAAAAATGAATTTTAACATATAAATGTACATACAGGGGCAGATTTATCAAATTCACATGAAGGATTCGAAATTTGATTTTCATAAAGATTGGAATTTTCAAATGTTTTTGAAGACCACTTCGACCATCGAATTTTGAAAATTTGATCAAATCGAATGATTCGAATATTCGACAGTCGAATAACTTCCCCTTTAAATTTTTATTCGACTGCCTAGTTCACCAGTTTCAACCTACCAAATTGATTTTCTTTTTTGAATAAAAAAATTAGATTGAATGGTTAAAATGTTCGATCGATAAAATCGATATTCGAATTCGAAGGATTTTAATTCCCATGGTCGAATTCAAGGGTTTTTTAACCCTCTAAATCGACCCTTGGTAAATCTGCCCCTTAATGTTACCTATAGGTCATGTTGATCATTTTTTGAGAGGTTTGTTTGTATATAATTGTTAGTTGAAGTTCCTAAGCCTGACTCTCTGACACTCTGACTTTGCCAACCTGACTGTCCCATCTCAGCCTGTTAGTTACAGTTTCTAATGCTAACGGACTCCTGCTGCATTAATATGGCAGCCCCTCATACAGGAACATGGGGGATCAGACAGGTCATGTAAAAGCATCATGCAAATATTTTATGGCAAAGTTAGAAGTAGCTTTCAAAGCCAATATTTTAATAGATGTAAAAAAAGTTTAATTTCAGGTGTCAGTATCTCTTTAAGCACATTAGAGGGGGACAGCCAATTACAGCCCTACAGTCACACAAGCAAAGACAGGCATCAGTTTCCTATCAGGTCATCTTAGCTGCTGATTGGTTCCTATCCTACAGTGCAATGTGCACAGCCTGAGGGAAGAGGCAGCAGGAAGTGGAACAGATGGGCAGGGCTAGTAGGGATTTTGCAGAGATGTACAATAAAGTAACCAGAAACACTACATTTTCAAGAACATTCCCTCCATATCTAAGAGTAAAATGCACTGATGCATTCCTGTTTTTTACATAAAATGTCTTTTTTAACTCATGTGGGACTTCCTTAATTATTTCTTGAGTTCATTGATCTTAAGAGACCTTTCTGCATGATTAGTTTATCTATATTACTTTATGTAATATAATAAATGTACTATTGTTGAAATCTCACTATTGTTGTACCAATCACCAATTCATGTTGTGACACTGAGGGGCAAATTTACAAAATTCACTTTGAGGAAGGCCTCGGAGAGGCCAAAACGTTAGTTATTTTTGTTAATAAAATATTTCATTTTTAAGTCCTGAGAGTGTGGACCTTCTGTTCAAGATGTGTATGTATGTGTGTGTGTCCCAATGGGGATCGAAACGTTGGAGATTGA
>CM044440.1:44571589-44581616 GCA_024363595.1 Xenopus borealis
TTTTCAGGGTATAGTTTTCCTTTAAGATGTCATGGGGCCAGTTCTATATAAAATGTTCTGCTTCTTTCTACTCTGCAGACTGAGGAATACTATAAAACAGAAATCATAGTGGAACAGTCTGATTTTGAGAATATCAGATTCACTGGCGCAGGTTGCTATAGCCTGATTTTGCTACTGAAGTCTGTTGGGGAGAGGATTGCATACACTGGAGATATTGGCAGGATTTTTTGTACCTGGGCACGGAGCAGAGATCAAATGTATCGTTCATATGAATCTCCAAGCTGCTTCTGACTAGTTATTTAGCAGCAAAGCAAGATAACTAGTTCCCAAAACATATGCAATTTACATAGCTCATTTTTTTCTAATATTGAACTGTAAGGTTCCACTGGGGCCAATAAAATGGCAACCAAGTGTGTTTGGGAGTTTTACTTTGAAAGCAGCAAGTAAGTTGCAGGTAAAACTTGGTCCCTTTGTAAAATGTATAATGAAGCAATGGAATTCTTAATGAATCAGATGCAAGTTGAGTATAGGACTGGCCAAATATGGGATGACATTGATGTAGTTGGTCAGCTTAAATATATTGCAACATATGGCCATGACATCCATGTTTTGGATAAGGCATACTTAGTAGCTTAAGGCACAAAATGTTGCAATGTCCTTAATATATTGATAATGGGTTGAGTGCAGAGGATCTCTTGTATTTGGCTCTGGGAGGGGGTCAACTAAATGTAGCAAATTCTAACAGTTCAGCATGCTCCTGGATCACTGCGGTGCCAGACTGAAACACTAGAGACATGAACATTAAACTTACATTTTGGAAACATTGTAAGAAGGAAAGCAATCGAAAGAAGTCTTTGTTTATGGGAAACAATCTGAAAACAACTGAACTGAAAATGTGTTTGGAAGGTGAACAAACCCTTTAATCTTAGCTCAAACTCCACTGCCCCAATGAGCTGACTTTTAATTAGCACATTAACTAATAGAACTTTTAATATAACCTGCACATTATAGAGTACCATCAGCTATTAATATTACAGACACATGAGGCATGGCCACTGATATTGTGACTGTGTGTTTGTATTCATTGTGGGGGCATATAAATAACTTTTACAGGGCCCCAAAATATCTGATGGTGGCCTCAAGTATAGACTTATTTCTCTAGTAAGGCTATAAACCACTCAGTTATTCATGGTATGAAGAGTGTAATTCCTAGCCCTGGAAAACTGGTCACACCTTAGTTCCGCCATGGCTAAACACATTTACTGAGATTAATGATTCCTCTAAGCAAACCCATAGGGTTTTCACACCACAATTGCATATGGTCAAGATTGATAAATAAAGATTGGAAGAAGAGTGTTCTTGCAGCTTGTTGCCAAAATTGCAACAAGGAATAATGGACAATGTAAGTATTGGCCTATAACTAAATTGTATCTGTATAATGGCTTTTCACTCACATGCTGTACTGGTTTAAAAAGATTTTTACTCTGGTATGGCTTATTACAAAGACACAGCACATTTATTATGTTTTAAATAATCCATTTCCATTTCTGTTAAAAAGCTCTGCTCTCCAGGAAAACTACAGATGATTGGTTACTTTTTGGCCAACTTATCACTTGGCAAAACAAGTCTCAGAACTGGTCCTATGATTTACATTGATTTATTTTATCTTTTCTATTATTACAAATGCCAACATATGAAACCAATATACCAGTCATTTAATCCTGTGCATGAAACAATTTGATGCAGAAGTTGCAGTTTTTATTATTCTGTACCATCCTCCCCTTTTTAGAAAAAAAGTTAAAATATAGCTGAGCAATGCAAAGTCCTGCCAGTAATGTCTTTATTAAAGCCTAAAAGTGATCTTCACTTCCTGTTGTTAAGATTGTTGTGTACAGTAGCACAAATTGCATTTCTGCCATTGCAGGTTTTACAAAGGCCTAAACAGTGGGCCCTTCAGCGCCTGCTGGCAGATCATGCACCAATGTAGCTGGTAAGAAGATCTCTTTTGGAGGGGGCTGGGGGCTAACCGCACGATAATAGAAGCCTATGGGAACTCCGATCGTTCAAATCGTACAATTTTTCCATGAAATTGAATGATCAGTATTCGATCGTACAATTTTATTGAGGGATCGAATATCAAGGTAAAAATAGCCTAAAACTATTCGATAAGAATTCGATAGTTGAATGCTTATCGAATTTCGAAGGAATTCGAGAGTTTTTAGGGGAATAATAGTAAATCTGCCCCTTAAGCTCCCCATAGACGCAACGATCTTTCCCTGCCGAACGATCCTCTTCACCTTGTAAACTGTGAATTTGTTTACTCTATGCTTGACAGCTTCTACTGCTATTGAGTGCTGAGAAGAGACCAGTGCCATGACAATATCTGCAATGATGGTGGGTAAAATGCATGTTGGAACTTGACATTACTTATTCTTTGATTCATCTAATTGATAAATCTAGCATAGACACTGTTTTCCAATGTTGAGTAGGGCTGCCACCTTTGCAATTTTCGTGAATCTGGGCAGGGGCGACAGGTGGCGTCCTGGTGACGTGGGGTGGGGGGGCTGATGACATCAGGGCTGGGACTGATGATGTGGAGTTCAGAGATTAGCTGATCACCATGTCATTCACTTCAATGTCCTGTCTTGATAACCTAATAAAAATCAGGCTGTCCAGGCGGCAACCCTAAGGTAATACTTGATAGTAGGCATGGAGGCCGAACGGAGTATAACTAAAGCAGTAACGTAACTAGAGGGTGGCTGGCCCTGGCGAGGACGTGCAGCTGAACCCCCCCCGCACACAATTATCGGCCCGGATCCAGTGGCTTGCGAGCTGCCGGGGGCCCTGAGGGGGTGGCTCAATCGTACCCCCTTACACCCCTGGTAGTTCCATATTCTAGTTTTGGCTTCCAATGCACCAGATTATCAGGAAGACCCAATAATATGTTTCAGGGAACTTTCTAACCACTTAGTTTCTGCTTTAGCCCGTTTCTACCTTAATGGCAGACTAAAGCTCCCGACAACCCTATATTAAGATTTTTTATAGCATTTAATAAGAAAATAGTTTCCCTTTTAAAGTGTAATTAGAGTTATGCTGCTTTTATCTATTTTATTCATGCATTCAGTCTGACCCCTCAGTCTCCATATTGCTCTATAAGGGTGGTGGCACACGGGATATTAGACACCAAGCGACAAATCTCCACTACTGCGAGCGACTAATCTCCTCGAAATGCCTTCCTGCAGGCAAGAATGAGAATCGCCGGTGGGATGGGTATACATGTTGTTTTGTTTTCCAAAGATGCCCAAAGATTACTTGTGAGGCAACTCAGAGATCACCTGTCCAGAAATACAACTCTAACTGTAACAGGAAGAAGTGTGGAAGCAAAAGACAGAACTCTGTCTGTTAATTGGCTCATGTGGCTTAACATAGTTTTCTATTTATGATTAGCCAATGGCGCATACAATTAAAAAAGCGTATTATTATGAAAATGGTTTATTTACATGAAGCAGTGTTTTACATGAGCTGTTTTATGCAATATCTTTTTGTAGAGACCTACATTGTTTGAGGGGTATAGTTTTCCATTAAAAGAGACATTTAGAATTGGTAAAAATCCAACTAAAAATTGTAGGCAATGATGAATAATATATGGTGGAACATGGTATTTTGGGGGTGTGGTTAAAAAATGGGCATGGCCAAAAATGTAGCCACGCTACAAGAAAAAAAAATAATTTGTCCCTCTTTCTACTTCCAAAATGTTGGGATATATTTAATAAAAGTACATTTAATTAGTTAATGCACATGCTTGACAACTGCTTTTTATAAAAGGCATGAAAAAAGAGGCAATTAAATATAACAGACAGCAGGACTTTAATGCATACCTCCCAACTGTCCCTTTTTTCGGAGGGACAGTGCCTCATTTGTACTGGAACGTCCTGTCCCTTTTTTCGGAGGGACAGTGCCTCATTTGTACTGGAACGTCCTTATTTTCTCTGCACCAAACAGCCAGAAAAAGAAACAAAGTTCCTAACTTAATTGGCTTTTGGCAGAAAGCCCAGAACAGCTAACTAGTGCAAATAAGATACTTTGTAACACTTTTGAGATAAGAAAATAAGTAATTGTAACAGGAGAAATATTTTCAAATTTAAAATCTGGCAAATTTTGTAAAATGAACATGGTAATTGGGCATGGTCACAAAAATTTGCTGTGCTACTTGTGCGAAAAAGGTTTTTGTCCCTCTTTTTACTTACAAAATGTTGGGAGGTATGATTAAATGGCATGGTACATTGGAATGAAGTAAGTTGTACAAAGCTAAACTTGGAGTAAAAAAAACTTGACATACATTTGTAAATTAAACCTTGCTGTGCTTTTCATGGAGCAATATTTTTTTTAAATAAACCCACTCAGCTCCTTTCCTGAATATTGATCTGCTAAATTTTAGATTGATAACATTACAGCACTAGCCATTTTATCTACTCCCACATCCGGTTTGCCCTTGACAAAGATGGCGGAAACAGAGCTCTACAATAGCGATGCGTTGACTATTTATTATACTTGGGTGCAGCCGTGTAACCGAGCTTGCACATGGCTTCTGTTATATTCAGAGACGCAATACTAAAGGCTACGTCGACTGAAGTGCCGTACAGTGCGTCTTGTTGCACTTCTAAAACGCATACAAAACGGTGTTGAGAAACGTTTGTTAAAGCAGTCGTGTTAGATTCGTATTCGTAGTACCTGCCGTTTAATAGTGAAATCAAACGAGCCCGTTAGTTAAGGATTCAATGCAAAGTAAGTGCGTTTAGACGAGCTAAGCGGAGTCCATTATGATCAAAGCATCAGGAGAACGTTTCCCCTCCTCTGCTGTGCGCCGTCACGTTCCCTAGCTCTTCCTTCTCCCACCCCCTCCATCCTCCTCTCTCACCGCCTCTTCCCCCAAACAACACGGCGTTTCTACATTAGCCGACAACATGGAGGCCGTCAAAACCTTTAACAGCGAGGTCTGTATCCGCACGCTTTGCTCATATTCTACTAATTAATTGACCAGAAGTTGCCGCCTTAACGATCTACCTTCCCCTCTTTTGTAGAGGCGTGAGGCATCATTGCCTCACCGAGCTTTTCCTCTATCCTGACCGTGGCTCTGCGTTTCTGTTTAATAGCCCGCCGCGCAGGAGCAAAGTAGCCATTTGTATATTTCTCTAAATTTGCATATTTTGCTAATCCTTCCCTGCAAAAGGTTTCTCGAATTGGAAGGTGTAGTAATAAGTAGACTTTTGTCCTCTAGAGGTCTGTACAATTTTGCTCAGGCCCATATACTGGTCTGTAACATAACATGGCTCATTTCATGAAATCAAGGCAAATGCATCTTTCTAAGGGTATCACCATAATACCACTTTGTTATTTTTTTCTTTAAAAAGGGTTGCCCTATAACATTTTTACTGGCTAACATGGTACAGCAATTTTATCTGCAATTCTTGTGGTTTCTGAAACACACACATTACAGACGTAGAAAAGGAAACGCATTTATTAATTTGGCAGCATAGAGTTATAGTATTATCTCATTGTTAATGGTTATATTATTTAAAATGCCCCTCTGAAGTCTGCAGGGCACCTTTAAAATTCAGTTGCAGGTCCTACTTAACTTTAGAAATGAATATGTGCTGTTTATAAATGCACTAGTTCTGTTCCATTGCTCCTCTCTTCATATAAAGCACCAACATATGCCAGCGTGATGTACAAAAGTATATACACGCATATTTTCAGGAATGGGACCTGTAACCACGAATGCTTCGGGACCTGGGTTTTTCTATATTTTGTGCAACGCTTATTTGGGCTCGGCAGACCAAAAGTTAAAGGAAAACTATACCCCAAAAATTAATACTTGAGAAACAGATCGTTTATATCAAATTAAGCGACATATTAAAGGAAAACTATACCCTGAAAATTAATACTTGCACAACAGATCATTAATATCAAATTAAAGAATCTTACCAACCTGGTATATATATTTAAATAAATATTGCCCTTTTACATCTCTTGCCTTGAACCACCATTTCGTAATGGTCTGTGTGCTGCCTCAGAGATCACCTGACCAGAAATATTTCAACTCTAACTGTAACAGGAAAAAGCATGGAAGCAAAAGACAGACCTAACTTTATAGTTTGTTTGGTTTGTTTGTGTGCACTGTTGAATCATACGATCCCAGGAGGCTGTCCTTAGTTTTTAAAATGGCCATTTTCTATTTATGATTACCCAATGGCACATACTACTAAAAAAGTATATTATTATGAAAATGGTTTATTTACATGAAGCAGGGTTTTACATATGATTTGTTTTATGCAATATCTTTATATAGTGACCTACATTGTTCGGGGGGGTATAGTTTTCCTTTAATGTCCAGCTAGTGATAGGAGCATGGGTTACATGTGACTCAACACTTCAAGCTAGGGCCTTCGCTAAATGAAAGGTTTCAGCAGGTGATGTAGTGCAGCTACAACTCTCAACCTACTGTGCAGTAAAAATAAGGAATAATGGACACCTGGAGGAGTGATCGTTTATTTGTTCAAGACAAATATCCCACAGGTTTACTTACAGTATGGAGGTATATGCAAGATATTAGCAGACTGAAACAGGCATAGGATAGTACAGCTGAGGCATTGTAGTCAAGCAGTACATCTATTCCTTCAGGCAGATATTCCTCAAAGTGGTCCAGATCCCACCCAGTGGAGTGGTCAGGGAGAAGGAGTCTAAAGGCCCTCATACACAGGCTGACAGACCAAATCGGCATCTTAAATTTGTCCAGATCACGATTGGGCAAATTAAAAAAATCCTGTCTGTCTGTTTCAGATGCATTGTGATCCAGTCGTTGGGCTCTAGGGCCCACGATTCGATCAGCCTGATATCGCCCACTTCAATGTGGGCATATCGGGAATAGATCTGCTTGTCTGGCAACATTGCCAAACGAGCAGATATCTTGTCTATGGCCACCTTAAGCCTGACACCCTATCCACTGTGGTCCCTTCACTAAAGGCAATCTACGAGCCATGGAAGGCTACTCCTTGCTACAATCCTTGATGGAGCACAAAGCTGCTCTTCATATCTACCCTTTCTAACTTACTCTCCTAGAGAGTCTATGACAGATATAACCTGTTCTAGCTAACCTCGTTCACGGGGTTCCCTGGTCCCCGAGCACCAGCAGCCAAAGAGGAAGATCCACTGCTTTCCACACAGTATATTGAAATGTGGTAGGAAGTGGTCATTACAACTCTTGGTCAATAACACTGGTTCCTAAAACTAGATACATGGGCTTTTACCTAGTAACTAGGGAAAAGGAGGAAGCTTATGGAATTAAAGCCATAGAGGCATATTAACCCTATCCCTATGGGTCTCTACTTTTGGATCTTTATAACTTAAATCTACTAGAAAATCAAGTAAGCATTAAATAAACCCAAATAGGCTGGATTTGCTTCCAATAATGATTAATTACATCTTAATTGGGATCAAGTACAAGGTACTGTTTTATTATTACAGAGAAAATGGAAATTACATTTTAAATTTGGATTATTTGATTGTAATGGGGTCGATGGAAGACGAATTTGGGGCTTTCTGGATAACGGATTAACGGATAATGAATCCCATACATGTATATCAGAGCTACAGGATACATACAAATGCTGATCCTGAAGGGTGATGGAAAGCTGTCCCATGCATAGTTGGCTAATGTGAAATCTTCAAAAATCATTGGCGACAAATCACCTAAAATATCTTTGCATCCACAACAGTGAAAACCACTGTGGGTAAATCTTAATTTGGTATACTTATTCAGGCAGTTGTGCAAAGTTTCCTATCAAGTTGAATGATTACCCAATAGATGTGTTTTACTCAGGAGATTTCCATTGTTCTGGGTATGTAACTACAGATCTACTGCCCCTGTGGGTAACGCAGACTTCATGCAGGCAACTAATGCCCTGTGTAGCATCACCTTAATGTGGTTATTTTCAACGAGGATGATTTGTTTGTGTATGAATTATGATATAATCCAGGATTCGGTTCGTGATCCGGCCTTTTTCAGCAGGATTCGGATTCGGACGAATCCTTCTGACCAGTTGAACCGAATCCGAACCCTAATTTGCATATGCAAATTAGGGGTGGGGAGGGAAATTGCATGACATTTTGTCACAAAACAAGGAAGTGAAAAATGTTTCCCCTTCCCACCCCTAATTAGCATATGCAAATTAGGGGATTTGGTTCGGTATTCGGCCGAATCTTTCTCGAAGGATTCAGGGGTTCTACCGAATACAAAATAAGGGATTTGGTGCATCCCTAATTACAATAATAAATACAAGGCACACTGGCAATACCAGTCACCAAAAAAGAGGCAGAATGTAAAGTTGATGGCTGGTGCTAACAGTGCAAATTTTTAATTATTATTATTAGTGTAATTAAAAGGCAACAACATATTCAGCAACGCTGTACAGTTGAGTATATACATTGAACATACAGGATTACATACAAAGCAACCGATAACCGATACAAGAAGGCCCTGTCCAAAAGAGCTTGCAATCTAGAACTCATATCTGATGCAGAGTTTGCTAGTTTCCATGCTGTAATGTAATGTGAATATAGATTCATAGCATGGGCTATAATTCTGTAAATCATCACCAGAAAGGAAGGAGAGCTAGGCATCTTTAGAGGCATAAGCATATGGTGAAGAATTTGCAACTGTATTTTTTGTTTAACTTTATTTCTCCTTAACACCTCTCTGTGGCAGAATTCTTAAACCCCCCCCCCCCCAATATCTTGGAAGGAACCCAATGCACAGCCCAGCATACAAGAGACAAACCATTTCTACGCCTAGTTTGCAGTCCACCATAAAAAAGCTGCCTCAAAGTTTAATATACAGTATAAAAAGGGCTGGAAGCGAGAATAGCCTACAGCATCTTTTTAGAATCTCTGTATCAAAGAGCATTGCAAACTCATGGGCATTTTAATGTTAGGTACATCTCACTTTTGAATTTATGCAGTGTCTTGTCAATAAGTTCACAAAATTCAGTCCTGACCCAATCAAAGCTGATAGCTGACATTTACACTTTCTTTGTTCTCTGACTTCATAGTTGTAGGATTGCAGACATCCTCATAATTGTGCTTTGTAAAAGTGCAAAGAAATAATATAATAGCACTTTTTTTTTGCTTTAAAATATTTTTAAATCTATTTCATGAACTAAAACTGTTTAAATGAATATTTTTTTACATATCAACAAACTTGAGCCCTGTAGTTGTTTAAAGGGCAAGGAAAGTTGAACTAAATAAGTATGTAAAAATGTTGTACATGATGTTTTGTGCTTGTGTACCAGCCCAGGGCAACCACAGTCCTATAGCAGTAAAGATCTGTGTCTTCCCAGCAGATGCCCCAGTAGCTCCCCTTCTCCTTTTCTGCTGATTCACATGATATGTGCTGCTGTCACTTACTGAGCTTAGGGACCCACTCACAATATACAGTACACATAGTGTAATAGAATTGTCACTATATAAGGCTGATTAGTCATTAACACAACACAGAATCCAGTGCAATTAGCATCAGAATTTAATAATCAGCAAACCTGTAGCATCAGCTTATATTACAGCCAGGGAACTTCATTTTCTGCTGTTGGTTAATTAGCGACAACCCCTAAGCTTAGCTTCTCAACAGCTTCTCAGAGACCACTGAGCATGTGAGTGTCACAGACACTTTCCAAGATGGTGACCCCCTGTGACAACTTTGAAGTCCTGGATCATTGCTGTTATTGACAAGACAAGGCATTTTTAGCTCTTAATTTTTAAGGTTTCCTTCCCCTTTAACAAATATATCAGTCAGATCTATCTATCGGGCAGGCCTCTCAAGGATCCGCTACACGGGTCCAAAAGTTGCAAGCTTGGTCTGAAGAGAACATATGAGCAGCTTTATCTCCCTGTGTATGACCACCTTGATGATGCAAGTTCTAGTGGAGTGGATAATTTAAATAAATAAAAGAAAACTAAACCCACCCCTTGGGCC
>CM044440.1:44602008-44613118 GCA_024363595.1 Xenopus borealis
TATATTATGCATAGTACATTTCCCTGACTTTACGTTTTCCTGGATATTACACCATTGTTTCCTGGTCCCCTGAAAAAGGTAAAATGGGGGTTCTACTGTATATATATATGTGTGTGTGTGTGTTTTTATATAAGTAAGCATGTGCCTCTCCCAAATCTCCCTCCCTTGAATAATACATACAGCTAATAGGGTTGCGCTGTAAGATAATTTTATTTTGATGGGCTGGGTGATGTACTTGGGAAAAGCAATGCATATATGAGTATACCAATACTATGAAACAAAGTTGATTACATTTTTTTTTTAGAAATATACATTTCCTCACCCAAAAGTTAATGCTATTAGTTTTTTTAGCATTCTTTAAATAATAATAAACCTAAATGAAGATTTACAGGGTTAATTAAGGCCTCCCAGTGCTCTAAATAATGGCTTCATGTCATGAAGTGTTTCCTCCTATGCAGTGGTTGCTCATCTGTAGGTGACTACAGCTAAACAAATGCACCATTCTGATTCATTGTGCTTATTATGCTGGCTATCTTATAGTGTGAGCACATTGTTGCAGTGTTACATTCAATTACAGTATTATTTGTCATGCAATGTGATTTTGTCACTGTAAGGTCACTGACATGGGGCCTGTATATCTTGCTTGAGAACTGGGGTCAAAGAACTGTAAAACCCAAATTTTTTAATTTATTATGACAGACCTTTACACTAAGCCCCCCCCTCCCCCCAAATACAATGCATAAACTTTGTGCAGGACAGAATGGTTTTTGCACATTGAATATATTTGCCCTGGACATATATATTTAGGTATATAAGGTATATTTAGGGGCAGCTTTATCAAACTGTTTATCAAAATGTGATTTTAGAACTCACTACAGAAAAACTCACTCAATGTGGTTATATAGGGCTGTTATTAATACAGATAATTATTACTTGGCAGCATGGAAACTAGCATCAGAATTAAATAATCAGCCCCTGTAGCATCAGCTTATATTACAGGCCAACCTGATTTTCTGTTTGATAATTAGTGATGACCCCTAAGCTTACCTTCTCAGCAGCTGCTCAGAGCCCACTGAGCATGTGAGTGTCACAGACACTTTCTAAAATGGTGACCCCCTGTGACAAGTTTGAAGTCCTGGATCATTGCTGCTATTGACAAGCTGAAACTTCAGGCTAGTGCAATAAGTTCAGTACAGGTATGGGACCTATTATCCAGAATGCTTGGGACCTGGTGGTTTCTGGATAATGGATCTTTCTGTAATTCGGATCTTCATACCTTAAGTCTACTATTCAGAGCTTTCTGGATAACAGGTTTCCAGATAATGGAACCCATACCTGTATATAAAATATGGCATTTCTAGCCATATTTATTTTTAGGGGTTTTAGGTTTTAGTTCTCCTTTAAAGGACCAGTAATATCAAAAAATGTAATTGTTTTAAATAATAAAAATATAATGCAGTGTTGCCTTGCACTGGTAAAACTGCAGTGTTTGCTTCAGAAGCACTACTATTGTTTATATAAATAAGCTGTTGTGTAGCCATGGGGGCAGCCATTCAAAGGAGAAAAGGCTCTAGTTACACAGCAGATAGCAGATAAGCTCTGTAGAACATAATGTTATCTGTTATCCATTACTTATCCTGTGCCATATAGGCTTTTTTCAATTTCCGCCATTGCTACTTAGCAGCTTGTTTATATGAACTATAGTAGTGTTTCTGAAGCAAACAGATCAGTTTTAGGGCTGGTGCAGACAGGGAGATTCTGTCGCCTGGCGATTCTGCGAGGCGACAGTCTCCCCGAAGTGCCTTCTCCCTGTCCGCCGTCTGTTTAAGTAAAAAACTGCCAGCGCCAGTGCACACGCGGCGCGGCGATTTCCGGAATCGCATGAAGTTGCTTCATGAGGAAACTTTGGGCGATTCTGGAAATCGTCCGCTCCGCATGTGCATTGGTGCTTTTTGATTTAAACAGGCGGCGGACAGGGAGAAGGCAGTTCGGGCAGATTGTCGCCTCGCAGAATCTCCCCGAATCTCCTTGTCTGCACCAGCCCTTAACAGCACAGGGCAAAAAGAAAAACAATTGCAATTCAGTTACAATATTTCCACTAGAAAATTACAAAGGGAAAAATCAAAAAAATAGGGGTGCAACTTTTCTGGGAATAAATATCGTCTTTTCTATATTTTTATTTCTTTTAAAGGAGAAGGAAAGTTAAACGAAAGAAGTAGGCTATAAATGTTGTACATTAGGTTTTGTGCTTCTGTACCAGCCTAAGGCAACCACAGCCCTTTAGCAGTAAAGATCTGTGTCTCCAAAGATGCCCCAGTAGCTCCCCATATTCTTTTCTGCTGATTCACTGATTCACATTCTCTGTGCTCCTTTCACTTACTGAGCTTAGGGACCCACTCACAATATACAGTACACATAGAATAGAAATTTCACAATATAAGCTATTAGTAATTAATACAGATAATTATTACATGGCAGCACAGAAACCAGTGCAACTAGCATCATAATTTAATAATCAGCCTCATTTTCTTCTTGATAATTTGCGGCAACCCCTAAGCTTAGCTTCTCAACAGCTGCTCAGAGCCCACTGAGCATGTGAGTGTCACAGACACTTTCCAATATGGTGACCCCCTGTGACAAGTTTGAAGTCCTGGATCATTGCTGCTTTTGAGAAGCTGAAACTTTAGGCCGGTGCAGTAAGTTAAGTATATAAACCATGGCATTTTTAGCCACATTCATTTTTGGAGTTTAGTTTTCCTTTAATGACTTTGGCATAAGCACAGTGTCAGTTATGTACAAAATTGCAATAGAACCAGCACTGACTTACTTAGAAACTTATGTAACTTACACATCAAGCAGTGACAGTAGGGTTGCCACCTCACCCCTTTAAAACCAAACACATATGTAATCCACAGCCTGCATGGCTAATTAGCAATTCATTTAGTTGCATGCAGCAAACTGAACAGATTTATGTGCAGCCATGCGGCATGCATCTAAATAGTGTAGGACCAAAATAAAGGGGAGCATCTCAACTCTCCAACTCTAAATCCTGTGCTTCATGTAGCTTCCACCCCCCATACACCAAAGAGCAAATTCATTGAGCACAGGGAGCAAAGTGTAAATATTCAAAAACTTTAATAGTCCATTTTAAAAGATTTTTTCGGCATGTCAGCATAGATATTGACAGGCACTTCTGGAACAAGATTTAGAACTCTAAATACCAAAAAAACTAAACTTTTCTATTTTGCAGGACTTAGGGATTTATACCAGAAAAATATTTTTCTTTATACACAAGAATTCAACTCATTTAGAAAGTTTCAAGTACATACAAATAGTCCCGGACGTCACGTCAACTGCTGAACAATGATTTTTTTATGGGGTAAAAACACAAAATAATACACTGACCCCCCCCCATCCCCAAATAATATATTTCTGGAAAGTACAAGTGTCATCTCCCATAGGCTCCATTATAATGCAATAATTCCATTTTTTTCTGTGTAATAATGAAACAGTAGCTTGTACTTGATCCCAACTATTTTTTTAAAATAATTTATTTGTTTCTCAGTAATCATAAAACAGTAGCTTGTAGTTTATCAAACTAAGATATAATTAATCCTTATTGGAAGCAAATCCAGCCTATTGGGTTTATTTAATTTTACATGATTTTCTAGTAGACTTAAGGTACGGAGATCCAAATTATAGAAAGTTCCATAATTTGGAAAACCCCAGGTCCCAAGCACCTTGAGCCACCAAACTGCACAGTTGAAGTCTTTGTCCACACTCCCACTTCCTGTCACAAACTCGTAAGAGTTTCTCTTCAGTACCTGAATGCTGCTCCCCAGCACAGGAAGCAGTGGCAGATTGAAAGCAGACACAGCCAATAGCAGTTAAGTTGGCTGCCAGTACAATGTGTGATGTCAAATAAGGAAGTGGAGTAGTGACTGTAGTGTTTTTTGGGGTCAGTGACCCCCTCTAAGCACAGGGTCCATGTGGAACTGAAGGATTAGTACAGAGAAACTTCTGAGATGAATATCTCTTCAACTGTACTTTTTCTGTTAACTATTTCTGTTGCAAAGTTTGTTCTAGAAATGAATGGAGAGCGCCGGAATTTCCCTCATGTTCCCTCACATTTCAGATATGTGTGGAGAGTCCCGACGTTTATCTTGCCATGGTTATCGGTCGTTCAATCTATAGGACAGGTTAGAAGATTTCTGTCGGCTGCTGATTATATCTCTGCATGTATTGCTGATCGGACGATTTTCAGTGGGAGCAGACCAGCTGTTACCAGCTTTGTCGGAAATAAACTTTCGTACGATTGCTGTCAGGGCTGAACATCAGCTGATCTGTTCTTTTACTGCTTTATTTCAACTGAAGTTTAGTGGCAAGTCAGGAGATGGGGACATCCGATTGTTCAATGATCTGAACGATTGGATCTTTGTGTCTATGGCCAGCTTAAGGTAGAGATGTTAGGACCCCAACCCTGCAATATGTGGCTCCAAGGACATGGGACTTTTGTCTCTGCACCCTGCACATAGTTTGGCAAGTGTTTATAGAATGCTTTCAATTATTAATAACAGGACAGTTCATAGAGAGCGTAAACAAATCCCATCCTCTCCATATTAGTCTAATATAATTCTCCTCAGTGGCCAAACGATGAGGAATGATTTAATGGGGTTATTTTTTACTTTACAAATTGTTTAGTAATAGAGCAAATCATTTCACTATGCAAATTTGCATACCTGTATTAGATTTCATGATAAAAAAAATGAGGAATCTTGACCTTGGAGTTACTGAATTTTTTTTAATGAATGAATGAATAGATGAACCGGGAAATACAGATAGGTGACATATTTCTATATGATTAAACAATATAGGTCTCTATAAAAACATATTGCATAAAACAACTTATATGTAAAACCCTGCTTCATATAAATAATAATATAATAATAGACTTTTTTAGTAGTATGTGCCATTGGCTCATCCAAAATAGAAAATAGCCATTTTAAATAATAAGGACAGCCTCCTGGGATCGTATGATTCAACGGTGCACACAAACATACCAAACAAACTATAAAGTTAGGTCACACGGGCCAATTAACAGACAGAGTTCTGTCTTTTGCTTTCACACTTCTTCCTGTTACAGTTAGAGTTGAAATATTTCTGGTCAGGTGATCTCTGAGGCAGAACTCTGCCCTCAGGTATAAAGATCCAAACTACGAAAAGATACATTATAAGGAAAACACCAGCACCTGAACATTCTGGATAATAGAGTGACAAACATTATTATATCTACCTTCTAAGGAATTTCATGTTTTGCATAAAACATTTTAGCAGAGATAGATTATTAATCAATAGTACAGGTATGGGATCCGTTATCTAGGAAACCCGTTATCCAGAATGCTTCAAATTATGAAAAGACCATCTCCCATAGACTTCATTTTATCTAAATAATCAAAAATTTTAATAGTTATTTCCTTTTTCTCTATAATAATTAAACAGTTTGTGTACTTGATCCAAACTAAGGTATAATTAATCCTTATTGGAAGCAGAACCAGCCTACTAGGTTTATTTAATGTTCAAATGATTTTCTAGTAGACTTAAAGGCAGGGGCTTAACTACAGAGGAAGCAGACCCTGTGGCCGTAGGGGGGCCTAGGAGGTATAGGGGGCCCTAGGAGGTATAGGGGGCCCATGAGCATCTCATTCATATACAATATCAATACATACTGGTAAAACAGGACAGCTTTTGGATATGCTGGGGACCCTAAAATTAATTTGCTGTGGGGCCCAGTAACATCTAGTTATGCCACTGCTTAGGGTAAGGCCACACTGGAAGATTTCGGGGAGATTTGTCACCTTGCGAATAATCGCCGCGAATAATCTCCCCGAATGTCTTGCTAGTATCTTGCACTAAAGTCGCCTGTGCCTATTCACACGCGGCGACGCGATTTTCAAAGTCGCTCAAAATTGCCTCACGAGGCAATTTCGAGCGACTTTAAAAAACGTATTGCCGCGTGTGAATAGGTGCCGTCGACTAACACCCCAGACACCAACATTCAACTTTAAACTTAGATTTTGAAAACAGTAAAAGATAAACAATTTGAAAACAACTGAACAGAAAAAAAGTGTTTGGAAGGTGAACAAACCCTTTAAGGTATGAAGAAAAAGATCCATTCTCTGGAAAGCCCCAGGTCCTGAGCATTCTGGATTATTGGTCCCATACCTGTAATACAGTTGAATAAGAATTTGCATGCAGTATATTGTAATCAGATATCTGGTCTTCAGATATAGGTATTTATCAGCAATTGCATTTAAAATCTTTAAATGAAAAACGTTATTTTCAGGAGAATACAGTATTATAGGTTTAAAAAAGGTCAGAGGGCTCTCTCTCTTTGCCTAATCTGTGCACGAATCATCTTTACATCAGTGCCCCATTTGCTGATAATAACCGTTATTTGACTCTGATGAGCTCTAAAAACAAATCATTTGGCAGATGGTACCACTTGACTTGTGTCCTCACTTTGTTTACACTACTGGAAGCCATATGTGACAAATTCCCACCTATACTGAAGGGGGGGGGGCATGCTTGGAAAAAAGATCTTCATTACTATACTGTTTTCTGCATTTCAGCTATGAAATCTGTATGTGCCAAATGTTCTGGTGATTTTTCAGTGGTAAACTATGCCAAGATATGCTGTTACTATATTATTTCCCTATACGACAGACATTTATTGTGCTTTGTGACCATGGTCTTTAGAAAGATCCAGATGGTGGTGGGCCATTTCAGACTACCTGGGGCAATAGCATTTGGTCAACCATGTGTATAGATGATCAGGTGGTAGCTGTCCATTTAACACAGGGGTCAATAAGTCAAATACTTTGAAGGGTTAGCTGGCTGAAGTTGTGAAGTTGAAGTAGTGGCATGTGTATCTGCTCCAGCCTACAAGTTTTGTACGAAACGTGTTAGGCTAGTTTGTCCCAAATAAATAGTTTTTACTTAACAACAACATTTTCATTATCACTAGGTTTCTCAAACGTATTTGGATTTAGTTGGCTATGTGGCATCAAAGTTGTGTGTGGAAGTACAGCAGTCGGCACTCTTTTGCACCCCCTCTTTTTTAGAATGCTTTCAGCTTCTCCCTTGTACTTTCTATTTATTTCCTTGCCACTTAAAACCCATAAAATCAGTTGATATTAACTTTTTCAGACTTCTTACCTGAGCACTTTTGCAATTTCCATTTATTTTTGTTTTTTTTTAGCAGTTTCTGAAACATGTCATTAATTATCTAGGATAAACTGAATTTAGAAGAAAAGTGCATAGACGTCAGGGTCGCTAACACCCCGGGCTTTCAGAGAGAACTGTTGAGCTACAACTTGCCTATTAATATGAAAAAGTCTAAACTGCTAATATCACAGAAACAACCAAAAGAGAGTTATGTGTAAATTAAGGTAAATTGCAAAAGTGCTCTGAGGACCACTCTAAATAATTTAAATGATTGAATTTTTTGGGTTTAGAGCCCCTTGAATCCCTTTCCCCAACCATGTTTCATATTTTCTTATCTTGATCCATTTTTTACTTCTTTCCCAATTTCTATTTTCTTATTTTTTTAGGTAATGTTGCATCTAGACCTCTTTGACCTACAAAAGTAAAATCAGTAGAAACTGCTGAGTTGCTTTTCTGCAGCTGGCTGTGTTTTTTGCAAATTGTTGTCAAGACGGAAGCATTTCAGACAAATATGCAAATGTTTTATAATTGGAATGTTTGGCTGGTCTTTTTATAAGCTATACCTAACAGTAACAACTGAATCAACTATTTTTCAGCATCTGTTTGACAATTTAACAAGTTCAATGCTGCTGGACAAATTTGTTACAATAGCAATCAATGCATAGTATTTATTAAAATTATAAAGGTTAACCTCTATTTAAAAGCCTGTTGTAAAGCTATGGTTGCTCTTCTAAATATGACATGCTTGCTTAATTGTTATATGTATAACAAGCTGGGAGGTGTTCAAATTATAAGATGTGCAGTGTATCTTCTCTCAGACTTTACTGAGGCCTGGGGTATCAGGTAGGTAAAAGTAGTTACTTGGGGGTGCCTAACATTTAGCACCCCCAAGTAAAAAAATCACTTTCCTTCTCCTTTATGACTGAATTAGGCAGGGAATAAAGCCCTAGATGAGAGCTTTCTGTTTTTGGTCATACCATGCCAAAACACATTACTTGCAGAGAGCATTGGTTTTTATGGGTCATTAGAGGCCAACAATTTCACACCACAATGTGCAATTCTATGTCTTAAACAGGGGAAACTCGTTGTCTGGATAAGTGGTATGTGACCATCTGGCAGTGACAGAAAATCTGAATTAGGACTAGGAGAAAACCTTTGCTTAATTCTAGTGGTACCGTTTGTTGGAGGAGGAATAATAGCCTGGGGATATTTTCCATGATCTCGGCTAGGGCCTCTGGTTCTACTGAAAGTTTCAGGGGAACCATTTTGAAGTTATAAAATAGGCCTTGTTGTATTATTTGATGATGCCATATTAGTGGATATGAATTGGATAGACCTGCCAATTACATCATGGCTAGATTGGAGGTCCTTAGCATCATTTCTCTGTGCCCCAAATGGTTATCACGGTCAACACCAGGGCTCATACATTTGAACCATCATTACCAATGTCATACCTCCCAACTGTCCCTTTTTCAGAGGGACAGTCCCTCTTTTGCCAGCTCAACCTGCAGTCCCTCATTTGTACTGGAAAGTCCCTCATTTGTACTGGAAAGTCCCTCATTTGTACTGGAAAGTCCATCTTTTCTCTGCACTGAACAGCCAGAAAAAGAAACAAAGTTTCTAACTTAATTGGCTTTTAGCAGAGAGCTCAGAATAGATGTAAATAAGATACTTTGTAACAATTCTGAGATATGAAAATAAGTAACTTTATTAGTTTAGCTATAGAGAAATATTTTGAAACTTTTATAACCTGAATTTTGTAAAATGAACATGGTAATCATGGGGTATGGCCACCAAAATGGGCACGGTCAAAAAAAAATTACCCACTCTAGGTGCGAAAAATAATTGTCCCTCTTTTTACTTCCAAAATGTTGGGAGTTAAGATGTTATACATAGGATTTTAGGTATCTACACATTTTATCATTATATATGTATTTTTCATTGTCTCTACCAAAAATATTTATCCACAACAATTGGAATACAGAAACAAAAATTATATGAGGTTTTTCAAAATCTTGTCACGGGAACCAAGTGCAGTTTGTTGATTGTATGATTTCTTTTTAAAAACATATCTGTTTAAAGAAAACTCCAGTAAAATAGCTTAAATATTGAAAATATACCTCCTGCCAGGTTTTAGTTGCTCCATTTATTCATATGTTCAAGATTTTTAGATTTGATAACTAAAAATTTGAGTTTGGAATTTCCAGTCATTTTGTTCACTGTGATTGCCTCATGCTAATTTTATTAAATAGTCCCCAAGTAGGCAGACATGGCAGATGTGCTTCCAGTGTGATTTTTCAGCTGTCAACCAATTGATTCTAAGGAAGATGCAATCATTGGCAATTTGTTGCTCACAACCTTTAAACACCAGAAACGATTTTTATACTAGTGATAGTTGAATGCTGTGAGAGAATATTGTCCTATACTAAGAACGTCAGCACAGCATTTTACATGATTTTGTATGAAGACAATCATAAAATAGTTTTTTGCCATGGCAAGTTATACAAACATCTAATTATGCTTTTGAAAAAATTTCATTTTATTTTGTCTACAGCTATATTCACTGAATGACTACAAGCCACCTATTTCTAAAGCTAAAATGACCCAGATAACCAAGGCTGCGATCAAAGCCATTAAGGTAAACTTTTACTTTATTAAATATCCTTCCTACTCCAATACTTAAATGAAAAGCTTGTATTACCAAATATTCGCTCACCAGAACTATGCCTGCTGGGGTTAACAGGAGACTTACAGCTCCATTCCTACACTAGAAATTGTTACTTACAGCTGCTATACTATGCCAAAAAGTCATATTAATGCACTGGAAATCACTTAAGCCCCCAACAATACAATATTGGCAAAAAATGATAAATGATTCCCTCTCAAACCGGGAAACTGACCTATTTGGCTAGAGGCTGCCCAGCCAGGGGTACCTGGTTAAATGTTTAAACTGTATAATGCAGTGATCCCCAACCAGTAGCTCGCGAGCAACATGTTGCTCCCCAACCCCTTGGATGTTGCTCCCAGTGACCTCAAAGCAGGTGCTTATTTTTTAATTAATGGCTTAGAGGCAAGTTTTGGTTGCATAAAAAATAGATGTCCTGCCAAACATTCTCTCCTGTAGGCTGCCAGTCCATACAGGGGCTACCAAAAAGCCAATCACAGCTCTTATTTGACACCCCCATGGAATTTTTCATGCTTGTGTTGCTCTCCAACTGTTTTTTAAATTTAAAAGTGGCTCACGAGCAAAAAAGGTTGGGGACCCCTGGTATAATGTATAAGACGACTTATACCTCTGTCCTACCTCCCCTCAAAACATCCTATCCTCTCTTTCAACCTTCTTTCATCTTTCCTTCTGTTGTTATTGTTTTGTAAATGTTTAAATTTAAAATAAAAACTTAAAAAAGTATGTATTTGTAATTTTATTTTTATTCTTTTTAGTTTTACAAGCATGTTGTTCAAAGTGTTGAGAAATTCATCCAGAAGGTAAGCATCCATTAGTTCATCATTTATTTTTAAAGGTTCTTATTCATGCATTTAAACAAATCAACAAATAAAATAAGGCATTGCCATGTCAGTCTGTAATTGGTCTCGCAGGACCACAGCATCTTGAGACAGTAGCAACAAGTAATAGTGTAATTATAAGCAGGCATTATACAGTTTTATAACTGGAAGTCTTTTATTGACCAGCTTTACCCACTGTCTTGCCATGGGGGGCTCATCCATTTAAGGGCTATCTGCTTTTTGGCATAGAAGATGAGGGTTTGTAGTAGACATCTGTATTTATTCAAGGATACAAGGTTGTCCACCAACCCTAACAGACACACTTATAGTGTTGGTGCTCCAGGAAGGAAAATTGCATTAGTGATGTGTGCTATCACCTTGG
>CM044440.1:44616294-44654712 GCA_024363595.1 Xenopus borealis
GTTTTAAATAACATTGAAAAATTCTAATAAATGTATATCGGAAAGTTGCATGGAATTGCATTTACTGTAATTAGGGAAAATTGTAATTTTTTTTTTAGGTTTAGATTTCCTATAAAGGGGAACTAAAACGTAACTAAAGAATTTGGGGCAGAAATATAGTACATTGTGTTTTGGGGTTGTGTACCAGCCCAAGGCAACCACAGCCCTTTAGCAGGGAAGATTTGTGCCTCCAAATATGCCCCAGTAGCTCCCCATCTTTTTTTCTGCTGATTCACTGCACATGCTCTGTGCTGCTTTGTGTTACCTGTGATTAGGGACCAATTTAAATGATTCTGTGTATATATGCTCAACTTACAGTTTTGTGCTATCTTTTTCTTTCTCCCTGCCAATTCAGTGTAAGCCAGAATATAAGGTCCCTGGGCTGTATGTCATTGATTCAATCGTTCGGCAATCCAGACATCAGTTTGGTCAAGATAAAGATCTTTTTGCACCTCGTTTTAGCAATAACATAATAAATACTTTTCAGAATCTGTACCGTTGTCCTGCTGATGAGAAGGTATGAATGTTTTAAACTGTATTATTTAATTTAGTTTATATCAACCATAGATTTTTAATATATATGAATATATGCTTTTGTTTGGTTAAATAATCTGGACTCAAGATTTAAAACTTCCTTGCTATCCAAGGACTAAACAGAGTGGTATCAGTTAACCTGTTTGCCCTGTTTAGCTCAAGAAAGATCAAAGATTTTTTTAAAATATATAACCATATATAAAATATATAACAATAGGGTTAAATTATGTTTAGCACACGTCCAGTGTCTGTATAGTTGTGCACACTGCAAAATTCTCATTATAGTAACTGCTGGTTTGTTGTCCTTTTCTCTCTTTACTAGGCTTTCCTAATGTGTATTTCCTTACTTTATCTTATTCAGAGCAAAATTGTAAGAGTTCTGAATCTCTGGCAGAAGAATAATGTGTTTAAAAGTGAAATCATTCAGCCACTTCTAGATATGGCTGCTGGGATCCCTCCTCCAGTTGTTACTCCAGTCTTACCTAGTACTACTGCTGCAATGAGCAACACTCCAGGTATTTTCTTTGAATATCTAACACACCTGTTTTAATGTTTTTTCATCTAAAATGTTTTATGGTTGGCTTTTGTTGGTTTCCCTGTACCCGTGGCACAAGTCATATGTTTCTATTTGCTTTCGTGGGAGCCACCATGAGATTTAACAGCCTTACAGACAGAATACTGCAATATATCTGTATTCACTAATAGTTCCCTTTTATGTTTGGCCCTAACCATCGGTCATTATCACTGCTTAATTCAGTTTCTTTTTCTAAAAATATCCTGTCTGGCACAAATGGTTTGTTATGGATAGTAAGCTTTTCAGTGATCAATGCTAGATCTCGATTGGGCAGGTTTAAAAATCCCGCCATATCACAGCCGCATCTGCCCGTTGATGTGGTCCCGCGATCTGACCACCCGTTTGGACCCCAGGGCCCACAATCTCATCAGCTAGATATTTGAAATCTTGAAAAAGGATCCATGCTGGTCCGAAACATGTTGTAACACAATAAAAGTTTTTGCAGTAGAAACCTGCTGATTGTGTGCTCCATCCTACCATAAGCTGAATTACATTTGATGGTCGACTGGTGTGGCCTACATGGATGGTGAGCATTTGGACACAGGAGGAAGCATTGAACTAAACATTTGAATTGATCGAATCAGCTAGATATTGTCCACCTCAATGTGGTCATATCGGGGAGAGATATGCTTATTTTGCAACATTGTCAAACAAGCGGATCTCCCTGTGTATGGCCAGCTTTAGTCTACCTGCAATGGTACAGCAGAGAGGGGCACGGTTGGGCATTTTGATGAGCGTGCAACACTCTGTTTTATTTTTGTTTCTAAACTTCTTAGTGTTGTGTTAATTTTGAATAACTAAAAGCAACATAAACAGAAAGACACTAAACAAAGAAAGACATACAGAATTACAGTCATAGAAACTATAGGTTCCTGCCTCTGTTTCAGAATTGTAACAAAGTATTAGAAAATATGCATTAGAAAAAAATTAACAAACAGAAAGTGATGAAAAAAGTCTATTTCCGGAGAACTATCTAAAACCAAGTGAACTGAAAAAAAGTGTTAAGCACCTGGGATACATTCATAAAGCAAAATACCATTCTACAAGTGTTTTACAAGTTAGACACAAGCTAATGGCTATTTATAATAGTTACTACTATAATAAATTCCAAGTTCAAAGCCACTTTGTAGTTAAATTTCTTACTCACGACATATTTATTTGATTGGCAGCACCGTGATCAGTAAACATAAAGGTAATTATTTATTAAAATCTGATTTTTTTTTCTGGCCAGAGTTTTAGAAGGGGAAAATACCTTTTGTTGGGGAAAAATAAAATTTTTCTAAATAAAAAAGTACTCCATCTCCATTTCAGGCATCAAACCTGAAAAATCGCACAATTAGAAATTTTTAATGTTTCCCGCACCAGATAACTTTGAGTAGAGTTATTGATAAATAAAGCAAAAATGTGCACAATTGTTTTGGCTGAAGTGAGAAATTTTTGGATTTAAAAGAGAAGGAAAGGCATTTCCTATCTACCTTCAAAGTACGCCTAAAGTTCTCCTGGTTTGCTTAAGTTTTAACATACTCAAGCCAATCCTATTGCTTACAATCTGTCTTGCTCTTCTGCTCTCATTTTGAATAATGCAGGCGCAATGTTTGTAAAGGAACGAACGCTTCCTCTGCATCTTTTCCCTTATTGCGCATGAGCGGAAAAAAAAGCCATGCGCCTAGCCACTTTTACATGCGCATCAACTGATAGAGAAAGCAGTGCCCCTTAAGACGTGTGCATAGAACATAAATTGTTATCTACGTGCTTTTGAAGGCTGCCTCTGGCAGCAGGGAGGAAGTTGGCTGCTAAATCAGTGACATCACCCGAGTCACACACGGCAGTCTGTACAGAGCACTCATTCTTGAACGGAACAACAGGCAGACAACTTTCAAAAGCTCCAGTAAGTTATCAGTACTACAGACTTAGAATAGAAAGGCATTTATATTTTATAACCCCCTCAGTGTCTGCTCATGAACACTTATTAACTCAATAAAGAGGAATAACTATTCGTTTCCTCTCTACAGCATATGGGAAAAAGTTGTCATAATTCCATGTATGGAGTCTTGTATTGTGATCCTCATTTGGCTTAACATGTATCAGACCATTATGTCTTGTCTCTTGCTAAGTTATCTTAAATGAATGGTAACACCACACAATCAAACTTTTTCACTGTAATGTACAGTTGTGCTGCACTGATGCAACGGATGTGTTTGCTTCAAATCTTGTTTATATAAACTATAGTTTATATAAATAAGATGCTGTGTAGCCATGGGGGCAGCCATTCAAGGCTGATAGGAGACATTTTATATAACCTTCATATTCCATACCTCCAACTGTCCCGTTTTTAGAGGAACAGTCCCTCTTTTGACAGCTCAACCTGCAGTCCCTCATTTGTACTGGAAACAAAGTTTCTAACTTAATTGGCTTTTGGCAGAGAGCACAGAACAGTCACAGCAGAAGATAAAGATACATTTGTAACAATTTCTGGATAAGTAAATAATTAATTGTAACAGTATAAGATAACAGATCCCTTGGGAAAAGTAAGGGCAAATTCACTATTATTCACCAATTCGAGGGCATTCGAAATTCGATAAGCATTCGACTATCGAATGCTTATCAAAGAGTTTTAGGCTATTTTTACCCCAATATTCGATTCCTCGATGAAACCGATTGTTCGGTTTCACGAAAAAATCGTACTATTTCCTCCGATCGCTCGAAAAATTCGAACGATCAGGGCGTTCGATTGTACAAATGTTATTCGAGCAGGTGATAGATCATCGAATCATCGAATGGTCAAATGATTGTATATTTGATCTATTCGATACGCTTAAATTTTCGGTATTGAAGTGGCCAAATTTGCATATTCGAATATCCGATTAAATCGTACGATCGGAATTCGATCAAACTTCGATCTATTCACGTGAATTTTGTAAATCTGCTCCTTAGACTCACAGCTTAAAGGGCAATTCACCTTCATTAGCGGAACTGTAATAACTGGGGAAAAAAACACAGAAATATGTTTTCAAAACTTTCAAAACCTGCCAAATTTTGTAAAATGAACATGGTAATTAATGGTAAAATCGCTGTGCTAAGCTCAAAAACTTTTTTGGCCCTGTTTCTATTTCCAAAATGTTGGGAGGTATGATATTCAGATATATTACTCATCCTTCCTCAAAATAGAGTCCTGCAGCGGGTCGGGTACCTGCGGGTTACCCTCAAAAACCTGCGGTACCCTGTGGGTGGCAGGTAGTAGTTTCAGGGGCTGGTATAGATGCGGGTGGGTGTTTCTCCAGTTTTGCGAGTGGTGGGTCTTCTCAATAGCAAATCTTACTCATGTTTTTCTGATCATGCCTACTTCCTCCGACTTCCGATGATGTCACTTCCGGGTTCACGGCAGCACTTCCTGATTCTTGATGATCTGCGGGTCGGGTTGCAGATAAGGTACTTGCGAGCTGGGTTGGGTAGCGGGTCCATTCGGGTAAGAATGCTGGGTTGTGGGTATGGGTCGGGTACAGGTTCTGAAAAATGGACTTGCGCAGGTCTCTACCTCAAAACATGTAATGACGCAGTCATTATTATATCAGAGCTGCAGAGAGATCTTTACAGGTCAGAAGCCAGGTTGAAATGAAGAGTGGGAGTGTCTCTTCAATCTCCCACAGGAGGTGGTCACAGTACTGACTGACAGGCTAAAATCTGTAGCTGGAGCAGCCAAACTGCTCCCCTCCCACCCTCTGTCATGTGTGTTTCCAGCCTGCACATAACTGTCTTATGCTGCTGCCTGATTATACACTAACAATATACCTTAAATATTCAATAAAGCAATAGATGTGAAGGTTAATACAAACTGTAAACAATGTATTCATAATATTTTCTTTTATTTAAGTACAACAGTATGCTTCTGTGTTCCACAGCAAATAGGCATCAATCACAAATGAACATGCCCAACTGGACGTAATCTATAGTCCATAATACATTGTTATACACTGTGCATTTACCTTATACACTTTTACATTATAAAAGTTATACAAACAGTGTAAATTAGTAGTAGTGTACAATGAGATTTTTTGGAACTTATCTAATGTCTACTGTGTATCCTGTGCTTGAATGGCTTGCTACACAGCAGCTTGTTTATATAAACTATAGTAGTGTTTCTTAAGCAAACACACCCGTTTTACTAGTGCAGCTCTACAGTACCATTATACTGTAATTTCTTTAAAATACTTAACAGTTTTCAATGTTAATGGCTCTTTAAGGAGAGCATGATCAACTCATTGGAAGAGCACCGTTAGGTAAAGGCTGTGAATGTGGCAGCTTAGACAAGACAAAACTACTAAATGAATCGCTTTTATGGAGACATGGGGTAAAAAGCATAAGGAAAATAAGTATTTATTCACTTCTTAATATTCATTTTGCACAGATACAAAACAGCTATAAAAACAATGGTATAGTAGTGTTATATTGATATATAAACAAAGCAAAACTGTAGAACTTATGAGAAACAAATCTACAGGGTTTCAGTATAAAACAGAAAAACATGGACTATAGCACCTCAGTGCCAAACTGTAAAATAAAGGAAGATCAAAACAAAGTGTTGTTATTCAGTGCAACAGTGACAGATCCTAATTCCAAAAAGCCTAATCCCAAGCACCACTTGGGTCACTTAAACTCCCCATAGACGCAGAGAAAGATCTTTACCAAAAGACTGATTTTAGCAAAGTCCGACCAATCTGTCAAATTATCGTGCAGTTAGTGGGATTCGAACGATTGTACATATTACAATTTTTCGTCTGACATCGGTCTGAAAATTGATCGGCCAGGTTAATAAATCGGTCCCCATGCAATTTACCTATGTTTGCAGGGCCAAGCAGGCAGCTGCCTTTCAGTTTTGCACGTTTTTGAAATGGTCTTTAGTTGATGGACACATCGGACATTTAAATTATCGTTTTGAGACAATCGTGGTCTCAAGATAACCATTGGATCTTTTAAAACTCTGTACGTCTATGGCCAGCTTTAGACTCATTTACTAATAACAAAGGACAAATCTATACCTGAGCAGTGAAAGGTTGTGAAAAATCAGAGATAAACTTTAAATTAGCTGCATCAAGAATAACAAAATCAAAAATTGTTTGTCATGAATTACTGGCAAATTTAACCATGGTTAGTAAATGGACTGCACCATCATCGGGCAGGTTATAGTCCTGCAGCGGGTCGGGTACCCGCGCGTTACCCGCAAATTCCCGTGGTACCCTGCGGGTTGCACGTAGAATTTCTGGGTGCGGGTATAGAAGCGGGCCAGTGGTTCCGCAGGTTTGCGGGTTGAGGGTTTGGGCCGCGGATCCTCGCCATAGCGATTTTTACTCCTTTTTCTGAGCATGTCTACTACTGATGGTGTCACTTCCGGTTTACAATGACAGCACTTCCTGTTTTACTCCTTTTTTTTTTTTCTGTTCGCGGCTACTTCCGATGATGTCACTTCCGGTTTACAATGACAGCACTTCCTGATTCTTGATGGTCATCGGGTCCGGGTTGCGGGTACGGTTCGGGTCGCGGGTGCAAGCGGGTAAGAATGCAGGTCCGGGTTGCGGTTACGGGTCCCAAAAATGGACCCGCGCAGGACTCTAGGGCAGGTATTCGTCTCATCCATGTGCTCATTATTTTCTGTATTGTATTATTTATAATTTGTAATATTGCACTATGGATCCTACAAAAACATATATATATTTTAAAATTTGTATTTCATTAGGAACACCAGTAACCCCAGTTACACCAGCAAATATTGTTCAGGGAATTCCTGATCCGTGGATTGCACAGATAAACAACACAGATACACTTGCTGCCGTAGCACAAATTCTGCAAAGTCCTCAAGGGCAACAGGTAAAAAACTGGGGTTTTTTTCCCCAAAAATGTTATCCGAATACTGTATGTGTAAACACATATGTATACAAATGAATGCAATTGTTTTTTAAATTGTTTTTTCTTTTTTCCTTTGTAGCTTCAACAGCTTGTACAGTCCTTGCACATCCAACAGCAAAAGCCTCAACCTTCTCTTCTACAAGCCCTGGATGCTGGTCTTGTGGTTCAACTGCAGGCACTTACAGCTCAACTTACGGCAGCAGCTTCTTCTTCTAATCCTCTCAGCCAACTAGAACAAAGTGTTTCTCTCAGCAAGGTAATACTAGTACAGTATGTATCTCCTCACAATGCTTTGTGGTCAGGACCTTTACAGCACAATTATATTACATGTGTAGTGCAACACAGATTGCCTTTCATCAATCCCACATATAAATGCTTGTGTATATAGAGCCTTCCAGGGTACATATAACCACCAAGCAACATAATGTAATTGCTTATAGTGCTTTTCAGAGCACTTCTGTAGGAACTAGTGCCAACCAACACAATTAAAATAGTCTCTGCTTTAGTAATTCATTGATTCAGTTCAAAATGGGTTGATCCTTTTTATCAGAAAGGGCATATTTATTTTTGAATCATAAAGAAAATCATTCTAATCAAACCATAAAGCTATCCTATTTACTACAAATAGCAATTCCCACATTTCTATCTGAGAAGTTACAAACATTTGAACAAGCGAATTGGATACCATTAGTTGTACACAGTATGCCACATGTGGAAACTCATGATCTTAAGTTTTTATTTATTTGTATTTATACTAAAAGTGCATATTATTAGATAAACAATTTCCTTTAAAAACATATTGTTAACACCTATACAGATACCTCCTTATGTCCACCTCAGAAAAAAATACTATTCAGTATTAGGTGGTGATGTCGTCTAAGGCAAAAAATAATGGAATCACAAAGAGTAATTAATAGTAATAATAGTAACTTGCTATGTTCGGTTAAACTGTATATATATATATATGTTATGCTCCATATTATTTACTGTCTTTGTTGGGGTAGCCCCCAATAATTCTCCTGCTCATTTTACCATTTGTGAGGTCACTGATTCCTACAGTATTTGTATTTTCACTGAAAATTGCTGGATGCTCTTGTTAGGGGTCACAATATACTTGAAACTTAGTATGTAAGCTATCTCTGGTCCTATTTTGATTCTATAAACATTGTTAGTTACAAGTTTTTTATAAGTAATGTAAATGGATACTTAACCTGCTACTGCTATATAGATAAATGATGATGATGGTAATAATTAAGTCTAGACTTGTTTGAGTGTAAAAAATCACAAAGGAACATAAACAGATTAGCAAAGTAGGCAACAATATATTGTTATAATTAGAAAGACTTGTGTTGCTAAAACAAATATTCTACTTTTTTCCTCACAGAAGTTAATGGATAGGTTTGATTTTGGAGATGACTCTAACCAGCCAGAAGATCCAAAAAAGGAGACCCAACAAATGTAAGATATACATTTCTATTCAAAAACAAAAAAGAAATACCATAAGTTATATATAAAGATAAAACACCATAAATATGAATGCCAGGTATCGTCAACAGTTCGCCACACAATTTAAATATTGCAATTTTTCATTGCTGGCACATTGGCTACGTTTTATGTAACATTAAGTTGACCAAAACAAGAAGTATATATTTAGAAAGTATACATTCTAACAAGTAAAAATGGGTAAATATATATTTCTTCAAGTCATCTTGGGGGACACAGGGACAATGGGGTATAGCTGGTATTACTAGGAGGCAGGACGCAACCTTAAGAAAGAAACTGACTCCTCCTCCACTGGCTGTACCCCCAGCAGGCAGAGCTTAGGTCAGTTTGAGTTGTGTCCTCAGGAGGATAGGACTTCTAGCAATTCTCTGCTCAGTTTTTGCTGGCAATTTGGGGTTGTGTTTGTCTTTTTACCACTGTGTAAAGACTCTGTAGCACCCTACAACGTGGGATCTGCTGCCGGGGTCACTGGGTGCTGTGCTCAGACCACCTAGCCACTTTATCTCCTTCCCTTAGGAGACCAGGCTAGCCGGCAGGCAGCTGGAGAGAGAGACACCCTCTGCAGCAGGGACATGTAAGCACGAACAGGGGTTTTCCCTGAGACTTTTCTCTATCTCTCTCTCCCCCTTCTCCCCCCCATTCCACTACTCTATGCTGACATATGAGAGGTGCTCCTGCACTATGCTATGTGGAACAGAGCTCTTTACTTCATCTGAAGCTTATTCTCTGGGGGGGGGGGGGGGGGGGGGAGATGTAACAGGGTCTGCCTTGTCCCCAATGGCGCCCTCTAAAATTTACATACTGCACCCTATGTGCTCAGTGTTGCCGTAGCCCTTCTCTGTCTGCCTCATGGTCCCGGATCGCCGCCATTATTGGCGCGCTTTTACTCTAACGCCAGCGAATTGTCGCCTCACGCGCCCCGCGAAAATTCGCACATATTCTTCGTGGCGAATAGTCGCGCACGACTTTACGCGGGTACAACTATTCTCTCGGCTTGCGAAAATTCGCGCGTGACTTCATGGCCGCGCTCTCATGTCACGCAAGACTAACGGAGGCCATTTTAACTGTGCTTCCACTGTGCTGCATGATGCTGAAACACAGAGCAGACAGAGCTACAACAAGCAGAATCTCCCCTCACTCTAGGAGTAAATCTGCAGGGCACTTCCAGAATCTCACTCTCTAGTTCCTGGTTACACAGGTTAGTAGCAGAGCTTTTTCCACTGAGGGCATTTGCCTCCCCATATTGGCACACCAAATTGGTACCATGTCTGAGGGGCCCAGTGACAGACTTTTTCCCAGAGCAGCACCTTCCACTGCTATAAAATATTTGGCTTGTGCCAAATGCCGCAGGCGTTTGCCTAAAGGGCACAATAGTCCCCATGCAGCAAGTATGAGCCGCTCAGGCCAGACCCAGAGCCTCCAGAGTCTCCTCCTCTGGTGAACCAGGCCCCTCAGGACGACCATCCAGTCTCCAGCAGGGAGTCTTCCCCTCATAGAAGGCAGGCTACGCCTGAATTTGCATCTCAATTGGCTACAGGAATACCCAAGCTAGCACAGTCCTTAGACAAGCTGCTAGCCCATTTGGACAATCCTAAACCCAAACCCTCTAAGCGCAGAGTGCCTTCTCCATCTGATGATGATAGTGACTCCAGACATTCACTTTCACCCCTTCTGGAGTCGAGGGATGACCGACTCCTCTCTGAGGGAGAGCTATCATCCGAATCAGAGAATGAAGATGAGGAATCACTTCGCCATTCCTCCGAAGTAGATAGGCTGATTGCCTCTGTACTAGAAACCCTGCACCTACAAGAGCCGCAGGCTTCGGCTGCGCCCTCTAAGTCGCTATTCAAGAGGCACAGTAAAACAGCTTCTGTATTCCGTTCTCATTCCCAGCTAGATCACATCATACAGCAGGAATGGGACAAGCCAGAGAAATGTTTCCAGCCTAGCCGCTGTTTCTCAAAGCTCTGTCCATTTCCAATAGAACACATAGATAAATGGTCCTCCCCTCCCTCAGTGGACGCACCTGTATCTAGGCTATCCAAAAGCACAGCCCTGCCGGTCCCAGGCGCTTCTTCGTTCAAGGACTCTATGGACAAGAAGTTAGATGGACTATTATGTTCCACGTTTACGGCCTCAGGCTCATCCCTCAGGCCCATACTGGCCACAGCCTGGGTGAGCCATGCAATGCAATCCTGACTCTCTCCTCACTGCTATTGCTGATGAAGCTCCTCGCCATGAACTTTCCCAATGGGCTTCCCAAATCAAGAAAGCGAACGACTACATTTGTGAAGCGTCTCTGGATGCAACACAGGTCATCAGCAGAGCTTTGGCACTCGCAGTAGCTGCCCGCCGCTCCCTCTGGATGAAAATATGGTCGGCCGACCTTTCCTCCAAGAAATCGCTGACCTCCATACCCTTCAAGGGTAAACTTCTTTTTGGACCCGACCTTGACAAGATCATCAGTCAAGCCACTGGCGGCAAAAGTACTCTACTACCTCCTTTAGAAAAGGAAGGTTTTTTCGTGGCTCCCAGTCCAAAACCACGAGTTCAACCCCTCCACGCCAGGCCTTCACAGGCAGAGGGCGCTTCGGCAGCAAACAAAGATCTTCCTGGCAGAATCGGAAGCCTTCCTCAAAGACCACTGACAAGTCTTCCACGGCATGACGCCAGGTACAATCCAACCTCAATAGGAGGGAGATTGTTGCACTTTGCCGACGCATGGACTACAATTATTCAAGACACCTGGATCCATGAGGTTGTTACTCGAGGCTACTACATAGAGTTCGCCTCTATGCCACAACACAGATTTTTCATGTCTCGACTTCCTCAGGAATCCACAAAGCGAGAAGCCTTCGTTCAGGTTATTTCAAACCTGCTCCAGGCAGAAGTTATTACCCCGGTGCCTTTGACTGAACTCTTCCAGGGATATTATTCCAATTTATTCGTGGTGCCAAAGAAGGACGGGCCGGTGCGCCCCATCTTAGATCTCAAAGAGCTAAACAAATTCATGCGCACACGGGAATTCAAGATGAGGTCCCTAAGATCGCAGCAATGGCTCCAGGGCAATTCCTCATGTCGCTCGTGTTGATATTTCTATGGGAACGCTTTATATACGAGGTCATAGAGGTAGAAATAAACCAACACTCGACATAAAGGACTCCTACCTGCACATCCCCATTTTTCCTCCGCACCAGAAATACTTGCACTTTGCATTCCAAAATCGCCATATACAATTCACAAGTCTACCTTTCGGCCTCACTTCGCCCCCCCGGGTATTTACCAAGATCATGGCGGCCGCTACAGCAGAGATTCGCAAACAAGGAATCTCCATCACCCCTTATCTGGACGACCTAATCAAGGCTCCGTCTCCTCAGGAGGCTCAATGGGCACTCCAAATCTCCATGAACAAACTCAGGGAAATGGGATGGGTCCTGAACTTAGAAAAGTCGTCCCTAACACCCAGTTAGTCCATGAACTTCTTGGGCATGAGGAGGATATCGCTCCCACCAGAGAAAGTGACTCACCTCCGAGCGCTAGTTCGAATTTTGCTTCAGAAGCCGCGACACGCGGCAAAATTCTGCATGAAGGTGTTGGGAGTCATGGTCTCTACCATAGAGGCAGTTCCACTCGCTCAGTTCCATCTAAGAGACCTCCAACTGAACATTCTCAATGTATGGAATCGGAGATCCCTACTACAAGAGATCCCGCTCTCTCCTCAAACGAGGCTATCCCTTCGCTGGTGGCTGGATCCGAATCACCTCTCTCAGGGGAGAACCCTAGGGGAACCCCTTTGGCGCATCCTCACCACAGGCGCGAGTCTATTCGGATGGGGAGCAGTTCTAGAGAACAGAACAGCACAAGGGAACTGGAGTCCAACCGAAAAACTTATGCAAATCAATCTGCTCGAAATTCGAGCCCTGATCCATTGGCAACAGGAACTGAAGGGACAGTCCATAAAAGTGCAATCAGACAACTCCACAGCGGTAGCCTACATCAACCACCAAGGGGGAACAAGAAGCAAAGCAGCCCTGAACGAGATCAGACTCATCTTCAGCTGGGCCATCTACATCCCAGGCCTACAAAACTGGGAGGCAGACTTCCTAAGTCGACAGTCCTTAGACCCCATCGAGTAGTCGCTAAATGACAAGGTCTTCCAAGAAATAACAGAGATGTGGGGAATTCCGGAGGTCGATCTGATGGCGACCAGGCACAACAGGAAGGTTCCAGCATTCCTAGCCAGATACAGAGACCCACTGGCTCTAAATGTAGACGCTCTGACCACTGCTTGGGAATTCAACCTGGCCTAAGCCTTCCCGCCTCTAGCTCTCATTCCCAGAACAATCAGGAAGCTGCAATGAGAACAGACCACTCTCATTCTGATGGCACCAAGGTGGTCTCGAAGGGCCTGGTTCACAGACCTGCTCAATCTCTCAGTAGCAGAACCATGGACTCTGCCTCCACTTCCAGACCTTGTCGCTCAGGGACCTATTCACCATCCAAATCCAAAAATTGACGGCGTGGCTCTTGTGACAGAGATCCTGACCTGAAAGGGTTCTCCAGGGCTGTGGCACGCACAATGTGCGCAGCCAGAAAACCAGTCTCAGCCAGAGCATACCACAGGGTTTGGTCCACCTACCAACAATGGTGCACCAGGCATAAAACCAGTTTCAAGTCCTTCTCTGTTCCTGAATTCCTTCAGGAAGGGCTTTCCAAGGGCATGTCGCTCAGCTCCGTCAAATCTCAGCTTTCCGCCCTGTCAGTCCTTTTCCAAAGAAGACTAGCACTGAACCCGGATGTCAGAACTTTCATCCAAGGGGTGGCACATGTCGCACCTCCGATAAGACCACCCGCTCCCGTCTGGGATCTCACCTTAGTACTCAAGACACTTCAACGACCGCCTTTTGAGCCCCTGGGATCTATCTCTCTACAGTGGCTCACCTGGAAGACTGTTTTCCTCTTAGCCATCTCCTCAGCGAGACGTGTCTCAGAACTCAGTGCTCCTGCAAACAGCCCTTCCTCATTTTCCACTGTGATTGAGCGGTCCTTCGCACAATCCCTTCCTTTTTGCCCAAGGTTGTTTAGGACTTTTATCTGAACCAAGAAATAGTTGTGCCATCTTTTTCCCCCGCACCAGCTAATCAAAAAGAAAAGGCTCTCCACACACTGGATCCGGTGAGAGCACTAAAGTTCTATTTGCACAGAATCAAAGACATCCGTAAGGTGGATTCCCTACTAGTTTTCCCTTCGGGACCACACCAAGGAACCATGGCCACAAAACAGGCCATATCCCGTTGGATCAAGCAAGCTATTGTATGAGCACAAGGCCAGGAACAGCACAAGGCCAGGACCTCCAAGTAGGGTCACGGCTCACTCCACCAGAGGGGTAAGTACATCCTGTGCGTTCCGAAATCAAGCCTCAGCGGAACAACTGTGCAAAGCTACAACGTGGACCTCGGTACACTCCTTTTTCAAATTTTACCACTTTGATACCTTTGTGGCCTCTGACACCCGCTTTGGCAGAAAGGTGCTTCAGGCCGCGGTGGCTACCTCAACATAGGTCTCTTCCCACCCGTGCCTTAGGGGACAGCTTTGGTACGTCCCCATTGTCCCTGTGTCCCCCAAGATGACTTGGAGAAAAGGAGATTTTGTGTACTCACCGTTAAATCTCTTTCTCTTCAGTCTCTTGGGGCACACAGGGCTTCCCGCCCTGGATTGAGGCCTTCACTCCTTCAGACATGATACTGTTAATGTTACAGTTCTAAAGTTTGGTTAAGTTACTTATTATTCTGATGACTTTGGTACAAACTGACCTAAGCTCCGCCTGCTGGGGGTATAGCCAGTGGAGGAGGAGTCAGTTTCTTTCTTAAGGTTGTGTCCTGCCTCCTAGTGATACCAGCTAGACCCCAAAAATGAAAATATGGCAAAAATTATTTCTATAGACAAAAAGTGCAATTAATCTTTTTTTCTGTGCAGTAGTATAAAAATGAAACTTATTTTTTTATAATTTGTTTCAAATTAGCCCTTTGATTCCTGAATCTGTGAATAACTCCATTTTCCATCAACTTGCGGAACATCTGCAGCAGCAAAATCTTGAGCATCTTCGCCAGCAATTATTGGAGCAGCAACATTCTACAAAGGTAATATATGACCACTTTTGTAGTGGCTCATCCATATTAGTATAGCAGCAATATAATGCTCAGACTATGGGGGAGATTTATGAAAGTGGTGAATTAGTGCTCACCACTCTAATATATATATTAGAATATATATTCTAAAAATCCCATAGGAATGAATAGAAACATGGGATGAGTTTTTCCTCTGTTGGACTCTAATTTCACACTTTGGAAAATCGTCCCCTTCATGTCTGAACATTTTGTTTTTTATGGTTTATATAGATTTGTGTTTTAACACTATACTTTGCCTGAAAATACATTTAATTAGTAAATTTATAACTCACATAATTGTATTGGTGAAGATTAAATGAAAATAAAACTTTTTTCTAATGTTTTACTTATCTTTTACCATCAAGTTCTTCCTTTTGCCATTGTAAATCCTGTTATAACTTGAAAATATAACTTACATGAAACTTTGAGCAAATACATATCTAGATGAACGAAACTCATTCCTCGTTTTATTAGCATCTTAATAATGAGTAGTAACCAGGAGCGTTATTTCTTAATTTTAAGTAAACTAGGATAAATCCATGGCTGCAGATCAATCTTATTCGTTTTTTTTTATATTTTAATAATTGTTTATAAGTCTTATGGAGTGGTGGTCGAAATGATAGGATGACCCTTATTTAAATAACCCAGAACTGAAGTATTTCTGGTAATAGAATAATTTATCAATATCTTAAGTTTTGTGTGATCACAAAATATATGTGTGTGTATATATATATATATATTAGTTACACTGTATTTCTTGTTCAGGTAACTGCTCAGGAAACTGAGGACTTTATGTCTGAATCGGAAAACTCTGCAACACCTTCCCAGGATGACAGCCAACAACCATTTTTGGAGTCTGAATCACAAATGCATACCTCCATGAACATGCAACAAGAAGTAAAAGACAAATCATGTTTATGTTTGCTTGCATAGGTTTAGCAAAGGGTTAATATTGCACCTCAAATGTAAAAGATTTTACGGGAGCATTTAATAACATTGGAGACAAACATAATGTTGCCCATAGCAGCAGCGTCAGATTTTTGCTTTTGTTTTCTTAGTTGTTGGTGCCTGTTCAGATTTTGTTGCTAACTAGTTGCTATGTTGTAAAAATACTAATGGATGAATTTACATACCTTGGACTATCTGTGGGCAGGCAACCAAACTAGATTGTTCCTGAGCTGACATCGTTTCCACAATGGGCTTACCACCTAAAACCAAGTTTTTCATTTAAAAAAAAAAAAAAAAAAAAAAAAAAAAAAAAAAAAAAAAAAAAAAAAAAGCGTTGATGATATTCAACAGTCTAAGTCACCCACATGTTCCCTATACGTGGGCAAATGAGAATTTACTGCAATAGGTTCCAAATAATTTTAAGAAACCTGTTCTGTACAAATTCCTTTGGACATCTTGTTTTTTTATTTGTTTTGTAGTTTATATATGTACATGGTAAACAAATGGTTATATTTTCTTTGCCTCACTCTTTCTCACATGTAAGGCATCTTAATTAATAATTATGTGTTGTGCTGTTTTGCTTTTCACAGGATATGGAAATTGAGGAAACACTGGATGGAAATGAAGAGATATTTGAAAAAGAAGAAAAGAAGATCATGAAACAAGAAAGACCTAGGACACGTTCAAAGTCTCGCTCCAGGTTTTCTACTCTACATTGTTTTGTTCATTATACAGTATCAGTTGCAGTTAAATAACTACTTTTTGTTTTAATACAAAAAAAAATCTGAAATTCAAATTTTACACCATTTTTAAATTAATTTGAAGAAATCCATAACATGTTGTGGGAATTCTGTACTCTTCCAACCGATAAGGAGATAAATAGTTTTCAGTTTGTCACACAGAGGAAGCTGCTTACTGACTTCATATGGCTATTGGATCAATTGCTTAATCAACACACTAGAATCAAAACTAGCCTGTATTTCCTGTTTCATTCTTTTTGAAACGTGAGCCTACTAGCCCTCTATATGAGAAATAGCTTTGATTTGTATTTTTAATGCCCTGTAATTGATCTTTTTTTAACTACTTAACTCATAATACTAATAAAAACAATAATTTTGGTGACACTGTACATTAAACATGTGTCCTTACTTCTATATTATAAGGAAGCAAGGAAGTCATTTTTTCTTGCCCAGCCTTCAGGCTAGCATCGTTTGCTATAACTAGTACTTTATCTACAGGACCTCCCATTAGGGGAATAACAGCATGTATTTCTCTTTCGTCAGCTTGGGGGACACAGGGACAGTGGGGTATAGCTGGTACATCTAGAAGGGAAGTACACAACAGTAGGAAAAAACTAGCCCCTCCCCTGCTGGCTATACCCCAGCAGGTGGAGCTTAGCTCAGTTTTAGTTTTAGTTGTGTCCTCAGGAGGATAGGACGTTATTTTTTATTTACTCCATTTTATTTTTTGTAATTTACTTGACACTAGGGGATGACCAGGCCCTCTACACAGAGTAGAGGATTACCACAGGCATCCTCCAACGTGGGACCTGTCTCCGGGGTCCCTGAATTCTCACACGCAGACCACCCTTTAGGTGGCAATCGACTGACAGAGGAGAGAGGCACGACACAGTAAGTACACTACCTGTGCTATTATTCCTCTCAGCACCTCCCCTCTCCCTTACCACGGGCAAGGGTAGTTTGCCTCACAGCCGTCAACTTGAAGGTCTGTTGCCTCTCAGCCACCATCTCCTGCTGCTTGAGCAAGGGAGACAGAGTGTCTCCCCACTAATATACCGCATTATACTGCTATGTGGGACTAGTGCAACGCAGCGGGACATGGAGCACAGTGGTTACTCAAGTATATTACCCTGGGTCTCCTCCTCCATCATTCCGGGAGTAGGTACTTTTCCCAAAAAAAGGCACCATTCGAATGAGAGCAATAACTCTCTGCACAACTCACGGCCACCAGGGCCGAAGCCGAGTCTTGAAACAAGCTGCAGCGCTGAGCTCTGCCAGCTACAGTACATCCAGCGCAACCATCCTGTGTCTCCCTTTCTCGTATCGGGAGTATGTGTTTTCCCTTAGTGCATCTCTATGGATCCACTAATGCTCCGCTGAATGGGCTCACCAGACCAGGCAGCGGAGGCCTGCAGCTGCATCAAAGGCAAGAAACTCTAGAGAAGCGGCTTAGTGCCTACGCCGGCTGCAGAGGTAACACCAGCGCATTACCATGCTCACTAAATTGGCGCCATTTCCTCGTTGCCAACTGAGTGCTCTTCTGCAAGCGTTCCCGTGTCCAGTAACAATGCTTTTTTTCAAAGGGTAGGAGTCCACCTCAGCAACCAGAGGGTTGAGCTAGTATGCTTGCGCTCTCTAGCAGAATCAAAAAGGCCTTCCTCCCTCCTTTATGACTCATATACACAAGACCTGTGACTCTAAAGGGCAAGTTCATCCAGACAATGCTTCTGGTGTGTCTATTCTCAAGCACCATACCTGAGGATCATATTAACAGGCTTCCCCAAGAGGGTACTAGGGAACCCTGCATTCAAGAAATTAACACCCGGGGCACAGTAATTGAAAGATTGGCATATAGAACTAAGTTTTCACTGGCACTTATAGCTAGTTCAAGCACAAATAAACCCTTGTGTGTTTTTGTTGCTTATGTGCAACCCTTCAGGGGGTTTTTCCTCGGGGGGGGGGGGCACCTGTTGCCCAAATAAAGTATCTAGCTTTTTACATAATGCTGCAAACTATTTGCACATTTATGTGTCAATGCAAAGTGCCTTAACTTGGATCTGAATCATTAGAACCTCTGCCTCCCAAGAAGACCACTTGGTCACAGTGAGTTATTTTCTGAAAACCGTCTCTCTCCCTCTCATATACAGCCTCCACACCAGAGTGGGCATCACAGATGGTTTCAGGAAATTAAGGCTAGCCAGTCTACCTTGACAATTCCAATGGGAGAGCTTTTTAAGTGCGGATTCCTTCCGCCTCACACAGGCCACACCACCCTGAAAGAGTCCGATCTCGTCCAATCTCGGAAGCTAAGCAGGTCCAGGCCTGATTAGTACCTGGTTGGTAGTCTGCCTAGGAATAACAGGTCTTGTAGGTTTCCATCAGACGACAATAGCGACTCCTCATCGACAGTGTCTTTTCCTCATCATTACATGGGTTAGCACCGGACTAGGATAGGATTTGATCGCTCCGAAGGTGAGTTTTCGTCAGATTCAGGGATTCATTGTATAAGAAGCTCAGAGTCTTCTACGCTCCGCTTCTCGGCCTCCAACATCTCTTACGCCCTGTCCTAGACATGGCATGGGTTAGCAGGGCAGCCTAGTCCCAATCAGACTCCGTACTCAGTGCCATTACATCTGGGGCACCTCGGCACCATTTTTTCAATGGTTTTTCCAGATTAAAAGAGCAAACGTGAATATCAGAAGCTCACTCGATGCAACTCACATTAATAGATCATCAACCTCTTCGGTGGCAGCCTGCTGGTGACTCTGGATAAATCTGTAGCCAGCAGATTCTTCCAAGAAGTCTCTATTCCCATTCCCCTAAGGCCCCTTCTGGCCCAGCCTGGATAGTAATTTCAGCCAAGCGACAGTGGGCTAAGCACCTTGCTACCAAAACCTAAAGCACGCTCCTCCCTTCGCAGTGGTAATCAAAGACCTCCCTGGCAGAACAGGAAGCAAACTCTCGCGGGCGCTCACTAGGCCAATTGGGGGCAGGTTTGTTCTATTGCCGACCTTTGGGTCACACTGACTCAAGATCTTAGATCCACGAGGTGGTAATTCAGGACTTATCCATCAGTTCTTATGTCCAGACTACAAAAATAAATAAATGAATAAATCAGCCGTACTAGGTACCATTCTAACCTTCTTCTCAGAGCTGATCTTCCGGTACCTACCGCAGAACTTACAGGTTACTGCTCTGTCCTCTTGAAGTCCCCTAAGAAGAGGGACCAGTACGGCCGTATTGTTCTCAAGGAACTAAAAGTTCTTTCACCAAGACAGATTCAACACGGAGTCTTTCAGATCAGTCATTACAGCAAGGTTACCATGGCAATTCATTCGACATAAAGAATGTATACCTTCATGTCCCTGTCTCCCTCCACATCAGGGATATTGCAAATTGCCTCCCAGAATTGCCACTACCAGTTTACAAGCCTCCAATTCGGGCCACTGCCTGCCTGACTGGTTTAGCAGGATCATGGCAGCAGCGACAGCAGTGATTTACATTGCGGGAGATGTTCATCACCCCTGTTCCTAAACAACTTACTATCAAGACTCCCTTCTTATGGGAGCTCAGAGATCTCTGCTCAAGCTACATAGCCTAGTGGGCTTGATGCAGTTTTTATGATGCGGAAAGTCAGGAGTCAAATTCTCAGATATCAATGGACACGCGTCACAAGTTAGGCCAAGTCTTAATTCTAGAGAGGGAATCTCTAATGCCCAGCCAATCCATGGTCTTCCCCTCAGTATCCAGTTCTATACACAAACGCAGGGGATTTCCTTTCTTCAAGAAAAGATCAGCCATTACTACACGGGTAAGGTTGCTTCTGTGGAAACCTCTTCCCTCAGTCAGGTTTTGTATAAGGATACCAAGGGCCATGGTCTCCATCATGGAAAACGGTACCATCCACCCAATTCCATCCAAGGGAACTCCAGTGGATCTTTCGGAGGTTTTCGAAGAGATAAACCCTCCCTCAAGAGAACAGCATTTTTTCTGTACTTGGATAACAAGCACCTGTCATCAGGCAGGTACTTAGGTGAACCTCAATTGCGCATATTCACTTTAGATGCGGCTGTGGGAGCAGTTTCTTGCGGGCTCCTCGGCCCACAGTCAGTGGAACTTAGGGAAAGCGAAACTACAGATCTGTCGGCTCTAAGAAATCCGTCTACACATAATTCCTTGGCAGCAGACTCTAAGAGCTCATCAACCACCAGGGGGGCACAATAAGTAGAGAAGCACTAGACTAAGGTGGTGGAGGTGGATCTCATGGCGACCTGGGAAGACCGCGGGGTCTGAGTGTTCTGACGCATGCAGGGATCCACTAGCCAAAACAGCGTGTGGCATTAGCAGCCAAGTGGCACTTCCTAACCCAAAGGTCAAACTGGCTTCCAGGGCCTAACAAATTTCAATTGACGGCGTGACTCTTGAGACCCAAGGGGGTCCTCCAAAGCAGTAGTTAACTCCAGGGGTGCTACCAGAAAACCAGTCTTGGCAAATGCCTATAATGGAGTTTTTGGTCCACCTTGCACCAGCAGCGCAGTCAGCACAAGAAAGGATTCAAGCGATTCTCAACTCCTAACATCCTGGAGTTCCAAGAAGAGGGTTTGTCTATGGCTTTCTCCCTATGCTCTCTTAAGCCACAGGTCTCGGATCCATCAGTTCTCGATGTCAGGTTTTTATGCAAGGTATAGCACATATGTCTCTGCCAGTTCGAGCACCAAATCCCTATGGGACTACCCTTTAGTGCTACATGCCGTTCAAGATCTTACCTTCAAACCGCTACATCCAGTTCCGCCTCTCTGGCTTACCTGGAGAACTGTCTTTTTTCTGGCAATTGCCTCTGCAAGATGTGTATCAGATCCCCGCACATGGTCATACAAACAGCCTTCCTTGTTCTTCTCCATGATAGGGTGGTCCCCCGCACAATTCCTTCTTCGTTCCAAGGGTACCTTAAGAGTTCATTGAAACCAAGTAATTACGATACTGATCTGGGGCCCTTCACTTTCCAACCCTAAGGAGAAGGCTATACACATCTGGACTCAGGGCTCTAAATATCTACTTGCATAGAGTTCAGGACATTTGCAAGGCGGACTCCTTACTAATCATTCCATCAGACCACCACTAAAGGGGGACAGCCACAAGATTGTCCAGTTCTCGCTGGAGCAAGCAAGCACCTCAGCAAGTCTACGTGACACGACGTTAAGCGCTACTAGCTAGACTCACAGCCTTTTCCTCTAGGGGGATGAATATGTCTGGGCCATTCAGATGTAAAGCATCAGCACAATGGCTGTGCATGGCAGCTTCGTGGACTATGTGCATTCATTCTTAAATTCTACCATTTAGATACCTTGTGGACTGACACTCGTTTGTAGCAAAATGGTGTTCAAACCGCAGGGGTCATTCCACTCAGGCCTCACTCACCCACCCGGAGGATTTAGGGGGCAGCTTTGGTATGTCCCCACTGGCCCTGTGTCCCCCAAGCTGACGATAGAGAAAAGGAGATTTTGTGTACTCACCGTTAAATCTCTTTCTCTTCAGTCACTTGGGGGTTCCCTTCCTGGGTGAGGCTTTCAATTTTTTTAGATTTTAAATTTCAGTTTAGTAAAGTTAAAGAATTTTCCTGTTGACTTTGGGACAAACTGAGCTAAGAAGTGAATGAAGTGGAGTGGATAAAAAATAACGTCCTATCCTCCTGAGGACACAACTAAAACTAAAACTGAGCAAAGCTCCGCCTGCTCGGGGTATAGCCAGCAGGGGAGGGGCTAGTTTTTTCCTACTGTTGTGTCCTGCCCTCCTAGATATACCAGCTATACCCCACTGTCCCTGTGTCCCCCAAGTTACTGAAGAGAAAGAGATTTAACGGTGAGTACACAAATCTCCTTTTTTAATACCAAGTGCCATGTATGTAATATTTTCACCTTAATTACAAAGTAACACAGAAATGTAAGATGGGTATAACTGTGAACTCACATTAGTTAATTTTGTTTTACAAAGGTCACCAAGGAAAAGACGATCACGATCTCGGTCTGGCTCCAGGAAGCGCAAGCATAGAAAACGCTCAAGGTCGCGGTCAAGGGAGAGAAAACGCAAAACCTCCCGCTCATATTCAAGTGAAAGGAGGGCAAGAGAACGAGAGAAAGAACGACAGAAAAAAGGCCTCCCTCCTATCAGATCCAAAACTCTTAGTGGTATGTATGCTTAATTAATATTGTATGCATATTTAAATATATCTGTGCATGTACATTATTTTTATAGTTTGGCTGCAAACTAAGCTGATTTTTGTTTTCATTTTTACAGTCTGTAGCACTACACTCTGGGTTGGTCAAGTTGACAAAAAAGCCACACAGCAGGATTTGACAAATGTATTTGAAGAATTCGGACAGATTGAATCAATAAATGTAAGGACTCTCTTATAGGTGTATCATTTATTTACTAACTGAATGAGCTAAGTTAACAACATGCATCATGCAAATCCCCAAACAGTATTAGCAATGTGAGATAATCATAATTCACTATAACAAACCAACTTGCATATGTGCTACAGCGCTGCAAATATACCTTCCATGGAAAAAGCAAGCAGCCTTTACAAAGAATTGTTGTAGGACTGCCACTATCTGTGTTCCCCTGAATAAGTGAAACAAACCTTATCATTTTATCCTGACAGATGATTCCACCAAGGGGCTGTGCATATGTCTGCATGGTTCATAGGCAAGATTCCTACCGGGCTCTTCAGAAGCTTAGCTCTAGCTCTTGTAAAATTGGATCCAAAATCATCAAGGTATGTTATGTTTCTTTCTCCGTAGTACAGCCATGGGATTTTTTTAGCTGGGAACCAGGTTGTACAATGCTTGTGTGGTGTTGAGGCACATAGAAAACAATCATTAATACACCTATAAATGTGTGTGTCCACAATCTGGGCAGGGGTTGCTTCCCTCTATACTCTGGAAGATTTAATAACCTTAAAGTTAGTAATTGAAAACTGAACTTTGCAAAAAGTATAAAACCAGTATTTTCAAATTCTTCTCCCTCTGGCACATCAGCATTTTTCAAAACACAAAAGTGTTTACAATGTTTCATTGAAACATGTTTCATTCTCAGTTGTATTGTTCTTTTTGTGTTTTAAGATTGCGTGGGCTTTGAACAAAGGTGTGAAAACAGAATATAAGCAATTCTGGGATGTTGATCTTGGAGTAACATATATACCTTGGGAAAAGGTCAAAGTTGATGACTTAGAAGGATTTGCTGAAGGTGGAATGATTGATCAGGAGAGTGTGAATAATGGTAAAGAAAACCCAGTGTCATAATTTTTCAGCTGCCATTCTATCACTGTGAATAGAACACCTGTAAAATGTACATTATATTAAGTTCTGCTGTAATAATGTCAGAAGCAGATTCAAATCTTCGGATATGTATGATTTATTCATATATGTTTATTTTTTATATTCTGTTATGACGTGACCTCAAATTAAAAATGCACAAATTCACCAAGAATGACATTACATCTGTGTATTTGACCTAAGGTGATTGTTACAGACATATTCTATTTTTCTATTCAATTTGATGATGGTTATTATTATTATGCATATGTATTCTTATTTAAATGTTTTGAAGATTTACTATTTTGATAGTGCCGGGTCTGTATTTGAAAATAAGCTACTTGTTCTGTATTTTTTACATTTTAGAGTGGAAAGCACAGAAAAGTTCTGAAGCAGCAGCAGGTGCTAAAGAGTCCACACCTGAAATTGCCACAGTAGCCCCCACTACCATTGTCACTTCTGCTCCCACTCCAGTTGCCACCACAACAGCCCAGTCTTCAGTCGTTAAAAAGAATTCTGCTGTAACCTCACAGCCTGAGGCATATGTTCAGCCTGTTGCAGTGCTTCAGGTATGATTTATGGGAATTAATGTTTTTATGTGATTTTCTTAAAGGGGTGGTTCACCATCAAGTTAACTTTCAGTATATTGTAGAATGGCCAATTCTAAACAACTTTTCAGTTGGTCTTCATTATTTATTTTTATAGCCTTTTAATTATTTGCCATTTTCTTTTGTCTCTTTCCAGCTTTGAAATTGGGGGTCACTGACCCTATCTAAAAACAATTCCTCTGTAAGGCAACACTTTTACTGTTATTAATAAGTTTTATTACTCATCTTTCTATTAAGTCCCTCTCCTATTCATTTTATAGTATCTTATTCAAAGCATGTCAAATTGACGCTGCAAACTATGAGCTAATAAACACCTGTCACCGATTCAAATTGCATCAGCTGTGCCACTGGTATTTTGTTTTGTTGGGATACAATTTTGGGGCCTTTGGCAGCTTTGGGCCTTATACCTGATGGCACCTGACACCAAACCGCTGTTGAATACTGGTAGAAGCACCCCATTTTTGGATTTAATGCAAACTAGAGAGCTGCTGCATAAAAAGGCTATCTAACTCAAAAACCACAAATAGTCATTGCAAATTAAATCACACTGTTATACTAAAAGTTAACTTAAAGGTGAGCAACCCCTTAAGGTGAGCGAAATCCATCTTGTCTCCATCCAAACCCCTCCTACTGAGCTGCTCTGTTGGTAACCTTAACACCCCTCATTACTTGGTTTTAAAAAGCAGAGTAGTGCCATAGAATTGCCAGGCACTTCCACTACTTCAGATCCTCCTCTTTTTTAATCAGCAATGCCAAGCATGCACTGTTGAAGCCAGGTCCAAATTGGCTTCAACTGCATATTTTGATTGGAAGATTGCAGAGAAGTTATAACAATACTAAACAACTGCATTATTCAATTACAAATAGCCATTGTTTTCAAAACCCTGACAGTCCTCCTGATATCAAAATTATACTAAATAACAATTTGACATGCCAGCTGTGACAAATCTGTAGCAATTGTGAGAGAATTTTGAAGGGATGCTGTCATCACACACTTACCCTCTTTTATTATAAAACCATGTTTTGTACGTAAGGTTTTTGGATTTATTTGTTTTTGTTTTGGTGTTCTTTAATTTTCTCTCTCATAAGGGATTCACATTTCATAATTTTAAACAGTGTACAAGCACAATAAGTATGTTCAATTTGGCATCCTCTTTATCTCTTCCCACTGTCATTGTTTTTTTTAATGTTTTTTATTGCTTTTAACGTAAAAATAAAATAGAAATACAGTCATTATAATTACAAGGAAAAAACAGACACTATAAAGTTACCCACAGTATACAGAGTATAGTAGCTTCTTAAAGTGATACTGACACTAAAAAATGAAATTTAACATATGAATGTACATTAATTGTTACCTATAGGTCATGTTGATCATTTTTTGCTGAAAGGTTTGTTTTTGTATATAACTGTTAGCTGAAATGTCTAAGCCTGACTCTCTGACACCTTGACACTCTTACTTTGCCAGCCTAACAGTCCCATCTCAGTCTGTTAGTTACAGTTTGTAATGATAACAGATGCCGGGTGCACAAATATGGCAGCCCCCTCATACAGGAACATGGGGGATCAGACAGGTAATGTAAAAGCATCATGCAAATACCTTATGGCAAAGTTAGAAGTAGCTTTCAAAGCCAGTTATTATAATAGAGGTAAAAAGGAGTTTGACTTCAGGTGTCAGAATCTCTTTAACTCATCCAACCAGAATCCAACCAGTGTCTCCATACCAGATCAAACTCATCAAGTGTACCCCTTTGAATATACAGCAAATGAGTCTTCATGGTATATGGAAAACTATACTGCAAGAACATGTCAATAGTGGGGGGATCCCCCAAGGGCCATTTACGAGCGATACAGTTTAGAGGTTTTTGAAAATGCGACTAAATTCACAAATTCTAACACCACAATTGTTATTGAAGTTATTAAAAGATCCAAATATAAAAAGTATGAACTAAAAAGTGCTGAATAATGTGGTAAAGAATTTGCGTTTTTCTGTCAATTTTTACCGAAGAAAAAAATCAGAAAACCTCTTAAAGTTTGAATTGATTTAAAGTGGTCCGGTAGGATCAGCACATCTCTCACTGACTTCTATAGCACCTCAACAATTGTTGACCACACATTTTTTGAGACTCATGGAAAAAAAGTGCATCCCAGACATAAGCAAGCAGCACTGCAGCACTGCAGTAAATATTGATGAACTATTTAGCTGAAAGGTGGTTTTGATAATAAGTATATCTAAATCCCTTGCAGTACAGCTAATGTTTTCAGTTTGGTTATTTAAATAAAAAAAATACATTTTGTTAGAAACAATTCCAGCCTTACAACCCTCTTATACATGCTTGTAGAAATAAAAAATAGGTAATCACCGAATCCAGGAATCCTTGTGCTTGTTCGAACTGAATCTGAATCCTAATTTGCATTAGGAATCACATGACATTTCGTCACAAAACAAGGAAGTAAAAAACTTTTCACTTTTTCTTTTCCCGACCCTAATTTGCATGTGCAAATTAGGATTCGGATTCAGTTAGGGATTCGGCAGAATCTTTCACGAAGGATTTGGGGATTCTGCCAAATATTAAATAGTTGATTCGGTGCATCCATAATAAAAAATAGAATTCGAAAAGACTTTACAGAAGACAGGAGTGATGTCATAAATGTTTTGTTGCATAATGAATATCAAATAAAGGTATACCATGCAATGTAAGAAACATCACTATCACATGCTAATTATATGGAATACTTGTTGATGGGAATTATTGAGATTCATGGGGCTACAGACATTTGCCATCATGTAGTTAATGTTCAAACATGTATTCAGCTTGTGCAGAACTTTCTTGCAGCTTATATTGCTTCAGTAATTTTTCTTTATTGAAAACAGATCCCAGTTGCTCCAGCTGTAAGCCTAGTTCCACCTGCATTTCCTGTCTCAATGGCTGTGCCTCCACCAGGCTATTCTGCAATTCCACCACCTCCTTTCATGAGGGCTTCTTTTAATCCTTCACAGCCACCACCAGGTAAGTTATGTCATTATTGATATATTTTAATTGTTATTTTTAAAATGTTTGCCAGTTTAATTAAACTGTAATGTCACAGTACAGTGCTGCATAAACTTGCTGGTGATATTTAAAAAATTATTATAAATATATTTGTAAAGGATATCTTTTAATTTTTATAGTGCAATTTTAATTGTTTTCTACTTTGCTTGCAGAAACATCACTGCTTGCCTAAAAATACATTTCTGCATTCTAGGTCAAACCATATCCTACCTGCTGACTAGTGGATGCAGAGCCCTCTCCGATCCACTCAGATTAATTTATTTTCTGCATTATTATAGAGATTGCCTTAATTGTAGTTGCCCTTAATGATTTTACTTAAATTCACCTTACTCAATTTAGATAGTGTGCAATAAATATGTTAAAGCGGTATTTTTTAAGTTTTGAGACATGGAGGGGGAATCATTTTAAATGGGAATGTAGAAAGTGGAGGACACACTGAGTTTACGAAGCTTAAAGGAGAACTAAACCCATACTTTAAAAAACCCCGTAGACCCCAGATTTATGGAAATTTGCATGTTTACGTTTTTGTAATATAATTTTTTTTTATCATATTAAAAGATTTCACTGAAATGCAGAGAAATTATTTTCTGCATTTTATTGTCAACAAATCTGCCAAATTTTTATTGTCTCCAAAACCAGAATATGAAAATAGCTTAAAATTTGCAAATACAATGCCTATTTACTCTATAACATGAACTTGTCAGATTTTAAATAATTTTAGAAATCCCAGCTTGCGTCTTTATGCGTAATAAATCTAAAAAATGTGAGTTTTAAAAATTCTCATTCATGCTGTTTTTGTAGCTAACCTGAAAATATCTACTAGTAGCTTAAAGAAAGTTACTTAAATAATCTGAATTATTCTAATTCACTCACTTTTTTTCTGTGCCCCATTTAACATTTTATTTTACCATGTTGCAGGTTTTATTCCACCACCTCTTCCTCCTCCAGCTCTTAGCTCGGCACTTCCAGCAGGTATGTGATGCACATTGTTTTGATTGTAAGGAATGGATGAAAGTTTGGTAAAAATGGTTTATACACCAAGGCCTACTTGCAACTGTTTAGATTTAGAGATTGCACTGTTCAGTTTACTAAAGTGTGTTGGTAAAATGTTAAATGTATTGTAGTAATTTCTTGAGAAATATACTTTCCCAAGTCTTTCTTTGTAGAATGTAAATCTCTTAAGGAGAACTCAAGCTTAACTAAAGAAGTAGGCCAAATATATTGTACAATGTGTTTTGGGTTTCTGCATCAGCTCAAGGCAACCACAGCCATTTAGCAGGCAAGATCTGTGCCTCCATATTTATTTTTGCTGATTCACTGCACATACTCTGTGTGGCTTACGATTACTAAAAATTAGGGACCAGCACACAGTTTAGAATATAAATGTCACAATATAAGTTTATCAGATATATAAGTAAATTTGATTATTGGTACATGGCAGAAACCAGCACAATTTACATAGGAATGTGATAATCAGCCCTGTAGCATCAGCTTATATGACAGGCAAATCTCATTCATATCTGCTTTATGATTTGCCTCGACCCCTAAGCTTATCTTCTCAATAGCTGCAGAAAACATACTGAGCATGTACATGTCACAGACAAAATGGGAAATGGAAACTCCTGTGACAACTTTGAAGGCCTGGATTCAGTGGTGGAACTGCAGGAGTGCAATCAAACCCGGGCCCACACTCCCCTGAGGCCCTCCAGACACTTCTCCAGGCAATTCTTAAGTTGAAACTAACTAAAATCAACGACACTGACACAATGGCTGCATGAAGAGAGACTAGAATGCTTAGGAGAGGATTGTAAAGAATAGCTGATAATTGATAGTCAATAATAGTTGTCCGTTAATATATCATTTTGAATTCAGTGCATCCCTAGACTCTAAGATGGTAATCATATTAACTACTTGTTAAGGCTTCAGTTTCCCTGTTTAGCTCAAGAAATAAAACATTGATTTTTGTTATTTAAACCGTACGCAAAAAAAGTATGTTCAGCACAAAATCATACAAAAAAAAATGCCCCTAAATTTGAGAATGAAACATCAGTAGAGGATTGTTGTCAATATTCCTGGAATATCACCAAAACTACTTTTATAGTATCTCTTGTTCCTAGAGAGCTGTGTTCCTCTTAACCAAGGCATTTGTTTTATACACTTCAGACTCCTTTTGTCTTGAAAGATGATTAAAATATTTTAAAAAATATAAAAAAATTTAAATATTTAAGACCTATAGTCTTTGACAAGCTTTATTTTACACTTGAGGTCGCAGAACAGTTTCAGTGTAATGAAAATGGTCTGCCTATACAATTATAAAGATGGTGCAAAAAGCAGTGGATTTAATTTTTTTCCTCTGTCACAGTTTGACAGTAAATTAATACTTTTAAAAAGGTATAGCATACCATTTCGAATCAGAACGTAAAACAATAAGAACCTTATTAGCTTTGCAGAAGTTGGAATACCCAAAGCATATACAGCAATTCTGTAGTCTTTTTCCTGCCATGGATCGTACACTGCAAACCCAAGTGTGACCCACTACCACAGTACGGTGGCTGTACCTTTCTTTAAGTTCACTTCTGAGCCTATCCCTATGCTATTGCTATCCCTATTATATCAAGTAATCTATATGCGCTTCCTAAATTGGATCAATAAATATCCCAGCAAGAGCGACTTTTCTTTAGGTAAAGCTGTTTGTAGTCTAGAGTGTCTCATATATGGGGGTGGGGTAAGTTGTTTCCTGAAGTTTAGGGGTGCAAACGTGTACAACGATAAAAAAATTCTTATTGCTCATATTTAATATGAAACCATTAATAAAGTTTGAATGTTATTTATTCTTCTTTCAGCCACTCAAAGTACAGTGACCAGCAACACTGGGATATTAAGTGTGCAACCACCATCACCTATTACAGCAAGCTTGCCTCATGTAAACATCCATACTCGAATGACTGGTATGCCTCTATTAGACCTTCGTCAAGGGTTACTTTCACAGACAGCATCAACAAGATTCACTTTGTTACATCCGGGAATACCTCCACTTCCACCACCACCCCCAAGAAGTATGCTCCCTCCAGGACTGATTGACGTTCATCCATTGCCTTTCCCTCTAGGGGAAATGGTTTCTCTTCCTGACAGATCTCTTGGAGTCCAAGGCAGATTAGATTCTGATACCATTAATGTAAAAGAAAAGAGGCAGTCTTTGCCAAGCAGTAATATTCAGGAGGGGGATCAAGATTATCGGTTTCCTCCAGTTGAAAACCGTCAAAATTCATGTAAACCATCTACAGAAAAACATGAAAGCATGGCAATGGCAAGTGCAGATAATAAAGAAATGCAATGTTTAAGGAGTACAGATGAAAGCATTCAAGCAAGAAATACAAATGATGACCATGAGCCACAGGACATGGCTGTTGTAGATTCCTCTGAAAGTCAAGAAAAGTCTGTGGTGGAGACTGGTGTAGCTAATTTATCTTGTGAGCAGTTACATGACGATGAAAGGAAGCCTGAAGCAGATGCCTTTGAAAGTTTAAGTCGGCCAATCCAACAAGAATATGACCATAAGGGAACAAATATTCTAGATGTTCATGATGGCCAAGTCAGGCAACCACTAAATGATAAACAATTCAGAGGCCCAACAATAGACATACTACCACCATTTCAAAGGTATCCAGGTGATAGAGATATTTTTGCTCGACCAGCTTTAGGGAGTAGGGATCACTTTGGAATGTCATATATAGAGACACATGATCGTTTTGGCAGGCCTTCCATGGAAAATCCGTTTAGACATCCTCTATTGGTTGGCAGAAACCAATTTGGGAGGCCACCAATGGATGGTAGAGATCATTTTGGAAGACCGCCTCCAGATATAAGAGAGAATCATGGAAGAACATTTGTGGATAGTGCTGGGAAGCAATTACATTTCCCATTAGAAAAACCATGGGGACATCAGGAAGATTTTGATGAAAGACCCCACCATCCTTTCACTGGTTTTCAAGGACTAAAAGGTTTTCATGATGAAAGGCATCATCATCATGGAAACTTTAGGCAGGAGCATCGAAATACTCCAAATTGGAACAGAGGGTTTGAACAAGCTACACATAGAGATTTTGATGACCGTCACCACTCATGGGAAAGACGGGTTGATAGGGATGAACGAGATTTTGATTTCCGTAAAGAAGTTAATGGTGACCCGTTTGGAAGAGAAAGACAGTCAGATAACTGGGTGCCTCCACAGCCTCAGCCACAAGTTTTTGAGTATTTCCCAGAGGCTTCTACTCAAAACACTAGCAAACCTCAAGTTAATGGAGAAAATACAGAGACTAGCAATCAAAAAGAAACTGTAAGCAAATCTGATGACCTTGAACTCGGTGAACAGAAAGAAACTTCAGTTAAAGAGGGTGAAGAGAATGACATCAAGGAAACTGAAACAGAAAGTCAAATTGTGGTTGAAAGCACAGAGACTGAAGGGACATAATCAACACTCAGTAGGTAAAGATACCTTTTGTAAAGTTGTTGCAGCTCTGTCATAGATTAATGGCTGATTGGACCTTATTAGTTTGCTTATTGTCAGCCATACTTAAATTAATCGGAAGTTACTATTCACCTTTCACTTAAATAGCTGACTTGTATAGACTGCTCATAATCGAAAAATGATAGGTAGTTTTTTAATTTGCAAAATAGAAATCAGTTATTGCCCCACTTTCTTTTAACCATAAACAGGTCTTTAACAACCTGTCAAGCAAAGAGACTTCCTATGGAAGAAATCTTTTTTTTTTTTTTTTGCTGCCACATTGGGTTGAATATCATAACTAAACATTTCAGGCTGCTCTTGAATTTTAAAATGTAGACAAAGCTGTGATTGATAATAAGTTACTTAAAAATTGCTCTGGCAATCTTTGCAGATCGCAGTACCAAGACACAAATATGTTTATTTTATTTATTTTATTTTTTTTTGTAAAATTGACTTCACAATTCATGTAAAAATTGTTTCTGTGTTTGTGATTTGTTTCTTGTACTGCAGCGAGTAAAAAAGTAATATGGAAAGTATGTTTCAATGTTGGGTGCATTATGTTTTTAGATCCTAATAAAACATTTGTTTGATAACAGTGGTCCAGGTAGTGTATTATTTGAACTTGCAGTATGTTTATTTATAGCACTTGTGTACTTAAAGGAAAACTGGAGCCTCACATAGGATTAGGCTAAAAATGATTAGGCCATCAGGGCTTTGACAGTGAAAGTCTGTGATCTTTTATTCTTCCCTTTAGTGCTTTATCATTCTGGTCATGGTCATTCCATACCCTGGTGTTGGCTGCACGGCTCTAGGCTAGTATATTATTGTCTTCTAGGATTCACCTCCAGAGTCAAGCTGAGAAGCTTTTTGGGTCTGTTATACAAAGTGGATGTGAACAACCTTAGTCCTTGGGAGCTTTATATAAGCTATTCCTTTGTGGGGCATGATTTGCCTTTGAAAAATGTCTTTTGAAAAATTTACAAAGGTCTAAGCACATTCATATTGTTTTGTTGTGTTATTAAGAAGCTGCATAAAGAGTAAGGAAACTCTTGTTCACTGGGTGGGTAGTGTCACTATGGTAGACAACCCTCACAGAATTGAACAGCTATTTCTTTTAACTGCGCCAGCTTTGTTTTTGGAAAAATTACACTGGGCCAGGGTGAATCAGGGTTTCCTTGTCCTTTAAAACAAATGTGCTTTTTATATTGTGTCAGTTTAATTTGTCAAACAACATTTAATACTTCGAAATAGGAGCATGCTCTTTTGGTATTTTAGACATTACCCTGTTTAGGTAGAAGCAAATATTGGACTTGCTGACACTTAAAGGAGAACCAAAGCCTAACTAACAACGTAGTCTAGAAATGTTGTACATTATGTTTTGTGCTTCTGTACCAGCCCAAGGCAACCACAGCCCTTTAGCGATAAAGATCTGTGTTGCCAAAGATGCCCCAGTAGCATCAAAATGTAATAATCAGTCCTGTAGCATCAGCTTATATTACAGACAAACCTCTTTTTCTGCTTAATAATTAGTGATGACCCCTAAGCTTAGCTTCTCAACAGCTGCTCAGAGCCCACTGAATATGTGAGTGTCACAGACACTTTCCAAGATGGTGACCCCCTTTGACAGTTTTGATGTCCTGGATCATTGCTGATATTGACAAGCTGAAACTTTAGGCTGGTGCAGTAAGTTCAGTATGTAAAATATGGCATATTTAACCATATTCATTTTAGGGTTTAGTTCTTCTTTAAATATTCTTGTGACTATATGAAACTAGTAATCTGCCTATCATTGTTTGCATGTCACTGGGGACATGGGGAGATTTTGACTAGAAAACCCTGGCGTGTAAAATGACAGTCTTTACACACAGAAAGGATTGTCCATGTGTGCCATAAAACAAAGTATCTTCTCAACATTTGTCCCCCACCCTGCCCCATGTTTCATTTACCTACAAATGAAAAACCTGATACCGGTGGCAGGCAGATTTGAGCCTTAGGCCATGGGCACACAATTAAGTCTCTAGCCGCTCTCACAAGGCAATTTTGGGTGACTTTGGAAATCCAAACTGCCTTCCCGCCAGCAAGAATGCGTTTCACCGGCGGATAGGCAGTTCAGGGAGATTAGTCACCCGCAGTATAGGATATTTGTCGCTGGGCGACTAATCTCCCTGTCTGTCACCGCCCTAAGAAGAAGAAGAAGTGTAGGAGTAAAAGACAGAAATTTTGTCCATTAATTGGCTGATGTGACCTAACATGTATATGTACCTTTGGTTTATTTGTGTGTATTGTGAATCATATTGTGAATCAGTTATCAATTTAGGATTACCCAGTGGCACATACTACTTAAAAAGTATAAATATTTTTAAATGGCTTATTCAGATGAAGTAAGGTTTTACATATGAGCTCTTTGATAAAATAGTATTATTGTTCTTGGGTTTAGTTTTCCTTTAATTGTTTTAAGTGCTTCTACGGCAAACTAAATACACCAGCGGGGAATGAACACTGTGTGCCGTGAGCCTAATTTGCCTTCCTTTTACTTAAACTTTTCATTTCCTCAACTTGTTGTTTAAATGATATTGTCCCAACAAACTAAAGGATGGCAGTAATTCTTGTAAAGTTGACGTCTGCATTTGAGATTATATTTAAAGGGGAACTATCACGAAAATGAAAATTTTATATCTACTTAAGCATACTGAAATAAGATATTCATTGACATCTATGGGGGGGGAGGGGGCTCCTTTTGCCTAGAAGATGTATTTGAGCTTATTCTATTAAAATCTCTGGACATCATGTCTCTCTAGATGCAGAATGTATGCAAAAGTTATCAATTATTTGATTGAGCTCTAATCCATCTGCTAGGAAAGGAAGGCCCCTATAAGATATATTGGATCTAACTGTCAATGAATATCTGACACCCAACTGCTGCATGAAGACAGAATGAAGAGAAACAGATGCTGAGTGAGGGATAGTGAAGATAAAGTTGATTATTATCAGAAAGGCTACATAATTTCTATTTGATTGTATTTAGAAAGTTTCTTATTTCAGTATGATGAAGCTTATAATAAATTTTCATTTTCGCAATAGTTCTCCTTTAAAGAGTTGCTTCAATTTAGTATTCCATTTATTTCATAATATTAGGTTACACTTCCTGAGTTTACTGAGAAGTTGTAGTATAGAAGATTCAGATTTTGCAAAAGTCTTTTATCTAGTACTATACAACTTCTGCAAATTTCTAATATATTTGTAATGGTTTTACAGTAACTTGTTACTTTAGTATTGGAAGCGGTATGTGCAAAGGAAAATATTGGGGTGTGGAGTTCCCCCTTTAAGGTACTGAGAGTGGTACCTGCTCATTATTGTATTTAACTGAGTTATGAGTGGTGCATTTCAGTGTTTGTTCTAGGGCCATCTTTTTTTTAAAGGGAAAAGATAAACCATTTTTAACATGACCTTCAATTAATTATATTAAAAAGATGCATACACCCCCATCAGTTAGAACTGCATTTACATATTTTAGGAACAAGGTTGTTCCACCAGGTTCAGGTGAGCAATTTCCCTAACAGGCAAGTAGAAGGGCTCAAGCAAACTATAACCGTTTCCTCATATGCATGAATTACTCTCAAAGGAAAAAAATGTTTCGAAATTGATTTATGAAAGGGAGGACCTGTTTTCCTTTTTAAAATAATTAAGTTGGAGATATTTATATTTTATTGGTTTAATACCAACTAAGGCATAAATAATATAGTGTATCAGATCATATTTGCTTGGAAACCTGAATTCATTGTTGGATTTTGGATATTACAGTGATAGATGTGTGTTCACTATGTCCAAAGGTTGAGCCATCCAATAAAAAGGAGGATTGCACACTCAAATGAAAAAATAAATTTTCCCATTAGGGCTAATGCCTTTATTCTGCAAACTTTTGATGTGATAAAATGGATATATTTTTTCATTTAAGTCTGCAATCCTCCTTTTTATTGAAATAATCACAAGCCTTGGTGACTCTAATGGGGAGTTCCCTTTGGATTAGCACCTCATACTTTTTTGATTGTGTGTGCCCCTTCTAACAATTTTTTTGTTTTTTCAAAGGATGAGGTATGTCTGGCCCTCACTTGTTCTTACTCTTAAGGTGGCCATAGACGCACAGATAATATCGTACTAAACTAATTTCTGTACGATATTCAGTGCGTGTATGGTGGGAAATGAGCCGACCGATATCATCTGAAGATTTAGATATTGGTTGGCTGGTTGATCGGGCTGAACGAAAAATTTTGATCAGATGCCTTTGAAGGCCATCGTTCGTGCTGAATCATCAGATACAAGTAGAATTCTATTGTTTCTACCTGCATATCTGACGATTCAGCTCTATGCGTATGTGTTGAAAGAATGATCTTTCTTGGAAAGATCTTTTCCGAGAAAGATTGTAATTGTTACCTCTATGGCCAGCATTAGCCTCCTTTCTCTTATCTCTTTCACAATTCCTCCATAGTTCCATTCCATCTACTGTGTAAAATTGACCCTTCTCTGCCTGTGAAGATATTCAGTACTCTGACATACTTGAAAGCAAAGTCACCACAGGTTCCCACCGACATCGCCAGAATTGCAAACCGTTCCTGTTCAATACCCACATTGCTTCTGGTAGACCACTGAATATCTTTACAGGCAGCCAAGAATCATCTGTAGAGAATGGAATGGTCATAAATAAGTAAATTGTTTGAGAAGAAAATGGAGGGTGTAACAGCTGATAAATGGAGAAGGGAAAAGAACAGAAAGGAGTGTAGAAAAAGTAAAACTACATCATGAATTTGCAGTTCATGCAATAAAACATTAATATTTCAAAGAGATGTTAGTAATGAGTATTTTTACCTGTCCGAATAAGTCACATTAGATCTGTGATGCTAAAAGTATGTTAGGGCCTTTTTACTAACTTATGTACATAATGAACCTCTACATCACCAGTGACTACACTTTCTGAGACTGATTTCATTTGTGAACAAAAAAATGTCATAGCCAAGAAATACTTGACAGCTAACCCATTTAGAGAGAAACTAGGACAGAGCTACCAGCACCCATTAAAAAAAGGCTATATTTGGTTGGATAGCTATTTATATTTATAAGTAAGGGAAATAAATCTAATTCTACCTCTCTAAAGCCATGGGATATTAGCGCTCTCTACAGCATAACATTATACATGAGCAGTGGTCCTTATTAAAATCAGCAACTATTGCTTTAGCTCTTTCACTGCCTACACTGTATGGTGTCATTTGTCAGGTACCGAAATGCCATCTCGGTAGAATTTATGTTTTTGTGACACTGATTTATGCCATCTACTGGCAGTATGCCTTGTAGTAAGAGCAAAGAAGTGTTGTGCTTACAATATCTCCTTTATTCAATTTTTTATCTGTACTGAGACTTGAGCTGGCCATAGACGCAAAGATCCCCTTGCTAGTGGCGAAATGCCACTAACTGGCAGGGCTGTATCAGGGTAATCCAGACGTTCGGCCCTATGGCCAAATGATCAGATTACGACGAGCGCAATCGTCGGAAGAAAATCCAACCTTCGCAGTAGTGTCCAGATATCGGTCGGGAAGACCCGTCTGAAGCCCCCATACACGGGCAGATAAGCTGTCAAATCGGTCTAAATGACCTATATCGGCAGCTTTATCTGCCCGTGTATGGCCAGCATTAGCTAGCTGAAGGAAGTAGATTGTGGAAAAGGTGCAGAACATTCACTCAAGTGCTAATACAGTAGAACTCCCATCAAGTACTGAAAGGATATAAGCACAAGCGTCTGTTTTACTTTGATATACAATATTTACTGTGTTAATAACAAGGGTTAAAGGAGAAAGAAACCCTTAATGAAAAAACCCTACCCTACAAAGACCCTAACTGTCCTTGCTCCCTCCAGCCTAGCTGCTACCCCTGGTAAATGCACTCTTTACTTACCCCTTGGTACAGATTCATGGCATTGGAGTTTACAGGCACCATCTTATTCTCTTCCGTAATCTTCAGGAAGAGATCAGCTAATTGGTGCATGTGCAGTTGGAGCAATATTCTGTTTCGCAACAATTGCACATGCGCCTAAAGTCACAGAGATTGCTAAAGTGAAGGAAGATTACCAAAGTGCCAGAAGAGGGTGCCTGTGAATCTGCACCGAGGGGTAAGTAAAGTCCTCTTACACTTCAAATCCATAATTCATGGATGTAGCCAAGTACCGAGCCCGTCCCTAAATATTCATCTTAACTTAAATTTAAGTTGTAACAAAATTCAAGATGGGAAACTCCTGAGAAAAACTGCAATGTGCATGATTGGTGTGCAGTTCTCTCTGATGCCTGTAATGCTTTTACATGCAAATAAATGTATTCATCAGTTTCAGTTTTGCACACTCATTGTTCATGACACTGCCAGTTGATGAGAAAAATAATTAAATCAGCGTAGTGTAGAATACCTATTTACAGTGGTCTTCCTTGTATCTATAGTATATACAGTGGTGTGAAAAACTATTTGCCCCCTTCCTGATTTCTTATTCTTTTG
>CM044440.1:44667271-44694427 GCA_024363595.1 Xenopus borealis
TTAAGCAACAAATAAACATCACAGTGACATACATGTGAATCAGTTTGTTGCAATTCATACACCATAGTCCATAGAATCGGCGTTACCATTCGCATTTGTTGAATCATGGGGTGTGCAGGGATTCCAAATGTTTATGAAATTAGTTCAGGTCGCTCTGGTTTTGTAGGTAAGTTTACTTAATGGAAGTACGCTATTCACTAGCATAATCCCAGAATGTCCGGTAGGAGGAATTGGACCCATCCAACGCATGATCTTATTTTTTATTCTGTAGAATAGCAGTGTGCAGACCTTACTCTTGCATAGTTACATCTGGTTGAAAAAAGGCAAAGTCCATCAAGTTCAACTCCTCCAGATGAAACCCAGCATCCATACACCCCTCAATACCCTCAGTTGGTGGTAACACGTTGTCAATTATAGCCAGGAGGTGTGGTGGGGGAGACTGTCTGTTGGAGTTGAAGTGCGGAGACTAGTAAGTCCATTACCTGGGACCATATTTCTGTGTATTAAGGCAAGAACATATCATGTGGTAAAAGTTAATTGAGGGAACCACACCTAGAACAGTTATTGTTGGTGTGTTTACCCATAGCCTTAAGTGAAGTTTCAGAGAGGGGTGACATAGAAATGGTGAAAATTGTTCTAGTGCATTAGCATGTCCCGTGTTGCAAAGAAACAGAAGTATATTTTACTTGTTGCTTTATGCTTATCATTCTGGGTAAGGCAGAATATCTGCTTGCCAATGGTTTTGTGCCATGCAAATTGAAACAGGAGTGGCACCAAAAAGTTTCAATATAACCTGAATACCAGTTTTTGGAGGTAATCCAAAGCAAGGGTATTATCTTTATTCAGGATAGACAGGATGGGTGCGAGTGTACTTAATTGCATTTGAACAGATGATGGAGTTGGAAATACATAAACAAAGAGAGCCATTCTGTTTTGGTTTTCAGGTCAGCAGAGGAAATACAAGTTGGAGTTGCATTAGATATTACAGGTACTAAATCACGTGAAGAGACCAGTATAATAAGTCTTTAAACATGTTTAGGCAGAACCTTCGCTTTTAGGGCTATTTTGTGTCACTTTCTCTGCCAGTGGAAAAAACAAAAAGCACTTCCTGGAGAAACTCCAAAGCACTTTTTGGAGATTGCATCAGTATTTTCATGGTTGGAGTTGACATAGTCCTTAGGATGAATAATACACTTTTCTTTATTACAATCCCCCAACCAAAGACAAATATCATTAAGAGATGGATTTTTTCCATGGTTCTTATCTTGCAGCTTGTTTTTGCTTCAGCTCAAGAGAGATATACAGGCTTATTGTACTACTGCCAAGAATGTAAGCACCAAAAACACAAGATTGCATTGCACAGTGCCCATGCACAGAGTATTTGCATCTGGGACTCTGCACTTTGCACAAGGGAGTCTTCTACTTATGGCAGTGGTATGTACATTTTCCAACACCTTTGGCCTGATGGTTCCACCTAGATTGTCCATCTGAGTGGTGGTCAAGCTAAAGCTGGCCATAGGCACAAAGATCCGATGTACGGTTCCTCGATTCGTACGATTTTCAGATCGTGCGTGGAGTGTCCCAACATTTCTCATGCCATGGCGACTGGTCGTTCAGTTGATAGGATAGGTAAGAAGATTTCTGTTGGCTGCCGATCACCAGCTATGTTGGACTTAAACTTTTTAACAACTTCTGTAGGGGCAGAACAACGCTGATCAGTTCTTTTACTACTTTATTCAAACTAAAGGTTAGTGGCAGGTCGGGAGATGGCACCGAACGATCGTTTGTCCGATATTGCAGGTAGATCTTAGTGTCTATGGCCAGCTTAAGGAGCAAAGGGGTTGTCTATGCCTCCCTACCTCCACATATGTATATAAACTGCTGGCAAGTGCTGCTGGCACTGAATACAGAACACCGTTTCATTTTGCACTCCGATATGGAGAGTGCAAAGAGTTCATGGGTTCAAGGAGCATTCACCTGTTCTTTTATTATATTTGTTATATTAACAGTATTGTTTAGTCTTTTTAATATAATAATCTATTTAGTTGTGAAGTAGAGGACATTCCTTCCATCTATAACAGGTTTATTTGTTTATCCTTTCTTTGGTGCGAGAAACCTTAATACAGTATGTATTAATTTATGTCATATCACTAATAAATTGTTTATGGTTTCTAATGGTCTCCTTCTTTCTTCATTGCCTTTCAGATTAATAATTATTATTTGCAAAGCCTGTTATTCACCAGGGCCCCTGCTTCCTGGTACAGATTGTGCCTAATACATTCTGTCCAATCAGCAGCAAGATGGCATGAGCATGTTTTCTCTGTTTATTGAGCTGCTATAATCCCTCCCTCCCATGTATCACATCAGTGAAAATAAGTATTTTCCAGCTTATGCTCTATAAAACCCCAACAAACCCATCAATGGCAATTCTTTGCCAAGAATAATTGTTGTTTGCTGGGTATAGACTCTTGTAAACACTTTTATATTAGGACTGGTAGGGCCCTTGAATTTAACTTCTTTGTAGCAATGTATATAGTTAGGTCCATAAATATTTGGACAGAGACTTTTTTCTATATTTGGTTCTGTACATTTCCACAATGTACCAAAATTATGGATCGAACTGTAAGTATAAGAAGGCTAAAATTTCATTCTAATGAAAAAAGTTACCCCATGCTAATTTTTGACTTTTAACATAAATACATGTAATCATCATTTCAATAATACTGATAGATACATTTGATACAATTAAGTGGTGTAACTACTCGCTGGTGGGCCCTGGTGCAGGATTGGCACCTGGGCTCTCCCCCTATGAATTGCACATTGGAGTTCTCCTAGACTCTCTGGCAGTCCCCAAGAGGGAGCGGGCCCTGGTGCAATTGCACCCCCTGCTCCCCTGGTAGTTACGCCACTGATACAATTCATCATTTACAATTTGTAGTTCATTTTGGACTACATAAACATAAATGCAATTTTTTTTTGTGGAAAAATTAATTAGTTTCATCACTAGCTCAAATAGCTCGAGCATAAGAGCTATGTGCAAATGATTAGAGGATCTTGGTGGAACCTTTCTTCTTTAAACCTCAGACATTGATACGAAGTTTGTAGTTAAGTTTGTAGTTAAAGCGTGTGTTATGACCATGCTTAGGTTGAAAGAGGGGCCTTTAGAAAAAGATTATAGATGCTTAAGAAACTGGGAAGAGCTTAACACAAAACAACTTTACATCATTCCATTTTCTGAAGGATCATGTACAGATGGAGAACGTACAATCAGTCAATCTAACTTGCCCATGCTAGACCATCTCAGCAAGTTTAGCCCAAGAACAAAATACAAGATGCTGAAATACAGCATAAATTTGTGAACCCATTACATTTTCTATTTCTTTATGATTGTGACCTAACACTTAATCTGATTTTTAAACACGTCCTCAATGTAGATGAAGAAAAATTAGTTAACCAAATGAAAAAAATTATCTGGTCATGTATTTATTGAAAAAAATTATTAAATAACATTTCTGCATGTGGCAGAAGTAAGTGAATCCTTAGGGGCAAAGGAAATTCGCTAGTGACACCTTCGCCAGGTGAATTTTTGCCAGTCCACCGCTAATTCACTAAAATGCGAATTTGAGCTCAGGGAGGCAAAAAGTAGCTAAGTTGTGCTACCATTACTTTGTCAGGCAAAGTGCATTTACGCTAGTAGAAGTATATGTTACAGCTACTACATTACACTACACAAGCCCAGGAAACCTTTAATAAATAAAATTAAGTTGTTGCCAGGCACCACTGATAATTCTTTAAGAAGCCAAACCCGAGAATTTTCATCATGGGACCTACAGCTAGTCTCACCATTACTGAATTGCATGAGCCTGCCATTAGAAAGAGGCTGCACATGAGGTCTATGCTGGAGGTCGCCAGAGGTGTGCGTTTTTTTTTATCTAGAAAGAGAATTTCAAGAGGGTGGGAAAAGTTTTGGGTTGGGGCTGCTCACCATCATAGAATCTGCAATAATTTTTTTCTAAATAAATTAGAGGGTTCATAAGAATAATGTGAGACCCTCTGTCAGAAGACTGAAGCTCAACCAAAAGTAGACCTTGGAATATGACCCTAAACATTCCAATTAATCTTTTATGGAATGGCTGAAAAATGTAATGGCCAATTGAAAGCCAAATTCCATTAAGGTGTTTTGGGGGGATTTGGAATGGACTGTGCATGCAAGAAACCCTTAAATCATTGCACAGATGAAAGCATTCTGCATGGAGTGAGAACAATGTCTCCAACAATGTCAGAGACTGGTAGACAAACACCTATTTAGGTTGTTTCTGCCAAAGAAGCAATACCAAGTATTAGAAGCAAGGGTGTACCTACTTTCTCCCCAAAAGGAACATGCCTGTAGGAATAAAAGTCACTGAAATGAACCTGAAATCTAATGCAATATCACAGCTCCCAACAGCCTCAACAGTGCCATAACTACAACTTGCTGGCCCACGTAAAAGCGCTTACTAAAGGTATTAGCAGCGTTGCTGTGTTGCTGCACCCATTGGAGAGTATTGGAGGATGCACAAACTCCCTGTGCTGAAATTGGAGCCTATTCTTAGCTGTGCTTCATTAGTTTCTCCAGTAGGACCAGTAACATCAAATTTTTTATTTTTTTTTAATTTGTTAGTATACCACGAAAATAAAACACCAAGACAAATTAAACTTTAAAACTATACAGTCTTTATTAAGAAATAACTTACCGAAACTCCTCTTGTGCTCCTCATCAGAAAAGGTGATCTGGTGGTCCATCTTGCGTCTCTCGATTTCTCCTCCCTGCCTTCCTTTTAGGAGATAGCCAGGGAAGAGAAATCAAGTGCTGCACAATGGATTGTCGCCCTTTTCTGAAGAGGAGCGCAAGCAGAGTTTTGGAGGGTTTTTCTTAATAAAGATTTTAAAGTTGAATTTTTGGTGAGTTTTTTTTCATGGTACAAATTTAAAATTTTTTATTTTACTGGTTCTTTAATGGGAAAGTAATACTCCAAAGGAAAGTAATACTCAATTTTTATAGGTACCCTTTGCCAGTGTTCTAGATTCTGTAGTTCCTGGTTGTCTTTTGATCTGTGCAAGCAATATCCCAAGGCACTGTCAGCAAAAAAGTTCATTTGGTATGGGTAGAGGTATGCAATATACTTAATCTGAATTAGCTGCCCCATACAAACCTTGGTGCTCTGGTAACTGTGTTGAATATCAGTCTCAACTGAAAGTGTTCTTTTTCAACCCGCTGTCCTTAGTGATAGTTCCCTTAGATCTGGGCCAGGACCTTTACAGGACACTTCTCACTGTTATTAGCAGATCTCCACATACAGCTGAACTCAACTGGACTGACACAAGTATGCAGATTTGTTGGAGTTTATTTCAAAATTGATCAAAACCAGTAAGTCAGAAAATATTTTTATCACTAGGGTCGGTTAGGCAGTTAGAGATAACCTAAAATGGCTGCTAACAGAACACTGGGAGCAGTTGAAGAGGGGAGGGGGGATAAAGGTCACAGCAGCTTCCTGGACTACAGGTCAAACTAGAAAACATACAGCACAACATACTGTACTAAAAATATATTTAACTGCAGTTGTGTGTAACATAACACTCCCCGCCTGAAATCTTTAGATTTACCAATAACAAAACATTAAATAACTAACATGTCCATAAATATGGTGATTCCTGCACTCATGGAACTTTATTGAGAACAGAGAACAAAAAAACATGCAGAACAATACTAGCACCAGAGTCCTTTGCAGGCACTTTTGCTGATAATCAATCCTCAGGGTGCTGAGACATCAGATCAGGTGGAGTGTTGAGGTAGGAGAAATACTGGTTCAGTAAAGAGTCTGAAGAAACCCAGGTAGTGACACTTGGCTACTTTTACTTTTCCCTTTGATTAACAAGATCCCTTGTGGGTGAAGCTTAGCCTCTTGCAACCTTTTCCTGGTCTGCAGAACTGCAAAAAAATCCTTTCTCCAGTGATTCCACAACACATTGGAAATATGATGGATGTGTTTCCACTCACTTTCGCAGAGTCTGCTGCAATCAAAGTGTCTTGAAGGAATCAGGACCAGAACAGTCCTGATCTGATTGTAAAGTCTGCTGGTATAAGTTCAGTGAAAATATGTTGCCACGAGAAGGGGTTGTTCCTGTTGGCCACTTTAGAAGTCAGCTTTCTAGGCAACATGTTTCCTTGGAAGGTGACTGGACTTGAGATGTTACTTTCAACAGACTGATGTGTTTTCGTTCCATACTCACTTTCACCCTCTTGAGAGGTTCTTCTCAAACCGTATATAGCAATAGCAGGAGATACCATTGAGCGGTAGTCACCTCATCATTCTGGTCATTGCTATGATGCCATAGGAACTGCAGGTTGTTCCTGCTATCCTCATGAACAATTAAACTATAGAACATCTGTTGAATGTCTGCCTTTATCACCACAAGTTCTTGACTGAAAAGGATGATTACCTCTATAAGGCTGCTTTTCAAGTTGGGACCAGTGAGAAGAGTGTTGTACAATGATATATCTTCATACTGAGCTCTAGAGTCAAACATTACCCTAATCCGATTCGGTTTTTGAGGCTGATAGACATCAAAGGATGGAAGATACCAGCTTCCTTCTCCTTCCTTTAATTGTGGTGCATATTCAACATGGTTGTCAAACACATTTTTGCATGAAACCTATGAAATATTTTCACAGTTCTACTAAGAGTGTCTTCCTGAGACTGATGAGAATTCACACTACACTGTGTGATATGCTGAAACTCTTTTTTGCTTTCAAGTCTTTCTTTCACATTGTACTGGTGTGGACATGGATCAGTATAAGTACTGCATCCATTTGATAGTACATGAGTTTTGTAAGAAATAATATTAGTGGCTTTCTTCTTACCATCTCTACAGACATTTCCTACAGTGACTCGTCCTAGGTCAAGGGGTTGGGCATAAGGAGCATCATGAGGTCCATTGCATTGCTGGCGTACCTTGTGTACTCTCAAGATATCTCTACCAAGCAAAAGGAGAATGTCAGCATTCTTGTCAAAGACTGGTATGCAGTTGGCTATGCTCCTTAAGTGAGGATGATGAAGAGCAACTTCAGGTTTAGGAATTTCTTCTCTGTTGCATGGTATACGGTTGCATTCAACCTGTGTTGGTAAAGGTAACTTTGTCTTGCCATCTAAAGATGCTGTCATAAGCTCTTCTTCCAGCCACTTCAGAAATACCTGCACAGGTGCCAAGAGTATATGGTAGTGCTTCTCCATTTATGTTAAGTAAATTAAAGAACCCGGTTCGTGCCAATGACCTATTGCTTTGGTCGTCAAGAATGGTGTAGCGTTTGTGTCTTTTCAGGCTGTCCTTTAAGGTAAACCTTAACTAGGAATATCTTGGGAAAGGACTTGTCATATACTCCTTCTCCACAGACTTCAGTACAGGAAGTGGATACTGAAGTAATAGCTGAGGTTTGATTTGAGCTCTCCCCGCCATGAATTCCTTGGGGAGAAGTATTTGAAGGTATCACTGGAGAGGATTGTGGATGAAGGGCCGACACATGTGTGTCGCTGTTACACTCTAGCTGTGCAGTCCTTAGCAAGATGTTCCACAGAAGCACAGCACTTGTAGCAAATGCCAAATTTCCTTAAGATTTCTTTGCGTTCCCGCAGTGGTTTTGCTCTGAAGCCAATACACTGTTTGAGTGGATGAGGCATCTTGTGAATCGTGCATTGTCGATTTCGGTTTTCGATTTTCTCACCTTGGTCAACCTTGTTGGAAGTTGTAATGGCAGCTAGAACATATGTTTTCCTTACAGATAAAGGACCTCTATGATCCCTGTAATTGGCACGTGTATGTTTTGGTGAAGGAGGGCTAGGAACTCTTGCCTCACTAAGTATAAAGCTTGGATCATTCTTCATTCTTGCAATCCTTTTGATGAAGTCACAGAAGAATGAAAATGGTGGGAAAGAAACTTGGTTTTGTACCTTATATTTTGAATGCCATATGGCAGCTTTGCTACTATTGGGTTAACACCATGAGCGGTGTCCAGATAGCCGAGATAGCAAGAGGTCACTGAAATTTTTGATTGTCTTTTCTGGTTATTTTTGGAAAACTTTGCAGTCTTTTAAATACAGCACTTTCAATGGCTTCTGGACTGCCATAACTCTGTTCCCATGCAGCTGCTAGACCTGCAGCTACATTGCCAGCGTAAACGGATTTAAGAGTCCTAATGCTATCTGAAGACTGTGGGCCAAGCCACTGAATCAGTAGATCTAATTCTTGTCCAGCTGTATTACCAAGATCTGCTATGGCGACCTCAAATGTACTCTTCCAGCACCTGCAAGTTTCTGGTCGGTCATCAAACTTTGAACGACTGGTGCTGGTGAGTTTGCGGCGAGCCATACACTTGCCGATGTCTGATATTTCAGTTCTGTCAGGCTTCGGGCAAGGAGCTGCTGTCTGAGGAATGTCAGCCCTGTCTGGCATATTAGTGTTGAATGACTCAGGGAAGTAAGGTGATGCAGAGGCATTCTGCTTAGGAATAGTTCTGTAGTCCATTATCCTAGTGGTGTGTGTATCTGCAGTAGCACTGTTGTTAAAAGGTAGATGGCTGCCCATGTGATGGACACCTCCAGTTTGTTGGAGCACAGGTATTGAAGAGCATTTATTGTGCTGATTAGCGCTGTGGGGTATCTTTACCATGCCTTGAAGTGACTGCTTTGAGGAATTGTTTGTGTGCTCTGATATATCAGAGGCAACTGAGTGCCTGCTATTTTGGCTCAAGATGTAGTCCCTGGTGCACTTAACGGAATCCTCTGTCAGTCAGACTGGCACTGTCTCTATCAATATCTTTAGCAGCTTGTTCTAAAACTTTCAGTCTAGCAAACGCTGCTGCCTGGTCACATTATTTTTGCAAGATCTCCAGTTTGGCTTCCATTTCTGCCTTTTGACGAGTGGCCTCTGCTTCCATTTCAGCCATTTGATGAGTATTTTCTGCTTTAAGGGTAGCACCCTTTCTAGCAAATGCAGCCTCAATTTTAGCAGTTTCTAAATCAGCACAAGCTTTGAGTTGTTGCTCGCTCAGTGCAGAGCACCTTGAATGTGAAGATCTGGAAGACCTTTTTGTGTATCTAGAAGATGCAGAAACCTGAGATGTAGTATCAACTTGTTGTGTGATTTTTGCTTGAGCCTTCACCTTGGTCTCTTGTACTAGGCTGATTCTTTGCTCATTGAAGTAATTAAATCTACTTAACTCTTCTAAAGAATCCTTTGTGTTGGTGCTCTTTAAGAAAGATGAATATTTACTACTCAGTCTCTGATAACGTTCAAAGGCAATATTGAGACCTTTGAGGCGCAGTACTTCTTGTCATATTCACTAACCACAGACATGCAGTGAACTGTTTTGTTCCATAGCTCAGTGAGATTATGGATAGCAGTATTGTGTGAACAGTGGTATGTAGAGAAGCTCTTCCTGACTGTAGCAGATCTATACATGTAATTATTCACACTGGATGCTGATAAATCCTGATGAGAGGACACTGGAGTGTGCAGATATATAGCTGTTTCTGTGTTATGCACATACACTGTGCTGCTGCTGCTACTGAAGGCTGGCTGCTTCTTACTAGCACAGAACTAACAAAAAGCTGGCCCAATTTGAACATGGCTGGCAATTATGTTCTTTGACTGTTGTGTTTTGACCCGCTGTCCTTAGTGATAGTTCCCTTAGATCTGGGCCCGGACCTTTACAGGACACTACTCACTGTTATTAGCAGATCTCCACAGACAGTTGAACTCAACCGGATTGACACAAGAATTCAGATTTGTTTGAAGAAAATCTCCCATAAATTGATCAAAACCAAGTAGGTCAGAGAATATTTTTATCACCAGGGAAGGTTAGGCAGTTAGAGATAACCTAAATGGCTGCTAACTGAACACTGGGAGCAGTTGAAGAGGGGAGGGGGGTTAAAGGTCACAGCAGCTTCCTGGACTACAGGGAGAGGTGAAGGACAAACTAGAAAACATACAGCACAACATACTGTACTAAAAATACATTTAACTGCAGTTGTGTGTAACATAACAGAAAGCAACCAAGTTCCTGGAGTATGGCAGCCAAACCAATCTGTCTATGGTAAGGTGCATGTACTTTTTATTGCATTTTACATTTGTATGCAGTCAGAAATGCCAGCATGCACAGAACTGGGCAAAAGGCAGACAATTTTTCAGCTTACAAAATATTGTCGCCTGCTTTTTTATGTCACAAGAAAACCTGTGGAAATAAACCATTCATTTCAGGGGTCTTGGTGACAGGTTGCCATGTAGCTGGCATGGAAAGCAAAGCATCAGTATAATATAAATTCGGCAGCTGTGGAGCACTATAAATGATATGATGACAACAAACCTTGTAACCAAAGTTTCATTGCTAAGTACTCATAGACACTCATAACCATTTGATACACTCGTATATGAGACAACTCAACTCACCTTCCATTCTCTCAAGCAAGCCACATTTCTCTGTCAGGAAGCTAGCTAAATTAGAATAGCACCAAGGCAACTAATTCACTTATCGTAAAGAAGAAACAGTGGGAGCTGGCAGACTCTGGCAAAATGTAAGTCTATCCGATAATTACAAGATGGATTCACTCTCGTGCTATATAGTAGGAACAGAAAAATAGATTCGCAAGCTGATATGACACACCACGGTATCCACATCTCACTGCTACAAAATAAAGGCGTATTGGCCATTTGGGCTTCTGAATTTATCCTCAAAAGTTATATTTAATTACAGTATTCCAGGGGTCCCCAACTTTTTTGCCCGTGAGCCACATTTAAATTTAAAAAAGAGTTGGAGAGCAACACAAGCTTGAAAAAGTCCATGGGGATGTCAAATAAGAGCTCTGATTGGCTTTTTGGTAACCCCTATATGGACTGGCAGCCTACAGGAGAGAATGTTTGGCAGGACATCTGTTTTTTATGCAACTAAAACTTGCCTCTAAGCCAGTAATTAAAAAATAAGCACCTGCTTTGAGGCCAAAGGGTTGGTTTACCAATAAATTACCTTCTAGTATGTTATAGAATGGCAAACATTTTGATTGGCCTTCTTTATCGATTTCTTATTGTTTTTAAATGATTTGCCACCTTTCAAATCTAAAATACAAATACTCTGTAAGGCTACAAAGTTATCATTATTGCTACTTTTCACTCATCTTTCTTTTTAGGCCCTCTCCTATTCATGTTCCAGCTTCTTATATAAATGAATGCATGGTTGCAAAATTAATTCAGACCCTGGCAACCAGATTGCTGATATTGTAGACTGGAGAAAAGTCGAATAAAAAGCTCAATAAATATAAAAACACAAATAATAAAAAATCAATTGCAGATTGTCTCAGAATATCACTCTCTACAGCATACAACAAGTTAACAGAAAGGTGAAAGCCCCCTTAAAGACTCAGGTCCATGAAAAAATGACCTTTTGTGGAGATGCAGGGGGACAATTCTGATAAGGGGCCCATTTCGTTACTGTTCTTTATAGCAGCAGGGTCGGACTGGCCATGGGGGGTCCCACCGGGTTTCTAACCTCCTGGGCCCCCCATGCACATGCGCAAGTGCTGACACGCTGGGTGTGTGGGCATGCGTAAACACCTTAGCGCATGCCCTGCCGGTGCTGCAATTTCTTTTATTTAGGGGGCTTAGAGATTATGGATGGAGGACCCAGAGATCATGGATGGGGGGCCCGGAGATCGGGGGAGGGGGACTGGGTCAGGGGGAACCCACCAGGGTTTTTCCCGTTGTCCCCCCGGCCTAGTCCTACGCTGTATAGCAGTGACATACTGAGCAGCACTTTACAGACATTACCAGATTTTACAATATTAGGTCCCTATTTTATTCACGCATATCATAGTCAGTTTTATATACATGTCAATAGTGATGGGCGAATCTCCCGCGATTCGCTTCGCCTAAAGATTTGCGAATTTCTAGAGCAATTCGCGAATCGGTGAAAAATTTGCGAAACGCGTCGCGGGACGCTTTCGACGCGCGACTCGTTTTTTAGGCGACATTTCGCTGGTGATTTTTATTCGCCAGCGGCGAATCGCGGGAATTCGCCGCGAATTCGGCCCTGGCGAATAAATTCGCCCATCACTACATGTCAACTGTCCGTTTTTTCACTGGACAGTCACGATTTTGACAGCTCAACCCATAATCCTGGGTTTGTTACTGAAATGCCCCTTTCTCTTTCATCTCATGCACTGAACATCCAGAAAAAGATACAAAGTTTCTAACTTCATATGGCTTTTGGCAGAGAGCACAGAACAGCCACCAGGTGTACTTTTATAACAATTTAAGATAAGCAAAGAAGCAATTGCAACAATTTAAGAAAAGCAGGTTTCTTGGGGAAACAGACTTGCAACTTAAAGGGCAATTCACCTTTATAAGTAAAACTGTAATAAAACATAAAAACCACAGAAATATCTTCAAGCATTCATATTCTACCAAATTTTGTAAAACGGACATGTCAATTAGGGGGTTTGGCCACAAAATGGGCATGGTCAAAAAATGTGCCACGCTACGCATGGCAAATCTTTTTCTCCCAAATCCCATTTCTCCAAAATGTTGGGTAGGTATGGTTTTATGAGAAGCCATTTTAAAAGTAAATATTACTTAAATACTGATTTATGGGAAAATGTATATTACCTTAACATAATAAATATCTGAATGAAAAGAATGATTTAGTCAAGCTGAGTCTTGAGATCTACTGATCACCAGCTAAAGGTCTACTGGCAGATCCTGCTCTACCTTTTGGGCACCCCTGTTGTACAGTATGTACATTTTTCCTAGATAACCCCCATTGAATATATAGACAAACTCTGAGCTATTGCTAATATTCATTCAAGGCCAAATGTGAAAGAATCCTATGCTTGTCACAGGCATCTGTCACATACAAACTCTAAAGCCTCTGGAGTACGTCTTGCAGTCTGTCCAAGGCAATCAGGCCAAAAAGCATACCATTATACTGGGACTATATGTTAAATACAACTGAAGCTACAATATGCCCAGACCTTCAGTCATGCCAGCAATCTCACCACAGCATAAATACCAGCACAATCTCTCTGGTTACTATTCTTGATGAAGCCACTAAGAAGATTATATTGCACTGGTGAACTTAATTCTTTTGGAATGAAACACATCAGTTCTATGTCTCCTGTCCCTGTAGTGGCTATATGAAATGAAGCCAATCTTTTCTGATTTGTCATTCACCAATAATTGCTTTTATTTTAGGGATTAACACACTTAAGGTGGTGCACCCACTGCTCTTGCAGGAAGAAAACCTTTACTTCTCTATCATCAATATTAGAAATGCATAATTGTAAACTGGGATATAAAGACATGACGATAAACCCTTTGTAGAAGCATTTCATTTAATTGGCTCACCTCCTTTCATTGCTGATCTTAGGCTTTACATTTAATGCAGACATATTAACCTTGGCCAGGCTGTCTTAAAGGAACAGTAACACCAATAAAATTAAAGTGGTTTATAGTAATTAAAATATAATGCACTGTTGCCCTGCACTGATGTGTTTGCTCTAGTTTAGAGCTTATCTGTTAAGTCAGGGTCCCCAACCTTTTTTGGTTCGGGGACCGGTGTTGAGACAAAACATTTTTCAAGGACTGTGGAGGGTTCAGGGGTGGTCGGCAGTGGGGTCAGAGTCCAATTTTGGCCTCAATAATTGTGGCCTCAATAATTGTGGCCTAGACTCGTTGGCCCAGTTCAGGACTGTCTGCAGCCAGTCGGTTGGGGACCCCTGTGCTAAGTAACCTGTGCTTTTTCTCCTTTTTTTTCCTTTAAATAATGTGCTCCCATGGATGCACAGCAGCCTATTTATATAAACTATATAGTCTTTCTGAAGCAGTGAGCTTGTAAGTAACATGTTGCTCACCAACTCTTTGAATGTTGCTTCCAGTGGCCTTAAAGCAGGTGTTTATTTTAACTTTTTTTTTTACATTTGAATGTGGCTCACAGACAGAAAAGGTGAAAAAATGGCTTTTTTGTGTTACTGTTCCTTTAATACAAACATGGTGCTATTGCCCTCCATAATATTGTTTATTTATTCACCATCAACATATTGTGCAGTACTTCACTGAGATTATACATAATTTACTGACCCAGTGGAACAATGGCTGTCTATTGGCACACACTCACTAATTAATAACCTTTAAATCTGTCTTTATCTTGAGAGTGTGAGAGGAAACCAGAACAAGGAAATCTGTTTAAGGCTTAGTCCACACAGGAATATTTGGGGAGATTTGTCGCCTGGTGACTAATCATCTCTTTTTTGGGGCAACTAATTTCGCCAAACTGCTTACCCTGACCACTTCCCCTTCCAGCTGCTTAATGAAGAATTGCCTGCGCCTATTCACTGCGTTTTCCGAAGTTGCCTCGTTAGGCAATTTCGAACTATTTTGGAAAACGCAGCGCGTGAATAGGCGCAGGCCTGGGGAAGCGGTTTGGGGAGATTAGTCGCCCCAAAGAAGAGGCAATTAGTCGCCAGGCGACAAATCTCCCCAAATCTTCCTGTGTGGACTAGCCCTAAGTCCACAAACAGACAAACCACTTGTAGTTACTTGTTGTGACTGGATTCAGCACTAGAACACCTGCACTGTAAAGCCACCAATACCAAAAATGGACCCCACATTCATTTATTAACTTTTGACATTGAGTTTTGTGGCGAGTTTTGAAATCAGACATGGGAATAAACATATTGTCAGTTTCCCAGCTACCCCCAGACATGCTCTGATAAAATTCAGTCACTGCAAGTTGGAGTGATATCACCCCCTCCCTTCCCCTCCAGCAGAACAATAGATAACAGCATCCTGGTAGATATAAGAACAGCACTCAATAGTAGAAATCCATGTCCCACTGTGACTCCTTCAGTTACATTGAGTAGTAGAAACAATAGCCTGCCTGAAAGCAAATCCATCCTGAAGTGCTGGCTCCTACTGAAAGCACATGGCCAAGCAAAATGACCTGAGATTGCTGCCTACACACCAATATTACAACTAAAAAAATACACTTGTTGGATTAGGAATTACATTTTATGTTAGAGTGAATTATTTGTTGTGTAAATTAGAAATAAAAACATAATAATCATGACAGAATTCCTTTAGTAATTCTTGATAGTTGTAAAGTCCAATCAGAACTAAATAGTCCAGAGATGGTTATTCTCAGCAATGTTAAAATTGCAAAAAGTGTGAGGGAGCTGCTGGAGAATTCTGTTGGTTTGTGTCTTTCCCCTATATGCCACTAAAGCTCCCCATAGACGCAACGATCTTTCCCTGCCGAACGACCGATTTTAGGGAAGTCCGACCAATCTGTCAAATTATCGTGCGGTTAGTGGGATACAAACGATCGTTCATCTTACGATTTTTCGTCCGACATTGGTCTGATGATTGATCGGCCAGGTTAGAAAATCTTTATCGCTCCCCATGCAATCTACCTATGTTTGCTGGGCTAAGCGGGCTGCAATCCTTCAGTTGTGCTGGCAATATCGCCTGAAATGGTCTTTTTAGTTGATGGACACATCGGGCATTTAAACAATCGTTTTGAGACAATCGTGGTCTCATGATAACCATTGGATCTTTCAAAAGTCTTTACGTCTATGGCCAGCTTAACACGGCAGGGCTATATCGGGGTAATCTGAACTTTCAGCCATATGGTTGAATGATGGGATTATGATGACGCCAAGGGGCTTCGACGGGTCGGTCGGAAGAAAATCAAACCTTCCCGATCGATATCAGGGCGATGTTCGGGTGCCTTCAAAACCTTCTGCCAGTTGGTTCGTCTCCCGCCATAGATGCAGAGAATATTGTATGAAGCAAAGTTTCGTACAATATTATTGGTGCGTCTATGACCACCTTAAACTGTATTAGACAGAAGGCACAGCACAGATTGTCAGTAGCTGGCACATGGCATGTGATTATAAATAGAGAGAGAGATAGATCTGAGACTTTCTCTAGTCTTATATGGTTTTGAATGTGTGGAAAGTTGATGTAATACAGCCTGGTAATTATAAACCTCTATGTTTGATGTTTGTAGCAAGGAAAGTTGTTGAAGGTTTTTAAGAGATTGTGTTATAGAAAATGTTTTGGGAAATGCTATTATGAAGGACTATAAGCATCAAATGAATTTCCTTGTTTTTCATAATATATAAAGGAAGGTAACTGATGCAGTAGTAAATGTTTCCTGTGTTTACCCATGGTTTTAATACTGTGCTTTGTAAACATAAATGTGCTTTAGTAAGTCAGGGGCTGCAGTACAATTTGTCCACTGTAATTTGGGCAATGGTTTCAGTTCAGTGCCATATAAATATTTACTCTTTTAACTAGGACAGTCTTAGAAGTGTTGTTTATACACAACCAACAGGCTCATATACAGTCAGTTATTAGTGGTGCGTCCTCTTATTGGGCTATATTGAGACACATTTTGTATTGGGTGACTGGGACTTGATTCTACTGCAAAGCTCAAATGTGACAAAATTCAAAAAATTACATATGCTGAATTAGTTAAAATAAAACTTTTATTAGGACATAAGGGACAAAGCCTAACGCGTTTCATGCCTACTGGGGAACTTAGGCTAATGGACATGCCCCTGTACATTCCTTATATAGGGGCTGTGGCCAATCACAAGCATACATACATTGACCAATCACAACTGTGGTTGAATTTAAAGGAGAAGGAAAGGCAAAAAAAAATAAAGCCCTAATCATTGCCCATAAAATGTGCATTTACATACCATCAGTAATTTTTTCCTGCAATTAGTCAGTTATTCTGAAGGTGGAATCGATTTTAAAATAAGCTTTGAGCTGTTCTGCAAAGTACACCTCTGCTGCCATCCATAAATTCTTCTATTCAGGGCAGGCGCATGAGCAGTTCGTTTCTGAGGTGCCCTGCACATGCGCACAACTTCCAGAGCTTTGCCCAGTGTAGAGATATCACGTGACATGAGTCATTGCTGACCTCTCTGCCCCCGCCTGCTCTAGCTCAAGCGCCAGTAGGATTACAGCTGTCCCGTTGCCATGGAGACGCCCCGTAGTTAAGATAAGTTTTGAAGCTACTATGCTCGCTTTTTTTCTCATCAGTCAGCTGCGTTCAGGTCTGTCTGACAGTGGTGTGTACAATAGTGCATTCAAGTTAAAAATGACATGGTGGGGTCAAATTCTTGTGAGAGCGCAGTAGCATTACAGTGGAGGAAGGGAAGTGACGTGCACAGAAGAATATGGCGGCGGCAAGCTTTTAAATAGTGGGGATTCTTTTAACTAATGATGTGTAAGAATAGTAATGATTTGAAAGTTAATAAGGCAGCGTTTCAGGAGAGGGGCTTGAGACAAATATCTGGGAGGGGTTGTATTTTTAAAGCTTTCCTTCTCCTTTAAACATGGGCTTTTTACATGGTGAAGTGAAACAGTTATCACACAAACTTTATTGACAGCAATAAAGGACAAAGAAAAATAGAAAAGTAGAAGTGGAAAAATACTGGGACTTGATTCTTCAAAGTAAACAGATTTGAGCAACTACCAAGATTTATTACAGATAAAAGCGAAACTAATTAGCACCATTGGCATATTAGCAAGATAAGACAACATTTATAGTAGTCCATCTTGGATTTACATACACTATACTTTTTCGATTTCCTGTGGCAACTTCTTGTGACCCTGGACATGTCACTTAATCTTCTGGTGTCCCGACTGCTTAGTGCACCTGTAATGACTGCCTTGTTGCTGTAAAAGTGCTTTGAGTCCCATGGGAGAAAAGCCGCTATATAAAAATGATTTCCTATAGTCAAATGGATCAGGAAATAGTCAACTTGTATGGCAGCGCCCCCCCGAACTCCAAAGTAAAAGGTCACCGAAGCAAAAGTTATAAGTTAAAAAGGTATAAATTTATTGGAACATTGAAGTGTCTACGCACATCCTCGGAGATCTCAAATGGATCAGGATTTGTCTGTATGTTTTTTGAGTGTAGATGGAGGAAACCGAGACAAGAACTGGGAGAACATAAAAGCTTGTTCTGTCTGGAATTAAGTCTAGAACATCAACAGTGCTTAGCTATACTATAATAGCATTATGCCTTGTAGTAACAGAGAAATTCAACCCAAGGATATTCATTTTGTATCAAGCACTGGTAAGGTCCCTTTGAACTTTGGAAGGCCTCAATGGTACTGAATACTTTAGACATGGACAACTACAATAATATGTACCAGGAAGATCTCAGTCATGAACCAAATATTGAAATTATTTACACAGTGTTCAAGGTGTGTGGACAGACTAAAGGTGACACAACACACAAAAGGACACTATAAGTGTCATTGTCCACATTGCAGGTACCTCAAAGCAACATTAATTGGCAAAGGAAAGCAATAGTCCCAAATTAAAGTTAGTAGCAGGGATATACAGCCAATTAACAGGATATGTGGTGAATACCACAAAACCGATTACAGCCACAAAACAGATTTTAGAATTAAATCATCACCTGACTGGACCTCCATTTGGAAAACACTTGTACCCAAGACCATTGCAAACAGACAGCATTATGGTCTAGCATGTCATTTCTCACCACTCTCTCTACATCCTGACATGTTTATGTTTGAAGAGCCAAATGTTGCCTGTAATTCACAATGTCAACTGCTAAATGGGTCCATAATGCTAATGGTAGCTATCTTACGGCCATCATGTATTTATAGAACTATATGCACCCTATGGTGGAAACATTTATTCCTTATAATATTCCCAGATTCAAAGTCAAGAGTTCAAGCATTTATGAATACAAGAATAAAGCCAAACACTTTCCATGGACACTCCAATTGTCTGATTTTACTGCTTTCAAATCCTCGGGATTGGAGTTTTTCTTCAGAAAATGGGGCAATATCAAATTACACACAGTTCAGTACATGTATGACAGCAATATGAATCTTTCAGGAATCACACTCTGGGCTGTGTGTTGAATGCTACCTTTACTAGTCTTCTGATCCATTGGGGACGTCAGAGTTAGGGCTGATCTGTCTTCTCAAGGTACAAGGGTTATATCCCTCTGCTATAGATGTGTAGGCAATCAACAATTAGTCTTTAGCCTACCTTGCCCGTGGCCTGTTATACGGACTTGTCTTTTTTGCTGCCTGCCCCTGACCTCTGGCCTCTTGAGCATTTCTTACATTTATTCTTGATCTTCATGTATTCCTATTTATCTTTAATAAATGGTGTCTTCATTAGCATGACTTCTGCTTCTCATTTAACCCCATTCGTGTGTTACTCAGCATTTGTGCTTCAACCTGCCAGTTACTACCTTGTTGTCTAACAGAATCAGTTATTTTGTAACACAAAAGGATATAAGAAGCTATAAGCTACCTAAGAGTTGCATTACCATAAAAAAGCATGAGACTGATGGCTGATCTGAATGTTCTTATACAAGTCATAGAACTCCAAGGTGACTTCTAATATCCTATCGTATTTTTCAAGGGTTGGACTGGCCCGGCGAGACACCGGGAAAAACCACGGTGGGCCCCCTCCAGGCCAGACCCCCTTTCCCGATTTCCTGGGACAAAAAAAAGTTGTGGCAACATGCAATGCCGTGCGAGAATGCGTGCTGTGCGACTCAGTCTGACCCTGTATTTTTCTACAGGGGGTACATTATTTATCACTATACGTTAAGTTTCAGTGAATCATATAACAGAAATGACACCACTTGTAATTTACAGGATATTCATGGGTCTTGTGTATTATATATTGATATAATATATTTCTAGATTTTTTTCATTGTATCCACTGCCTTCATTATATGTATTTATGTTTAGGTACTTATATATATATATATGATGGAATTTTACATTTCTGGGTATGTAGGCTAGTAATAATGACACAGAGGATGTTTATAGCAAGCGGATTAGTGAGGGTATAAGAGGGTTAAATTGTATTTTCATTTTCATTATGGATAAGTATATCCATATTGGCAGCAACTCATAGGATGGGACTGACTTGGATTCACCCTGAGGCCGATAAAATAATGGGAGAAGGTGAGGTCCTGAGCTTGGACTCCTTAAAATGGGTTCAGAAATGGGAGCTAACTGGTCAAATATAAGCGGGCGCCATCCCATGTCCAGTTCTTGTAGGTGCAGGATTAGCCAGAGACACAGGAGACAAGTTATAGGCTGCTTTAGCGATGAAGGGCAACTGTAGTTCCATCAAGTAGCTTATTGGGTACTTATGTTGTTGAATATGTCCCAAGAATTTTGCTTGTAGAATATTGAATCCTGGGACTCCAGGGGAATTAACACTTTTTGCCTTTTGACAAAACACGTTTATGTAAAATACAGATAAATTTGCATGTTCATCAGAATGGGTTTAACTGCTTGAGTAGTGGGCATTTCATAACAATGGTTTTCAGTGCCTTGATCAGAGTTTAGTGTTTGGTAAATGAATGATCATAAACTGGCAATATACATATTATATTTATTGCTCATTAAGATGAAATATTAGCATTATCCTAAGTATTATTTTTATGTTCCACTATGTCCCTATCTTTGTACTATAAAATGCAGAGTTGCGCACTGACCCCCATTTGAAAGCTGAAAAGTAGGCAAATAATTAAAAAAAAGTATAATAAATTAAGACCAATAGAAATATTTGTTACAGAATGGGGGACCCGATGTCTATCCCCATGTCCTTGCTACACAATTAAATGGTTAAGAGAACTGGGGGAATGTGTGGGGAGCAGTGGCATCTAGGAAGTGCTGAATGGAAAAAAGTAATTATCTGCCCCGCCTCTATGCCTAAGGCATAGAGGAGTGGCAGACAATATTTGATTGACAGCTGAGATTTTTAAATGAGCTTAAAACAGCTATGAATGGTTTAATAAAAATTTGAAATTGGATTTCATGTTTAATTTGAAAAGGACTTTTATTATACAGATTTTTGTGTCTGGGTGACGGGTCCACTTTAAAATCCGACTGAGCTGATGTTGGAGGAATAGGATAGAAAGATCAGGGCTAAACAGCCAACATGCACAGATAGGGTTGCCACCTGTCTAATTTTGGAAAACCGGGCAGTCAGTTTTGACCCAGACAGCCCTTCAAAAACCAAAATAGTAAAACCGGGCAAGATTTCCTATGATTGAAGCGGCATCTAACCAATCCCCGATCGCCATGTCACAGCCCCACTCCTGCACTCATTATCATTATCAATATAATTAAGACATTGAGACTAAAAAATGCCTTACCCTTTAAACAAAACAGGGATTGTTTGTCCATATATTGCAATATATTTAAGCTGGCCAACTACGTCAAAGTCATCCCATATCTGGCCAGTCCTACGCTCAATTTTCATCTGATTCATTAAGAATTCTATTGCTTCATTATACATTTTACAAAGGGACTTAAGCTCCCCATAGACGCAACGATCTTTCCCTGCCGAACGACCGATCTTAGGGAAGTCCGACCAATCTGTCAAATTATCGTGCGGTTAGTGGGATACAAACGATCGTTCATCTTACGATTTTTCGTCCGACATCGGTCTGAAGATTGATCGGCCACGTTAGAAAATCTTTATCGGTCCCCATGCAATCTACCTATGTTTGCTGGGCCAAGCGGGCTGTGATCCTTCAGTTTTGCTGGCAATATTGCCTGAAATGGTCTTTTTTTTTTTTCATGTGTCTGTGTTTTGGTTAACATTATATCTCGCATTTACTTCCTTACTACCAGGTCATCCACATATATAGAATAGTTACTTACGACTGAACTACTTTAATCATTCTTCATATCATATCTTGGTTGAGTGCCGGGGCCTGACTCCCACCAAAGACTCCATATCTTATCAAACTTACTGGCCGTACCTCTGGCTTCATATCTAAGCTTTATCAAAGGAATTACCTCATTGACTAGCTTTATCCAGGAGTCCCTTGTGGGAGGGGTGGGTCCCATCCAGTGCATAATTATACATTTCTTTGCACAGTACAAGGCTCTAAAACCAAAGTCTTGCAATGGCAGAGGGCACTAAATGGTCCACTACTCCTAGTAGGCATACCAGTGGAGAAGTCACCTGTGGAAAGTCAAGGGTATTTGCCAGTGCTGCTATTACCTGAGACCAATAGATGTTTATTACCGGGCATGCCCAGATCATGTGTATGAAATTAGCTTTTGGCATTCCACACTTGGGTCAATTATCATTGTCTCGCTTGCCCATGGCCTTCAATTTTAGTGGAGTTGTATACAGTTGATGGAACACTTTGTATTGGATCAGTCTGTCTCGTACTGGTATTATGCTAGTATATATTGTCTCCATGGCTTCCTCCCAGTCCTCCTGGGTGAGCTCAGGTATTTGCAACTGCCATTTATTTTGTGCAGTGTGGAATGGAGGGGGGATACTTGCTAATAGATTGTGATACAGTCTAGAGGTTAACTTTGTGGGTTGCTCTACTGATAGGGACTCTTCTAGTGCCAAAGTGGACATAATTGGGGAAAGCGTACCAAATTGGGCTCTGAACAGATGACGAATTTGGAAGTACCTAAACAGAGGTATACTCACTGGAGCACATTTTGCTTTGGGTTCCGAGTATGATAGGAACGTGCTGTTGTTTACTAGTAGGTCTCCGAGACATTTAATTCCCTTTTGTGGCCAATAAAGGAAATCTACTAGGTTGCGAAAATGTGGAAGATTGGTGTTTCCCCAAAGTGGCAATGAAGGAGTTAGACGTATAGGGTCCTTTTTAAGCTGTTTCAGCCCTTGACACCATGCCCTCTGGGGTGGTAAGGCTCCCATGTCTGTGAGTTTGCGGTGGGGAAGGTTCTTTAAGCTTTCTAGGGATCCTGCTATATTAGCTTGCACTGCCATATTGGGATTATATGGATCAGGGTGGATCCACCAGTGCAAGTAGTAGATTTGGGATGCTAAGTAATATAGTTGGAGGTTAGGCAGCGCTAGACCTCCCTCCTCTCTATCTGCAGTCAGCTTCTCCAAGGCCATTCTCTATAATTTTTTTTAAATACAGACTTGGGGATATGTGTTGGGGCATTATGTAGGTCAGGGATCTGCAACCTTGGCTCTCCAGCTGTTAAGGAACTACAAGTCCCACAATGCAATGAAGGAGTCTGTCATGATTCATAAAGGCAAATGCATTGTGGGACTTGTAGTTCCTTAACAGCTGGAGAGCCAAGGTTGCAGATCCCTGATGTAGGTGGTATAGAAATTTAGTGAGATATGCCATCTTAATCAGATTTATTCTTCCCCATAGTGTGAGGGGTAGATTCACCCAATTTTGAAGGTCCGATTCGAGCTTGGATATTATTGGGTTGAGGTTGAGCTGTATGAACCTAGTGAGATCCACTTGTATATGGAGTCCAAGGTATTTAAATTCCTTTACCACATTAGCGGGGCATTGGGGGGGGAGGGTTGGTTTGGTTGTCAATAGGGAATATCAGGGATTTATTCCAGTTAATCTTGAGGCCTGAGAATGTTCCAAATTGTTCTACCACCCTAAGTAGGGAAGCAAGTGAGTTTTGGGTGTCTGCTAGATATATTAGTAGGTCTTCCGCATATAGGGATATTTTCTCCGTGAGTGGGCCAAGAGTCAGACCTTTGATTTGTTTAGATTCCCATATAGCAATGGCAAGGGGTTCAATGGCCAACACAAACAAAAATGGTGACAGTGGGCATCTCTGTCTGGTTCCTCGTTTTAAATGGAATGGTGCAGATATTAACCCATTTACCCTAACCCTTGCAGTTGGCTGGTGGTAAAGTAGCTGCAACCATTTGATAAATTGTTCCCCCAAATTAAATTTGCGCAGTGTCTCCCAAAGGTATGACCATTCTATGGAATCAAAGGCTTTGGCTGAATCAAGTGAGGCCACTGCTCTTGAACCCACTTTGTCATGCTTTATTGCTATGTTGGTATATAGTCTCCTAATGTTGATATTAGTGGACCTGGCCGGCATTAAACCAGTTTGATCTGGGTGAACCAGGTCTGTGATATATTTTTGGAGTCTTTTAGCTAGTATTTTTGCCAGTATTTTGGCATCTGTATTTATAAATGAGATTGGACGATATGAGCTACATTGGGTAGGGTCTTTACCTGGTTTAGGTGAAATGGTCTTTTTAGTTGATGGACAGATCAGGCATTTAAACGATTGTTTTGAGACAATCGTGGTCTCAGGATAACAATTGGATACGTTATTTCAAAAATCTTTACGTCTATGGCCAGCTTAAGTTTTACCTGCAACTTAATTGCTGCTTTCAAAGTAAAATGTATAATGAAGCAATATAATAGAGGAACTCTTATATATATGTATTTTGTGGTCACAGCATCATTGCACCCCCACCTAATGGTTTTAAAAATTAGTGGTGAGCACAACTTTCCCTTGTTTGTTATAGTTCATATATGCAGTGACCAGCACCTTGTTGTAGCTCCCACCCCAACTATAGTCAGGTGATCCCACTGGTGTCTAATAAAAGGGCAACCAAGTGTGGGAGTTTTACTTTGAAAGCAGCATCAGAGCAGGTCCCGGGGGACCACATCGCTAGAGCACAGATTGCCATTGAACTTTCAGTGCTAGAAGAGCAGAATTTCCCATTTAATAACCAGAAATATGATTTTTAGGCACTCCTGGTAACTGTCATGGCAGCAGCGCCCCTGTATCACATGCTGGTGCAGAATGGCAATGTCTACGGCTGGGCATAATCGTTATGTGGCACATGGGAAAGCTGGAGGTTTGAGGTTTAAGGGTTGATGTCCAAGTGCAGGTAGTGGTAATTAGGGTAGTAATTAGGGTTGCTGGTGGTGGATTGGCTGTTGCTGGGCTGGGGTCCACAATTGATTTGTCAGATACACAGTGCAGACATGTATGCGCGTACATCGTTTTTGCACACATCAATATCTGTAAGTTAAAAAACCAATCAATCAATCCGTTAAAAAGGCAGAGAAATGTGAAAAAGTAGAAGGTGGAGTTGTCCCAAAAACTCTCCACCTACTTGATTGCTAGGACCTGGGACACCACAAAGTAAGGCAGGACAGGGTAATACGCCTTGCAACTCTTCCTTCCATTCTAAGGGGATGTGGATTTGTGGCTAATCAGGGATATCTAGCTCTTCAATACGTATAGGGCAAGTTAAAATACGAGGCCACAGTCCCAGTTACCCTGACCTGCCTGGGCATTATGGAGATTATGAGTTTGAGCAATGATAAATAAACCCAGTGTCATTTTGAATATTTTAATGGTTATACAGGTATGGGAACCAATTATCCAGAGACACACTATGCAGAAAGCTCTGAATTATGGAAAGGCCATCTACCAAAGACTCCATTTCATCCAAATAAACCAAATATTTATCTGGAAAAATTAAACATTACCATGTACTTAATCCCAACTAAAATATAATTAATCCTTACTGAAAGCAAGGTTTATTTCATGTTTACATGATTTTCTAGTAGATTTATGGTATAAAGATCCAAATTACAGAAAAATCTGTTATCCGGAAAACCCCAGATCCCGAACATTCTGTATAACAGGTCCCATACCTGTATTTGACTGTATCGAGAAACAGGGCTATATATGATTCTTTGTAGTATTTATAATTGGATTTATTGTTCTATTGCAGTTGCTATTGAGCATCCTGAAATGGCTGGAAGTTGAGAGAAGTGAGGCTGCTGGGATATGTGCTGCTGAATTTACATTCCCTGATCATTGGCTGAAAACCAATTGAACTGATTTGCTAACATTAGGGAATTGTGTCCAGTTTCTTTGTGCAAAAGGTATGATGCTATATTTTTAAGATGGAATATTTACCCGCCTTTAAAAGGAAAAGTAAACCCACAACAAATTTGTTTTTATTATCTCTTTGTTAGAAATCCATACAGATTACACCTAATCCCAGGTGTTGCATTTTAACATCTCCATTGAAGATGCATTTAGGGATGAACTCAACTGATGATATCCGCACAATCTGATGTGCTGTGCAAAAATGCAGGCGTCATGTCGGATGGATAAAATGGAAATAAGGTAAGAGATGGAAATGTCGGATGAAATTGCAGCGTTGATCCGACACGATTGCCAGATGCAGACACAGCGTGCAGAGTGTTAGAGTATGAGTGTGACTGAGTGAGTTTGTTTAAGAATGCGTATGAGTTAGGTTAGTATAAGTGGCAGTTTCCATGTGAGTATGAGTGTCAGTATGAGTGGAAAAGAATGAGAGTGCGAATGTAAGTGTGTTTGAGTGTGAGTATGCATGACCGTATAAGCATGAGTATATGTGTGTTAGTGTGAGTTTAAGTGTGAGTATGGGTTTTCATATAAATGTGAGTAATATTATGAGTGTGATCTGAGTATGAATGTGAGTATGAATGAGTAAGAGTGTGAGTATCATGAGTATGAGAGTGTAAGAGGATGAATAAGAGTGTAAGGGTGGGGGCATAAATTTATCCGTGTGAGTGTGAGTACACCTCTGGCATTCATTTTAAGGTTGATTTTCTGTTCGTAATATGATTTTACCCATTTTGGATTTGGGGAAATGTGTATTTTCCAGAAATATATCACTTTCCAGTGTTATCACATGTTTTTATAACTTTACCTAACAAAATTAGTTGCTTTTCAAGTACAGGTAGGGGACCTGTTATCCAGAATGCACGGGACCTGGGGCTTTCTGAACAATGGATCTTTCTATAATTAAGATCTTCATACCTTATGTCTACTAGAAAATCCTGTAAACATTAAGTAAATCCAATAGGCTAATTCCACTTCCAATAAGGATTCATTATATCTTAGTTGGGATCCAGTACAAGCTACTGTTTTATTATTACAGAGAAAAAGGTAATCATTTTTTAACATTTGGAATATATGATTATAATGGGAGTCTATGGGAGACGGTCTTTCCGTAATTTGTAAGTACCTGTACTGTACTTCTCCATCCCAAATAAGCATCAGTTTGTCTATAAAGAGGCCACAGAAGACTGGTTGCCATGGTCCAAATATTTATATTCTCTGAACCCTACCAATAAATTTAAAATATAGACGCAAAACCACCCTCACAGTCGCTCCACAGATCATTTAACTCTTTAATTGCCAGACATAGTTACATAGTTAAATTGGGTTGAAAAAAGACAAAGTCCATCAAGTTGAACCCCTC
>CM044440.1:44697670-44714494 GCA_024363595.1 Xenopus borealis
ACTTTCAATGCCCACATCCAGGTCATTAATAAACAAGTTGGACGATTTGGTCAGTAGCAAACTTTTATTGCCAGTTTTGGAACTGGAACAGACACAACATTTACAGCATTTTATGTTGGGCAAAGCTACAAAAAAATTAGGCTAACCCCAGAAAGCCATATATTTTTGGAAAGTACACAAAATCTGGGTCGGAAAATAACTACTGGTAACCCCAGAAAGTCAAATATTTTTGAATCCAAAATGGGTAAATAAGTCTTTCTACTCCAAACTACAAAGCTTTCCTAAAGTTGGAGATTTTGATGACATTTCAAAAAAACACCACTTTGAAGCATCTCATTAGGTACCAAGGTAGAACACCCTAAATATGAAGCCCACTGAACAGTTTGATGGTGCATAGGTTTACCTAAGTATGTAGCCCTAGATACCTTAGAAGTTTACATTACAAGGATTTAATAGGCCAGTAACATTAAAAAGTGAAAATATTTTATTTACATGTAAAGTCTGCAGTGACTATGTCACAGTATTTTACTAGATCTGTTATCATGATGATATGCTGTAATGAAAAGAATTATTATACGAACAGCAACAAAAATGAGTGTTGTGAATGACAATATAATGTAGTGTTGCCCTTCACTGGTAAATCTGTTGTGTTTGCTTCAGAAACTCTACTACAAGATGCTGTGTAGTCATGGGGGCAGACATTGTCTGTGGTATACAATGGGACGCTGCAGAATTTTTCAGTTTTGAATGGCTGCCCCCATAGATACACAATACATCTACTGGTATTTTAAGAGCCAAATTTCCAGTTTTCAAACTGGAAATCCTGCTCTTCTAGCACAGGGACCACAATTATTTTCTCTGGGGGAGCCAGGTCGGCCCGAACACACCCGACCTGCACATCACTAAGTTTATATTTTCACTACTTTAAGACTTTCATCTTTTCGTGTTACTGTTCCTTTACGTGATCTGTTTATCCTCTAAATGTTTCATTTAGCAGATGAGTGTACAGGAGTAAATTATTGTCAGTTTCTTACATTTTGTATGGTGCATCAGTCTGGGGGGGGCAATATACAATTCTTGGTACAATATTTAATTGCCTTTATTCTTCTTTTGCAGCTGGTAACTGAACTGGTCATACAATGACTGAAGCTGCACATGAGAAGATGTGCCAGTGCATATAAACGAATACACTGAAAATAACGAGAGATTCTTAATTTTTTGGGAAAAAAAGGCGCTTTTTTCTGCTTGTATCGTTTATCTGTTGATTTTTCCTTTTGTATTTAATCTGTATGTTCATTGTATACACTTAGGGGCAGATTTACAAAATTCACGTGAATAATTCGAAGTTAGATCGAATTTAATTTCAATTCAAATCTTCGAATATGCAAATTAGGCACAATCGAATTTTTATTTATAAATACATGTCAATACAGGTATGGGATCTGTTATCCTGAAACCATTATCCAGAAAGCTCTGAATTATGATCAGTAGAAGCAGGGGGCACTACATGCAGTGTATAAAAGCGAGGGGAGGTAGGTAGACATACTGCCCCATATCCTCCACATTATTCTGAGGTGCAAGGTAGGAGTGGAAGACACTGGGCATATACGTATCGACTGCCCAAAAGCAGTTGGTAAGGACAGGGTCGTGTCCTGATTTTTGATGTGGTGCTCTGTGCAAAGCTACCCCAAGGAGTGCTAGTGCTTGTAAATGAGCTTATATAGATTATTACCCAGATAATCAATATAAATATCTTTTTTTATTTCTTCAAAATGACTCTGAAGCCAGTTTGTACACAAACCACATGAACGGATGATGAAATGAATACGAGTATCAGCCTTAACCAGGGGTGTAACTACAGAGGAAACAGACCCTTCCACTGCTGGGGGCCCAGGAGGTATAGGAGCCCCATGAGGCCCTAATTCATATAGAATTCCAATAAATATTGGTAAAACAAGTCAACCTCTAAATATTTGTGGGGCCTGAAAATTAATTTGCTGTGGCCCAGTAACATCTAGTTACACCTCTGGCCTTAAAGGAATCCCTTACTTCACAGTCAGCAAATAGTATAGCGAATTCGGAAAAAGTAAAGTATAGGTAAGGCAGAGACATAGGGGCAAATTCAAGCACCAAAAATGTGCTAGAGTTGGCTTAGCCAACGTTTGCCAGGCACATTTTTGCCAGCCTGCCACTAATTCACTAAAATGCAAATTTGCGCTTAGGGCTGTGAACGTTAGTGAAGTTGTGCTACTGTTACTTCGCCAGACAAAGAGCATTTACACTAGTGATGCCTAATTTGCATACGGCTCAAAGTTGAAAGTATAATAGAAGTATATGATACAGCCACTACATTACACTACACAAGCCCAGGAAACCTTTAATAAATAAAATAAAGTTGTCCTATTGCCCTAAACATGTGCCCCCTGTATAGTTGTGTTGCAATATGTTAGGAAATGTAGGGGGGAGGAGGGTAACCCCCCAAAAAATTATGCTATTTTTCAGACTATCACCCTAAAAAAAGTAAAAGACGCCGCGTTTTTTTGGGACTTAGAAAAAATTTCAAGGTTTTTTTTTCAAACTCCTATCTATTGTATTTAACTTCGCCAGGTCTGACCTGGCGAAGTAAAGTCTAGCGCAAGAGGTAACGTTCAGTAAAATGTTCATCATAGTGAATTAGCATAATTACGTCCCTTCGTCAGTGCACAACGTTGCCTGGCGTAAGGGTGCGAAGTTGCACTAGTCTTTCTACTTCGCTAGCGGATTTTCACCTGGGACCGTTAGTAAATTGGTGAAGTTGCAAAATGGCATCACGCTGGCGAATAAGCGCTAGCATTAGACGCTTCGCAATTTAGTGAATTTGCCCAGTAATTGGCAGGCAGCTGCTCTGTGTTTAGCCACTAGTGATTAAATACAATTTTGCTGCGAAAATGATGGCCAGACACGTGTCAAAAAATAATTTCTCGTCCATAGACTTCATAGCATTTCTGTGAATGCAAAACAGTTCAGATTTGTCCAACAGTATTGTCCAGCTATACTAGTGGCACTCAACTTCCAGGAAAGATAGATGGGTGGAACTTGAACACCAACTAACCTCTCCTCATAAAGCAGCGGACCATTATGGCTAGAGCACAATCATAGGCCCAGAAAAAGTATTAAAAATATGTTTAAGTATTCAGTGACTGAATGGGACAAAGGGAAATCTCATTGTATCCTCGAAAACCACCTTCCATAATCCTGCTTTCCCTCCAGGGATGAACTCCTCAGCATTAGCGTGGAGGACAACCAACGGACTCAAAAACATAAAGGATATGTTCTGCGACTTTAAACTGGTAACGTGGGAAAGTCTCCGTACACAACATCAGATACCATGAAAAGAGCATTATAGATTTCACCAGATCTCCCATTACATACTAAGGCTGCGGGGACACAAATTTCCAGATGCCTCGCCAAGGCTCAAATGGGAACTGGGAGAAAATACATAGAACTATGACAAAAGCTTCAATTAACACTTAGGGGCAGATTTACTAAATTCATGAGTGATTCAAAATTCGATTCAATTTTCCAAAAAGATTCAAATTAGAATTTCGAATATGCAAATTCAACCATCGAATATTTAATTGTATTCGAATATTCGATGGTCGAATATTTCCCCTTTAAATTTTAATTCGACCACCTACTTCGCCAGATTAAACCTACTGAAATGGGGATCATTCCCTAAGATCGAATAAAAAAAACTTCATCGATCGATAAAAATCGTTCGAATATTCGATTCAAACGATCGATCGAATTTTCTATATTCGATCGTTCGAATTGCGGTAAAAACCTTCAAATTCAATAGTCGAATTAGTAGGATTTTACCTCCCCACTATTCCCAAGGTCGAATTTCAAATTTTTTTTTAAATCGAAATTTGACCTTTAATAAATCTGCCCCTTAAAGTATATCACAATTGGTACAAAACACCCAAAAAGCTGCATCAATACCACCTGACCCATGACTAGCTTTATTACAGAATTTACATACTACAAAATAACGCTGAGAATGTGTCAAAAATGTTCTTTATTTTTGATGGTATTAAAAAGTGAAAACACAAAGTTTTAAATAAATGGGTTTGATCGTGTTGATCTAGTGCAGCTTCTCTCTTCCTGCACTACCCCCCCCCCCCCATAATACCCTACATGGTGGCCCTGTAAATATCTTGGAATGTTGCAATGAGCTTTAATGTGACGATGTACTTTCATACAAAGCTTTAATATTGGCAAGTAATATCCTTCTCATGAAGGCTTATAAATCTGCTCTAAATCTGTTGATCTGTCTAAAACTAAAACTTGACTAAAGAACTATCTAGAAATGTTGTACATTATGTTTAGGCTTCTGTACCAGCCCAAGGCAACCACAGTCTTTAGCAGTAAAGATCTGTGTCTCCAAAGATGCCCCAGTAGCTCCCCATCTTTTTTTTTCTGCTGATTCACTGATTCACATGCTCTGTGCTGCTGTCACTTACTGAGCTTAGGGACCAAATCAAAATATACAATATACTGGATAATATACTGGATAATTAGTGACGACCCCTAAGCGTAGCTTCTCAACAGCTGCTCAGAGCCCACTGAGCATCTTTCCAAGATGGTGACCCCCATGTGACAAGTCTGAAGTCCTGGATCATTGCTGCTATTGACAAGCTGAAACTTTAGGCTGGTGCAATAAGTTTAGTATATAACATTTTTAGCCACATTCATTCATTTTTAGGGTTTAGTTCTCCTTTAAAAATGATTCAGCCAATATATTGGGTGCTGTAAGGTGGAATGATACAACTGAAACAATGCCCTGTAGCAAATAGTTTGAACATCAAATAAACCTAATAGGATTGTTTTGCCACCAATATGGCGCCATGCAGTCTATTGGAGACTATTATAATTTGGAATTTTCTAGATAGCAGGTTTGTGGATAAGGGATCCCATATATGTAATGTCAAATGTTAGCAATAGTTTATTTAACTTTGACCATCAACAGCCTTTAAAGTGGATGTGTGCGGTGGAAACATGGAGCAATAATGAATACAGAACAGCCAAGGAAACAGGTTGGGAGGTTGAAGAATGGTTTATTTTGTACCAAGGCAAGTACCACAGACTTAGGCAGTGGAAATGTTTTCTATGTTAAAGGGACCCGTCACCCAAAAGAATTATTCAAAATCCTATTTGATCACATTAGTCAAGCAAAATGAACATTAATTACACTATATTAATTATCTGAATCTTGTTTCCTTCAGTCTGGGAATTCCTAATTATAGCAAGCGGATAGGAGCCATTTTGTGGACACTGTTATTAAGACAAGCCTTGTATCATCTCAGAATCTTGTTTGTGCACCAGAATGGGGGACCCGATGTCTATCCCCATGTCCTGGCTACACAATTAAATGGTTAAGAGAACTGGGGGAATGTGTGGGGAGCAGTGACATCTAGGAAGTGCTGAATGGAAAGTGAAAGTAATTCTCTGCCCCGCCTCTAAGACTAAGACATAGAGGAGGAGCAGACAATATTTGATTGACAGCTGAGGTTTTTAAATGAGCTTACAGCGGCTTTGAATACTTTAATATAAAATAGGAATTGGATTTCATGTTTAATTTGAAAAGGACTTTTATTATACAGCTGTGTGTGTCTGGGTGACGGGTCCACTTTAAAGACAAACATTTACTAAATGGGAACGGTCATACTTAAAAAAATAAAAGAAATTGGCTAAAATTCACGCTCCTGTTCCACAAGAAGATAGAATATAAAACTGAGTCACTGTGATATGAACATACAACACACTTCCAATCTGGAGGGGTTAATCCAGTGAGAAGGTTTTCCCTTTGGGGAGTAACAAGTCTCAGTGCCGCTATTTCTGCTTCACTTTGTTTTCACGGTTGCCATAAGCCGAGCCTCGGTCGATTTCAGTGACTCCGATCATTCTCCGAACTCCTACAGACACTGGCAAGCAATTCATAGAAAGGACTATTAGCAAAGGAACAGCTACAGGGCAAGGGTCTCCTAGTTATTTCTGTACATTCTTTTTTTAATTTCTTTTAAACTCATAAAATTTGAGGTTTATAAAGTGTAACCACAAAAAAAATGTAAACTTTCAATAAGTAAAAGAAGTCAAGGCTCTACAGAAGTCAATGTGAGCTGCACTGATCCTACCGGGCTGTTTTTTTTAAGCCATTTGGACTTTAAGGGTAGAGAAACATGTGGATGTGGAGATTCAGTTGCGCCTCCTTCAGGCGACTAATCTCCCCGGACTGCCTTCCCGTCGGCTAGAATGAAAATCTGGCACTCAGAGTGTTCGTTTTCTGAATTCGCCTTAATTTGCCTCACAAGGAAACTTCGCCGACTTTGGAAAACAAAGTGCTCCAAGTCCCATCCCGCTGGCGATTTACATTCTAACCGACGGGAAGGCAGTTTGGGGAGATTAGTCCGAAGGAGAGGCGATTTGTCACCGGGCGACTAAATCTCCCCAAATCTCCATGTGTGTCTCTGCCCTTAGAAGTTTTCAAATTCTTTTGTTCACTATTAATTGTACAAAAACACAACTTTTTTCAAAGTTTTCATGTACTTTGTGGATTGCTCAGCATTTCTCCTCTGTGCTTTTTATATTAGGATCTTTTCATAACTGTCATAGTGTTAGAGAAATAGCGTTTCACTGTGGTTTCAGAAACCGCTAAAAACTCTATAATGAGAATGTAAATAAAAGGGCCTCCCACATATCCCTAAAAGCTGCAGAGTAGAGCAGGACGATATTAACCAGTGATTCTGAGCAGTGGGGATTCACCTTTAAGTATAGAATGGCCAGTTCTAAGCAACTTTTTTAACTGGTCATTATTAAATGATTTGCCTTTTTCTTTTGACTCTTTCCAGCATTCAGCGGAAATTCAAAAGGGGCACCTGCTTTGAGGACACTGTGAGCAACATCTTAGGGTTTGGTGATCACAAATTGCTCATGAGCCACTGCTTGACATCATACTACAAGTTAACTCAATGGCGAAAAACTTATTTAAATGGGGCCTTCCCCTAACTTTTTTTGTTTTTGCATTATTAAAGGAAATAGAATTCCAAGCAACTTTCCAATAAATATTTATTAGAGATTTTTGAATCATAATTAATTTGTAAATGTAATAGATATTGAAATCACAGTTTGCTCATCCCATCCTGTTTTCCTGATCTGACAAACTGGAATCAGGTTTCCTCTGGTTTTCCTCTGATATCAGTCAGAGCCAGGAGTGCAGAGTGTAAACAGCCACACATATACTGCTCCCAACAACAATTACATTTACTAATAATGTTAGATATTTTCTTTTATGTATACTGAAAAGTTGCTTAGAATTTCCTTTCACTCTGTAATGCACAGGGTTTGAGCAGAGGATCCCTTTAAGGGATAAGGAATGATGATATTCCTTTAGCAAATGAGAATTGTACATTGTGAAGGGCATCACAGAAGATGGCATCTTGTGAAGGTTTCCTGAAGCACTTAACTGAGAAGGAAAGTCCTGTTATACTTGAAGGTTCCAAAAGTTAGGCACTCCTAAGTGATTGCATTTACTTACCCAACACCCCGGGTCAGTGCTATCAGCTGGAAGAAAGAAGTAGCAGGAAGATGATTGCTCCGTGGTGCTTGCGGGAAGAAACCCAGGCCTGTGCAGTTATCTGCTGATCTGCATTGGCCCTGGGTGTCAGGTATGTAAATGCAACCTGGGGGCACCTAACTTTTGGCATCCCCAAGTAAAAAGGATTTTCCTTCTCCTATGAGGGTTTTTAATGACCAGGAAAAATGAGCTCCAGTGGAATGCCAGGCTCCCGGCCCAGAGTAGAGAGGAAAGCACATGCCAAATACACACAGACATGTACAGTCATATAAAAAAGTTTGGGAACCCCTCTCACCCTGCATAATAATTTAGTCTAATTACAACCAAAAAGATAACCATGGTATGACTTTCATTTCCCAGGAACATCGGAGTACTGGGGTGTTTTCTGAACAAAGATTTTTAGTAAAACAGTATTCAGTTGTATAGAATTAAATGTGAAAAGCTGCCTGTGCAAATATTTGGGTACCCTTGTAATTTTGCTAATTTGAATGGTATCCTCAAAGCAACTCTCAAAAGATCTGAAAACAAAGATTGCTCAGTATCATGGTATAGGGGAAGGCTACAAAATGCTATCTCAGAGGTTTAACCTGTCAGTTTCAACTGTAAGGAATGTAATCAGGAAACGGAAGGCCACAGTTGCTGTAAACACAGGTCTGGCAGGCCAAGAAAAATACAGGAGTGGCATATGTGGAGGATTGTGAGAATGGTTACAGACAACCCAAAGATCACCTCCAAAGACCTGCAAGAACATCTTGCTGCAGATATGTTCATCGTTCTACAATTTGCACAAAGAACGTCTGTATGGCAGGGAGATAAGAAAGAAGCCCTTTCTGCACTCACGCCACAAACAGTCACTTGTGCAAAAGCTCATTTAGACAAGACACAGTGCTTTGGACTGATGAGACAAAAATTTAGTTATTTGGTCATAACAAAAAGTACTTTGCATGGTGGAAGAACATTCCAAGAAAAATACCTGCTACCTACTGTCAAATTTGTTGGAGGTTCCATCATGCTGTGGGGCTATTTGGGTAGTTCAGGGATTGGGGACCTTGTTAAAGTCGAGGGTCGGATGAATTCAAACCAATACCAACAAATTCTTCAGTATAATGTTCAAGCATCAGTCACAAAGTTGAAGTTACACAGTTGTTGGATATTCCAACAAAGGCATTTATGCAGAGGGTGAAGTACAATATTCTTGAATGGCCTTCACAGTCCCCCGACTTGAATATCATGGAAAATCTGTGGGATGATTTGAAGCAGGCTGTCCATGGTTGGCAGCCATCAAATTTTACTGAACTGGAGAGATTTTGTATGGAAGAATGGTCAAAAATACAGCTATCCATAATCCAGACATCAAAGGTTATTGGAGGCGTCTAGAGGCTGTTACATTTGCAAGATGATGTAATATCTCTGTTGGGGTGCCCAAATGTATGCACCTGTCTAGTTTTGTTATGATGCATATTGCATATTTTCTGTTAATTCAATAAACTTTAGGTCACTGCTGAAATACTAGTTTTTCCATAAGTCATGCTATATTTTAAAAGGAAGTTACTACTTTGAAAGCTCAGCCAATTATAAACAAAACTCCAAAGAATTAAGAGGGGTTCCCAAACTTTTCATATGACTGCAACTAAAAGTCAGTGCAGACAGTCTACAGATGCAGGTGAAAAGTGGATGCAAGTGGAAAGGATTATTCTTGCCATTTTATTTTGTGAAAAATACATATTCCTGCCTTAATTTAAACTACTTTGCACAAGTCTCAAAGGTACTTAAATAAGACTGCATTCACATTAACTGAAGTATATAAAATGTATGCACCTACCTATAACCATTAATAATGCAAAGATTGCAATTGTAAAGTGAGATCCACTGCTGATCATGTTTGCAAGCACTTTAAATAAGGGGTATGAAAGTATGGAGGCCCAAAAGATCCAGTTTAGAAGGCTCCATGGCCTCCTTGGTGTCACAACTGCAGTCCCTGGGTAGATACCGGTCTTGTAGTACTCCTCCTGAAAAGCATCCTAAGATTGAAAAAAAAAGGAAAGAAAATTTACTTAAAACTTCTAAAGTTTGTCTAGCAGGTGACTGAATTAAAGTTAACTAGTGCATACAGTAAATACTATATAGTGTAGTAGCCATATTAAAAGGGAAGAAATAACCCTTTTTCCACATGAGCTCACAAGTTGCGTGCATATATGCAGCTTTTCTTCATAAGAGTTTGTGTCGAAAAGTAGAGTTTTATTTCCCCTATAATTTTTGAAAGTGCTTAAGTGCACATTTACACATGCAATTTTTCCTAGGTTTTTCACGTTTCTTGTTCCACAATATGATACGTAAGAGATAGTACCCTGGCATGGGTCAAACCTTAGAGGGTTCTGATGTAATGATAGGCAGGGTGACCACCAGCTGGGTTAAAACGTGGCCAACCATTGCATGTTAGGGTTGGGTGTGGGTCAGACTGGGGAAGTACACTCGTCCACTGTTGAGAAAAGTACTTGTCTTGGAATCAGAGGCAAGCGCAGAAATAGCAAACAAAGTGAGAAGATACTGGTAATGGTAGGGTGCGGGTCCTACAACGTCAACATTTTGCAGGTTAGAATCAGGTGCAGGTTAATGTTTGGTGGGTTAGGTGCGTGCTGAGTTTCTGTTGACCCGCACATCATTACTGCCTACCTTTCTATCACACCAGTCCAGGCTCAGCTCCAAGTACCAACCACAGACCTTTGTAGATTTTCTTTGCCAAGGGTTTAAATTAAATCTGGGTGACAGTACTGATGTCTGGTAGGCTAGCATGGAGTTTATATACAAAAGCAATGTCAATATAAAATTCTTTATTATGCCACTTATGATTAACAGCATTCATTCTGAATGACTAACCAACATGAAGTGGATAATAGACAATTACAAACCCATCTACCACAGACATCATAATGTCAGGACAAATATCTATTCAGTGTATGAATGAATGTGAATACTAACTTTTTCCTGATAAAGCTTGTGTAGCCAACTGGCACATTCCTGCTCATCTTCTGGGATTTCCTCTAATGGGATTCTCCTGAGACATGGAACAAGAAGGAAAGCAAGTCAACAAATCATCAACACAAAGCACAAATTAAAGATTTAAAGGGATACAGTCACACTGTCTAATAATACCATTCTCAGCAATCTGCCCCTCTTCATACAGGTGTTGCATTTCTGAGAGGAAGATTGAAAATAGCAAAAGGAAAGAAAATTTACTTAAAATTTCTAAAGTTTGTCTAGACAGAGCGGCGCGATTTTAAAAGTCGCGCCGCTCCGTCTGAACAAGCGCAGACGACTTTAAGCCTAGCGGGCGCGCCGCGCTATCTAGCTATTCGGGGAGATTCATCGCCGCGAGAAGTCGCCAGATGTCCCCGTCTGGCCTTAGCCTAAAGGTGAAGCTAGTTATCTGTTGTAGGCAGCGCATTTCCCAAATGCTGATGTCAAAATACCTTGTCTGCCATTCACTTAAATATAAATGAACCTTACAGATTGAGTGATTAGATTGTGACAGACTGTGCATTAAAGGAGAACTAAACTCCTCAATGAGAAACGCCCCATCCACTGCCCCCCCCCCCACTGATTCCTCCCTGCATAGAGCATTAGTTCAGGGTGCCATCTTTCACATATTCAGAATGGGACCTATTTGGCGTATGCGCAGTTGGAGCCAATGCAGTATCCATGCCAACTGCATATGCACCGGAAAGCAGTAAATTGCTGAGGGGATGGAAAAGGATCTGAAGATAACCAAAGATGGGGAAGAGTACAAGAAGAGCATACGAGATGCGGAAAAGCGTACGAGATGCGGAAGAGAGTACTAATAAGAGAAGACTAATAATCAGAGTTGGGACTGAAAGAGGGAAGCAACAGCTTGACAACAAGTACAAAAGCAAATTTGTTACATTATGAGAAGCTATACTATGCAAACTACTCCTTTGCAAGTTTTTCTGCAAACAAAAGAATACTTTACACTTTTTTGCTGTTTCTGGTTGGTTGATAGGGTAGTAAGAAGAACAAAACAAGCCTTCTGCAAGATCATGACCTTTTGCTTCTAACTGTAACATAAAGTACCACGAGTTGCCTTAGGGCCCTACCCTACCCCTAGTTCAGACTCCTGACTGGTCCAGCAAGCTTACACACAGCTAGTTTGTGCACAATCACTCTTTGTTGCATGTGTGCGTGTGGTGGGATTGTGGGTGTGAGACCTCCCAGCCTAACCAATCTGGACCAGTCACTGGCCCTGACTATTCCCGGAAAAAAAAGAACAAGAAAAAAAAAAAACAACCCTGGAGCAGAACCTCCTCACCATATTTTCAACGTAATGTTTAGGCAAGTACATTTACTTTGAAGAGACTCTCAACAACAAATGAGAAGAAAATAAGTTTCACTTTGAAGTACAAGACGCCATATGGAGAACTGCTCACCTGACATACAGGTCTGCATGGTATTTCTTCCCATTTAAAACTCCAAGCAAAGTAGGATTTTCATTGTTTCTGAAATTGAGGGTTGAGTCATATACAGCTGAAACTGGGAAAACAAGAAATCTAGAATTATCATAGAAAAATAATGCACACTAGCCAGTGCCAAGTCTTTAAAGACACAAACACTCACGTGATGTGCAGGTTACACAGAAGTGAATATTTTGATCCAAATGAAGTTACAACTGTATTGTTTATCATGATATTTGATCACTGCAAATTGAAAAGAACTTTTCACGCCAATAAGTACACTTTAAGGAAATGAAACTACAATGTACTGTTGTGCTGAACTGCTAAAACAGACGTGTTTGCTTCAGAAACACTACTATAGTTTATATAAACAAGCTGCTGTGTAGCCATGGAGGCAGACATTCAAGCACAGGACACACAGTAGATAACAGATCTATATATATATACTACAGAGTTTATCTGTCACCTGCTGTGTATCCTGTGCCTTTTCTCCTTTTTTATCTTTGAAAGGCTCCCCCCCTGGCTATACAGCATCTTGACAATACAAACTATAATCCAATACGATGGCATGACTTGATCAGAATATGTAGATCCTATACGTTTATATATGCATCAGAGCTTGACCTGATCAGTTCCAATAACGTTGCTTTTAGTCTAGTGTTACTAGACAGTTGGAAGCAGTGAGTGTATGATTTGACTCACGTTGACATCAATTTCAGCACAGGCATACAGTAGGTTGGCTAATTTCCTTATTTAGATCCATGGCAAACTCTCACGAACCATCTTCTGGATGGCAAAAAATGTCACTGTGCAACCAATCTGAAATAAATGCTAGATGAGCGATTCTGAATTTCAATCTTGGAGCTCGTTAGTTAATTTACACAGACTTAATAACATGCACTAACCGTAAAGGACACAGTGCTAAAAAAAAAAACAACATTACTTAAAGGGATACTGTCATGGGAAAACATGTTTTTTCCCCCAAAATGCATCAGTTAATAGTGCTGCTCCAGTAGACTTCTGCACTGAAATCCATTTCTGAAAAGAGCAAACAGATTTTTTTATATTCAGCTTTGAAATCTGACATGGGGCTAGCGATTTGTCAATTTCCCAGCTGCCCCTGGTCATGTGACTTGTGCCAGCACTTTAAGAGGGAACTGCTTTCTGGCAGGCTGTTTTTCCTTCTCAATGTAACTGAATGGAACGCAGTGGGACATGGGTTTTTACTATTGAATGCTGTTCTTAGTTCTACCAGTCAGCTGTTATCTTGTGTTAGGGAGCTGTTATCTGGTTACCTTCCCATTGTTCTGTTGTTAGGCTGCTGAGTGGGGGGGGGGGGGGGGGGGAGGGAGGGGTTGATATCACTCCAACTTGCAGTACAGCAGAAAAGAGCGATTGAAGTTTATTAGAGCACAAGTCACATGACTTGGGGCAGCTGGGAAAATGACTATGTCTAGCCCCATGTCAGATTCAAAATTAAATATACAAAAATCTGTTTGTGCTTTTGAGAAATGGATTTCAGTGTAGAATTCTGCTCTAGCAGCACTATTAATGGATATGTTTTGAAAAAATAAATTTCTATGACAGTATCCCTTTAAAGGAACAGTAACACCAAAAAATGAAAGTGTTTTAAAGTAATGAAAATATCATGCAGTGTTGCCCTGCACTGGTAAAACTGTTGTGTTTGCTTCAGAAACACTACAATAGTTCATATAAACAAGCTGCTTATTTTATAAAGAAGGATTTATTTAATAGGGTTTGTCAATTAGTTACAATGCTGTTCCTCAAATCTTCATGTTAACTGAATTATACCATGTGCCTACTTTGGATTTTGTTTTGCACGGCTAATACCAACTGATTTCATCTCATCAACTACTATGGTTGTCAGGCATTTCAACATCAAGCGTTTATCTGGGATTAACTCAAATTTTCTTGTGCAAATAGCTCACACCTTGGGGTGTTGTGGCAGAACAAACTAAGAAGCATACAAAACCAACATTACTCTTGGCATGCAGGCACATATGAAGGCAGATACAGAGAGGGACGGAGATATAAAGGAAAAGGAATCGTTGACTGACTTATTCTTAGCAAAGTTTAAAAAATTCTCTATTTTTATATAAATGATTCTGCCTCTCTCCAGAATGCAATTTAAAATGAAGAAAGGTGTGTGGCAGTGGTTTTAACGTTTTTCTTATAAAGTTTATCTTTGTGCTGAGGCCCAGCTTTGTGCCGAATCACTTCTTCATTGCTGGGGAAAATAATAGTTATATTAGAAGTCCGCTCAGAGTTCCATGATCCATGGTCCTGTAACTCCTTGCTGACTTACAATTAGGGATCCAGGATTCAGTTCAGGATTTGGCCTTTTCCAGCATGCTTCGGCCAAATCTTGTGCCTGGCTGAATCCAAAGCCTAATTTGCATATGCAAATTAGGGGCAGGGAGGGAAATATTTGTCACAAAACAAGGAAATACTTTTTTTTTCACTTTTTACCTTGCATATGCAAATTAGGATTCAGATTCAGTTCAGTATTTGGCCAAATAGTGGATTTGGTACATCCCTACTTACAATATCCGTATATTTTACAATTGGGGATACTTTAATCACTATATATCATATAGTTCCATAACCCATGAGACAAAGAATTACAAAGGCAATACAGTTTTATGTATACACTCAGGACACATGGACCTACAGTCACTGTACTCGATTTAGTTCAATGCTTTCTCCTTGGTCAAGTGCTCACTTTCCATGTAGGCCACACCAGTAGACCTTCGTGTATATATTCAAATTGCAGTTGGATGGAGCACACGATAAGCAGACTTATGCTGCAGAAAAGCTTTATTGTATCACATGTTTCCTTTTTCAAGGATCCATGTTGGTCCGAAACATGTTGTGATACAATAAAGCTTTTCTGCAGCATAAGTCTGCTTATCATGTGCTCCATCCAACTGCAATTTGAATATATACATGGACCTAGTTAGTGGATCAAGCTGTTTGCAACTGACCGCTTCACTTGCAACACATACCCATATTAGGAAAAAAACTGAAAAAAAGACCGCCCCACTGTATCCATACACCACAAAAAGGCGATTGGACGGCAATCTGGTTCAAAACTTATTACAGCAGACTGCCAACAGGTATCACCTAACGCGTTTTGGGAACAACTCCCTTAATCATAGGCTTGCAGTAGATTCAATACATGTCTTTTATACACAATGTTACCGTGGCCCCTACTGGGCTTTCCATATATGCTAAAAGATATACAGTTGATTAAATACAATTAAAACCTTAATAAAGTATTATTGCACATGAAACATAACCTGTCCCAAGGAGCTAAACAGACCCCAGTTATGGCTTATAAGCGGAGGATCAACCGCATCCTATGAAAAAACTTTAAACCTCCCCTTTTTTTCATAGGACACCGTTGATCCTCCACTTATAAGCCATATTTGAATAATCGGGTCTGTTTATCTCCTTGGGACAGATTATGTTTCATGTGCAATAATATTTTAGACTTTGTTAAGGTTTTAATTGTATTTAATGAATTATATAACTTTTAACATGTATGGAAAGCCCAGTAGGGGCCGCGGTAACATTGTGTATAAAAGACATACCCATATTACAGTCTGGTCATACTGCGTTACTAAGGGGCAAATTTCCTAAGGTTTGAATGACAATTTCAGTTTTTCTTTGGTCAAAATTCACAATTTCAAACTTAAATGCACCAAACTCGAATTTGAATTCAAATGTAAGATTTATCACACCTTGACCCTGGAAACAGTTCTAATTTGAATATCCTCCACCTAAAACCTGATGAATTAATTTAGAAGTAAATGGCATAGGTTCCATTGAACTATGTGAAGATGTTAATCTGAGCCAAATTTTTGCCAAGCCAAAAGGATGACCCATAGTCATTTTTCAACCAATCGTCCTGGTATCCAATTAGAATCCAGCCAATCTTCCCATGGTTGCTTTGTCTGCTTATGCACCTTCATGGTATTTGGAAGATGCTTCGGAAAATGAGACACAATGGGAGTTGCAGATCTACTTTTATATACAAATAGACAATCTCTGGCTGAATGCAAAAAGCTTTCATGCGTTATGGGACCTAATCGTATCCTGCTGCAAATTTTAAATTGTTCACTCGCATATCAGTTAGATGAAATAGAATGCACTTTAACTTTCACTCTACAGAATGATTTCAGCTGCCAAATTGTTTCAGGTTGACAATGTTCCAGACAACACGACAAATGCATAATACCTCAGATAATAAGTCAAGATAACAGAAGATGGAATTCCTCATTTGACTGGTTACTGTATTTGTGCCAAGTTACAAATGAGCAGTTAGATTTTGTTAGCAGGATATGTTAAGGTATTTCAGATCCCCAAGAGAGAAGGCATTTTACTAAATAATTCTGTGAGCTACGAAATTACTGTACCAGAGCTGTGTGTTTCCATGCTTTAAATCAGACATTTAAAATTAAGTTTGCACAGCTATGGGACCTATTATACAGAATGCTCGGGACCTGGGGCTTTCTGTAATTTGGATCTTTATACCTTAGATCTATTAGAAAATAAATTAAACACTAAATAAACCCAATATGCCAATTAATTATATCTTCGTTTGGATCAAGAACAATCTACGGTTTTATTTTTACAGAGAAAAAGAGAATCATTTTTAAAAATGTGGATTATTTAGATAAAATGGAGTCTATGGAAGATGGATCCCATACCTGTATTGGCAGC
>CM044440.1:44746850-44766378 GCA_024363595.1 Xenopus borealis
GCCAATACGTGCAGTAAATGCTTAATATTCTGTTCTAGATATTCTGTCTTATATGAGAATATTTGAACAGCGAATGTATCGATAAGCCTGATTTGATTAAAAGGTGAGCTCTGGACAAGTGTCGGACCACTTACAAGACTGAAAACCAGGAATTCTTCTTTATATCAGATCTTAACCGAAGCTTAAAGGAACAGTAACACCAAAAAATGTGTTTTAAAGAAAATAGCATGCAGTGTTGCACTGCACTGTCAAAACTGATCTGTTTCCTTCAGAAACACTACATATAAACAATATAAGTTTATATAAACAAGCTGCTAAGCAGCAATGGCAGAAATTGAAAAAACGGCTATATGGCACAGGATAAGTAATGGATAACAGATAAAATTGTGTTCTACAGAGCTTATCTGCTGTGTAACTTGAGCCTTTTCTCCTTTGTATGGCTTCCCCCATGGCTACACAGCAGCTTATTTATATAAACAATTGTAGTGCTTATGAAGCAAACACTGCAGTTTTACCAGTGCAGGGCAACAGTGCTTTACATTTTTATTACTTTAAAACAATTTAATTTTTTGATGTTACTGGTCCTTTAAAAATGAAAAATCTTGCTCAGAACGCTTAGCTGAGCACTCATGCACTTTACATATATTTTTACTGGTTATAAAAAAAGTTTTAGAAGCATACCAGGCTTTGATTTTAGCAGCTCTTGAGCAGCTCTGAGCTGCACTGAAGTCAGTTTTTTCAAAAGAGCAAACAGATTGTTTAATATTTAATTTTGAAATCTGACATGGGGCTAGACATATTGTCTGTTTTCCAGGTGCCCCCAGTCATGTGATTTGTGCTCTGATAAACTTCAGCCACTCTTTTCTGCTACACTGTAAGCTGGAGTGATATAAAATTTTACATGGCAGAGTGAATTATTTGCAGTGTAAACAGTGTAATTTAAAAACAAAAATCATGACAGACCCAACCCTATGGTTGCTACCACAACAGCTCTGTGGAAAGACTGCTGCTGACCCAAAATCCTGGTATTAGAAATCATAAAAAAACTGTAACAGTTACTAGTAATGCTAGCAAATGTAAAAAAAATAATATAAATTGAAAAAGTTTACATTTCTTATGAAGTTTTAGATTCCTTTAATAGTGAACAATAATTCTGTATATCTGTATATATGATTTGCATTTTAGACCATCTCTTATCCAGTCATCTCGTCAGTTTGGAATAAGGTTCTATTTAGAACTGAACTTCTCATACATTAAACAAGCAGATTGTCAGCACAGGTGGCAGATCAAAGGCTCTAGACTTAACTAAAATATTATATTCCCTTCTGTAAAGCTGGTTTAACCAATGAAAGCACAGCAGCTTAAGTTAGCACCAGATCTTACAGCTACTGTCAGTAAGCAACATCCTATACATACTATATCAAACTTATAGTGTTACAAATTTGACTTAAATGGCAACAATGCAAAAACTGTACTTTCTTATCTCCCTAAAAGAGCAAGAAGTATAGTATAATATTAGTTATTTCAAAATACAGTCAAAAAATGCCATGTGGTGGGCAAATCCTCTCTCAGACACAAAATTGAAATCACAAATGTGTAACGTATCCGTTGTGTTCCAGGTACACCAAGTAAAAACCAAATGACAGTAGGAAGAGCAGACACCAACGCAGTTCACTGCTGCACCATAACAGGTTTACAGACATGCCATGTTTTGAGTCAAAATAGACCCTTTCTCAAGTGAAAAGAGTGCTGGGCCTAATATCATATCACATTAGAGGCCTGTGAAGATCTATCTAAATCTAAGAAACTGGAATATGAAAAGGGGGGGGGCGGCTGAATAGAAAGATAATTAATAAAAAGTGGTAGCCTTACAGGGTATTTTTTTTATATGGGGCCAGCAAAAGGCAAGGCAAATCATTAAAAAAATAATGATTATTAAAGAAAATAAATAACAAAAGCCCTTTGAAAAATTGCTAAGAATTAGCCATTCGGGGGCCGAACCCCCAAATCCTTCCTGTACCCTAATTTGCATATGCACCTTTGGTTTGGGGTAACTTTTTTAAATGATAGGTGCCCTTTAATTTGTACCACCCCTTTAAAGGAAAATTACCATTATTTTCGTTTAGGGATGCACCAAATCCACTATTTTGGATTCAGCCGAACCCCCGAATCCTTCCCGAAAGATTTGGCCGAATACCGAACCGAACCCTAATTTGCATATGCAAATTATGGGTGGGAAGGGGAAAACATTTTTTACTTACTTGTTTTGTGCCAAAAAGTCACGTGATTTAGCTCCCTGGCCCTAATTTGCATATGCAAATTAGGATTCGGTTCGGCCAGGCAGAAGGATTCGGCCGAATCCGAATCCTGCTGATAAAGGCCGAATCCTGGCCGAATCCCGAACCGAATCCTGGATTCGGTGCATCCCTATTTTCGTTATAGTTTTTATTACAGGTATGGGATCCGTTATCTGGAAACCCATTATCCAGAAAGCTCTAAATTACGGAATGGCCATTTCCCATTGACTCAATTTTATCCAAAAATTCTAATTTTTAAAAACCATCCAGCCCATTGGGTTTATTTAAAGTTTACATGATTTTCTAGCAGACTTAAGGTATGAAGATCCAAATTACGGAAAGATCCATTATCTGGAAATCCCCAGGTCCCAAGCATTCTGGATAACAGGTCCCATACCTGTACTAAATAACAGTGTCTACTGCAAGTAATTCATTATACTATTTAAAATTTTATACTTGAACCACATGTATTTTATTAGCATTGCTGTGTAGCATCTCATACCACTGTTCCAGATCCTGTGCTTTCAGAACGAGCCAACACAATTAATCGCAGGTGACAGAATCTCCCCGAATCTCCCTGTCTGCCCCAGCCCTTAAATGGAAGTGTGGCCATTACCCCATACTACTTTTAAATTTTCGAGTCTTTCTTGAAGCTACAGAAGTTTGGCCCCACTTCCATGTAGATGCAAACACTGAATGCTATGTTTACAATTCAAAAGACAAGATAAGATCTTGACTTTGGGCCAGATTCAAGTTAGTGGGAAAAAACATATCATGGTTTATTACATGAAGTCATGGACAAGATTCAATCCAAGGAGGAAAAAAAAAAAAAGTTTACTCTAAATTCAGTTCTAGTTTTCACCTATAAACTTTAATAGAGTTTTCATGTGATAAACCAGTGATCCCCAACCAGTAGCTCGTGAGCAAAATGTCCAGGCTTGGAAGCAAGTTTTGGTTGTATAAAAACCAGTTGCACTGCCAATGTAAGTTGGCAATCCACAAAGGAGATACCAAATGGCCAATCACAGAACTTATTTGATACCCCAAGAACATTTTAATGCTCCCCAACTCCTTTTACAGTTCTTCTGAATGTTGCTCACGGGTTCAAAAGATGGGGGATCCTTGTTATAAACCAGGTAAGTTTTTCTGAATTGCATCTCATATTGAATCTTATCCATGGGTTTCCACATGATAAACCTTTTTTCTTTCTGAATTGAATCTGGCCTTTTATCTGATCCAACTTACATTACAGCTGTGAGGACAAGATCCCACAAAATCTTGTGCTTTTGCATGACGTGTCTGATAAATACTAACCCAAAACATCTGATCAAAATCTTCTGTGTATGTTAACTTGTAAGCAAGGCCACACCTGGCATACAGTCCACTTCTCTTGGCCTGTATTTTGTATAGTGTGCAGGGGAATCTGCTTTCACCTAAAGCTCTGTGTAGCTGCATCGAAGGGCTTAGCTTTGGCCCGAGTGCAGCTACATAAAGGCTACATGGAGCATGGAGCGGCTCCGCTTCTTTCTACCTGTCTATAAAATGGCTGAAAGAAATGGACCTCATTTTTGCCCACAGCGTCTCAGTTGTGGCTTCCAATAAATTATTTCCTCCAGAAATGTAATTTCATCATCAATGTGCCTTAAATTTACTGACAATTACACGTCAGTGCATTTTATTCAACTTCCTCAATTCAACTCTCAATACTATATTTCATATCTGAATAATATTATGATCTTGGAAAGTGTATTTTGTTCTATACATTATTATGAAGATAAACAAACTTTTCTAATAGTTTGTTACTGGAATATGAATACAAATAAAAAGTCACTTTGCCAGCTTTATGGCCACAGATTCTGAGAGCAGCAGCTCATAAAATGCAGAGAACTGCAAGGGTGACACACACTTGCCCTTAAGCAGAATGTGACCATGCTTTACAGCTTCACAGGGTGTGTCGACTTATTATGTTGATCAGTTCAAAAAAAAAAAAAAAAAAAAAAAAAAAAAAAAAAAAAAAAGGGATCTGCCAGCCTATTAAACACACCATATGGATAAGAGGTACAGAAATAAGATCTTATGAATCCATGTACACACAAATAAAGAACAACCTGCTTTTTCAAACCTATTAGCAATACTTTTGTTTACATTCCCAGCAAGTGTAACTGCAATTCAAAGTACAGAATGGACAATTTCCTAACATCACATGTAACGTGACAAGTTCACCCATAAAGAGCTTTGCCTCCTAAGTGTAAGGATGTCAACTCTATTTGCCACCCCTAGAGCGCCACGCTATCCGATAACAAATAAATCATCCCTTTCCTTTCCCAGCAGCAATGCACACACACCCTGCCTGAATTCCCCAGATACATGCAAGTAACAGGATGTTCACTGCAAGATCTGCCTCCAACTGAGCAGCTCTCCTCCATCTTTCCTTTTTTTTTATTTTTTATTCTAGGGCTAGATAAGTACTTTTTTCCCTGGTTACTATGGAAACCATCAGACAGAGAGCATGATGCTAGATGGCACAATGAGGGCCTGCTCTGTGGCATTTGATCAAAACAATAGAGGGCTAGAACAGGGCTGCCTAACCTGTGACACAGCTATTAAACTTAACTGTATGAAACCCTGACAGGGGTTTATGGGAATGGTAGTTCATCCATCAATTTAGTTTAAATCTCCTTTGGGCTATGCTCATATTGCAAACAGTACATATGATTACACTACGAAGCTTTATTTTCACTGGCACAAATGAGTTTTTGTTCTCCTTCAGTGTTTTAGATTTAACCTAATCAAGTCACCGGGTCAATCCACAAGGATCCCCCCCCCCCCCCCCCCCCACTTCCTTAGGTTACCGCTTAAATTTCCCGGTAGGGGCATTTTTGAGCTACTGTAATGTTCAGCAACAGTTGGAGGGAAACGCAGAGGACAAGAGAGAGCATGACTGGAAGGCGAAATATCAAATGAAAACAGCAAGACATTTATCAGTATAACTGCACCCTCGGCATGGCTGTGCCATTTTGTGCCTCCAATTCTTCACAGAAACACCGGTAGCCCCTGTAGCTGCAGGTACAAGAGAGCCAGGGACAACACGGAGCACAGCAGCCTCCATTCACTTCACTCAGCCGATGAGCAAAAGCTCAGACATTAGTCCCCTCGGCTCATTCATAGGAGCGACGCCTCTACAGCAGTAACTGAAACTTACCTCGTGTGTGCCGGAGCCAGACATGTGCACTCACAGCTCAATCCCTCATGTGGAAGCGATACTTTGCATTGCTCTGATTTACAGGAGCCAACAGGGAAGAAAGCCAGACCCCGCCCACAGGGTGGTAGAAAAAGAAAAATCACACACGCGAATGGTCCTCATCTGACGTATCTCTCCCTTTTCATGTCACTTCCTTTTAAAGCTACAAGTGTGAAATAAAATATTACACAGTGCCTGCTCCTGATGGAGTCACTTGCATCCAGGACTGGACTGAGAATTAAAATAGGCCCTGGCATTTCAGGTACACAAGAGGCCCATCAGCCCACATAGAGGCCCAAACAGCCCCCACCAGCCCACTAAACACTGACTTTCTATGGGACCTTATAGCAGCCCCTCTGGCATTTGCCCTAACCCACAAATGGCCAGTCCGGGCCTGCTTGCATCTTCTGAAGTTCAAGGAGGTCAAACGCCAGGTCCTGCCCATATTGTCTTTCTCTAACTAACATTGTAGGATATCTACAGCAGTTGAAAGGAAGTTCAATCCACTCATGAACGAGAGAGGGAAGTTCAATCCACTCATGAACGAGTGTCTTACCAAAACTATTGTGCACAAAGGTTACCTATGCTACACAAAGGGGACGCGTTCAATCAGTTCCAGACTCTTCTTCTTCTTATTCTGTCAGGAGATTGTTGCTATTGTTTGTGTATCAGTTCCAATAAAGTCTCTTGTGATTTGGTCAGTAGCCTCTTTGATTGGCAGTTTGCTTCATGTTTGCCAGAACTATCAGAATATGGCGCTCAAATGAAAACATTTATCCACCCATCAAGTCAGAGCCGCTCCTGCCATGAGGCAAAGTGAGAACCTTGCCTCAGGTAGCAGCGGGCAGCCAGTTACAAGGGGCGGCAAAAAAAGGGTTGCCACCTGTGCGTTTTGACCCGGACAGCTTGGTAGTTTGAAGAGCTGCCCTGGTTTTCAGATTCTCCATGATTGACTCGACAATCGTCTGATTGCCTTGTCATACCCCCGCCCACCATCATCGCAATTTCACCTTGCCGTGTCATGACCCCACGCTACGCGTCACAGCCCACCTCTTGCCTGGTCTCCACAGTATTTTACTGGTCTGAATGTTAAAAATGATGCTTCACCCCAATGTTATTAAAGGGCACCTATCACTTTAAAAAGTTACTCCCAACCAAAGGTGCGGGCTGATAGAGCCCGCATTCCGGTTGGGGGTACCAGTACTTTTTTTTTTTTTAAATGCCCCCCGCCAGCGCAGGAAAACTCACACCAGGAGGGAGCTCCTGGTGCAAGCCGCCATGACAGTGGACACGCATGCGCATTGTGAAAAGCGGTCACTGTTTGGGGGCGCTTTTGTTAATGTGCATGCGTGTCCACTGTCATGGTGGCTTGCACTGGGAGCTCCCTCCCAGAGCGAGTTCGCCTGCACTGGCGGGTGGCATTTAAAAAAAAAAAAAGTACTGGTACCCCCGACTGGAATGCGGGCTCTATCAACCCGCACTTTTGGTTGGGGGTAACTTTTTAAAGCGATAGGTGCCCTTTAATAAGGAAAAAAATCGAAATATATAGGAAGAACAGTATTTTTTTTCCAAAATAGGTGACAACCCTACCAATAACATCTAGTTACACCACTGTACCTATGTTAGCTTTTTATATAGCCCATAGTAGGCATTGTTAGGTCTGCCTAGGTTAATGTCTTTTTAAAAAGGTTTTTATTAGCTGTTGAAATGGATGCAACGGGTAGAATGGTGCTGCTTAGTGGAAACTACACCATCGGAATGATTTCTTAACCAACAGTTTTTGTTGGTTCTGCCTGTCAGTTCACACACCCAGTGATTCTGGACAGAAATTTGCACAGTGAGTTATATTTTATTGAGTATTTAGACTGCTGTTACTGCCCAGGGAAAGCCAAAATTGGTCTAAGCTCCTGTCTGCCTGTCACCTTCGTACCTTTATACCACTGATGCAGAAGTCCATCTTTCACTGCTACATGTTTGTTATGTGTGTTTGTTATGAGTGTTTTTCTATTTAATCATCATCATTTATTTCATCATCATCATTTATTTGTATAGCGCCGACAAGATACGCAGTGCTTTATTTAATAATATCAGGAGTGGTTGATGGGCATTTTAGCAACTTCTGATCTTCTGCCGATAAATGCCCAGTCATACTGTCTAACACTGCTAGCAGGTTATTAAATTTCCCTAATGCACATTTTCAGGCTGAGAACTGCACATGTAGCAAATTTTTTACATTGGGAGTCAGTAGTTCCTAATGATGCAACTCACATCCACAAGCCACATCCAGGCTGATTCTGGCATTGATCTTGGGCCCACATGAATAACCAGACTGTGGTATAATGATCAAATTTAAGGAAGTTGTTGTATTATTTATATTGCAACACATTTGAAATATATCTCTCAAACCTAGATTTTTTTTTCTGTTGGGATTTACCAAGGATTTGGTTTCCTACAAAAAATCTCTCAGTTACCATTGTGTATTATTAACATGTATTTCTATAGCGCCAACTTGTTGCGTAGCGCTGTAAAGTGAATGTGATTATACAACCAAATCACATGAATTACATATATAGAACATAAAGAGTTACATACATCACAATAAATATGGAGTTACTGTGCATGCATCACAATAAATACTGGTACAGGAGGTGAGGAAGGCCCTGTACAGAAAAAGCTAACGGGAAGGGAGTGATACACAAGGTGTGGGAGAGGGCAAGATCAGAGTAAAGTGGGTGAGAGATGTAGTAATGTAAGCGGTATTGCATTGAGTGGTTAACAGTGAGGATAGGCTTCTCTAAAAAAGTGGGTTTTTAGAGATTTCTTGAAAGCTGAAAGATTGGGAGAAAGTCGGACAGACCGTGGGAGAGAATTCCAGAGGAGGGGTGCAGCTCTTGCAAAGTCTTGAATGCGAGCATGTGAGGAGGTAATGAGAGAAGAGTTGAGTAGCAGGTCAGTAGAGGAGCGTAGTAGGCGGTTGGGTGAGTAAATGGAGATTAGTTCAGAGATGTAGGGAGGGGCAGAGTTATGAAGTGCTTTGAATGTCAGGGTCAGTAATTTGAATTTAATTCTGAAGGGGAGTGGAAGCCAGTGCAGGGATTGGCAGAATGGTATGGCAGAGGAGGAGCGGTTGCTGAGGTGTATAAGCCTAGCAGCAGTGTTCATTATGGACTGGAGAGGTGAGAGTTTCTGGAGGGGAAGGCCAATTAAGAGAGAGTTACAATAGTCTAGACACGATATGATAAGAGAGTGAATAAGAATTTTGGCAGCGTCTGGGGTGATAAATGATCGTATTTGTGTAGGAAAATGTGTTTTTCCTGCAGATCCCCAGGCAGTGTTATGATTCCACTTAACTCTGTTCCCTCTTGCTAACCAAGGGCAATTAATAAATGCAATATGCAATGAATATTAACCCTGCGTGCACAGGTTTTATTAAAGTTTTTCATAGTTTGTGACTCACCTTTGTGACTCAATAAATAATTAATTATGGGCCTTAGTATTTGTGCTGTTTATACAAATGGCCTGTAGAGGTCACTGTGCACATGAGTTATACTGTGCATACACTTTACCTTCTATGCTGTTTAAAAGCATTAGACTTCAAGTTACTGCTGTTGTGTAATGGCTGTATGAACCTGCCAATAAAGCACTGTTATACCTACTCATCCTCTGCTACCAAAACACAACAAATTGGCAACAAGATGTCTCTTCTACCTCTGCAGCAGCCTGCAGCTTTTCTCCCAAACCCTGGTGAGCCTACCATACCCTTTACTGCTTGGATCCGTATGTTTGACAATTACATTATTGCTGCTGACAAAGGGGAAATTTCTGCTGCTAGAAAGCGTGCTTTACTTATTCACTGCCTGGGAGCAGACGGACAGTGTATATTCTATACATTACCATTACCTGATGAGACTTATGAAACTGCTCTAAATAACTTTTTCATGCCAACAGTAAATGTGGTTGCTGAAATATATAAATTCCGCCACCATGGACACATAATAGCAAATCCACAGTACCATTTGTAGCAGCTTTGAGAGAACTGGTTGCTACCTGTGAGTTTAGGAATCTAAATGTCTCACAGGAACTAAACAGCAATTCCCAATAATGGATCCGCACGCACTTGTTTCTGCAGTGGGGGAATTCCCCTATTCTTTTTATTCAACCACCAACTCCAAATGAAGTTGGAGTTGGTGGTTGAATAAAAAGAAAAGGGGAATTCCCTCACTGCAGAAACAAGTGTGTGCGGATCCATTATTGGGAATTGCTGTTGCTAAGGGACCGCGTCGGGTCAACGGACTACCAGCACCACTAAAGCAGTGAAGTGAGTAAAATTCCAGGAGTGCAGTGTGCAAATACCATATCACAGGAACTAAAGAAACTGGTAGAGCAAGATGTGATTGAAAAATCAGAATCCTCCGAATGGGTTTCACCAATTGTTGTAACAAAGAAGAAAACTGGAGGTATTCGATTGTGTGTTGATCTCCGTGAACCTAATAAAGCAGTTGTTATGGATAATCATCCCTTGCCACACATAGAGGATATATTTTCAGAACTCCGAGGAGCAAAATTATTTTCCACCATGGATCTTCAGAGTGTTTATCATCAAGAATTACTACATGAGGAAAGCAGAGACCTCACTGCATTTATCACCCATGATGGTTTGTTTCGGTTCAAGCGTGTACCTTATGGACTGGCTTCAGCACCGAGTTGTTTTCAGAGACTGATGTCTTCTATACTCCATTACATACCTGGTGTATAATGCTACTTGGATGATATAATTGTGTACTCTCCAACTATGGATCTTCATGACAAGTACCTAAAAAAGGTTCTGAAATGCACTGATTCTGCAGGACTGAAACCAAACTTTTCCAAATACCACTTCAGGCAAATGCAACTGTCATTTCTGGGTCATATAATTTCACAAGTGGGATTACTGCCTGACCCTGACCATGTCAACGCTGTTACACAAGCACCTACTCCATTTGACTTTCAGACCTTACAAGCTTTCTTAGGTCTTACTTTATGGTATTCTGAGTTTATTCCCAACTATGCTTCAGATGTGGAGCCACGTAGAGCACTACTACTTCGAACTTCAAGTCTGGTTTGGTCAGAGACTGCTCAACATAGCTTTGATATAGTGAAGCAGATATTTGATATTGTGAACAGTCCAGCACTAGCTTTATTTGATCCTGCACTACCCACTATGATTACTACATATTCTTCAGACTATGGTGTTGGTGCAGTTCTCACACAGATCCATGTTGATCATTCAGAGAAAACTGTTGCATTTGCATCCAGAACACTTACAGAGACAGAGCGTAAGTATTCAACTGGTGAAAAAGAAGCTCTAGCGTGTGTTTGGGCAACAAAAAAGGGAGAACCTTCCAATGGGGTAGAGAATTTACCTTATGCATGCATCATAGCCATTTAACTACACTGCATACAACAAAGGGATTAGGAAGAGCTGGAATACATAAAGCTAGATGGTCAGCAAGGCTACTGAATTTCAACTACAAAATGCAATACAAACCAGGTTTGAAAAATGTTACTGCTGATTGTTTTTTACCTTTACCTGCAGCTTCTAATACACTGGATGAGGACATAGAAGTTGTAGCACTGACTTATTTACTATCATCTACAGTTATAGCTGCTGATTTTAAGCAAGCTTGCCTCACATGTCCAATTCAAGTAAAACTAGAAGGGCATCTTATAAAGCAAACGGCCAAATGCTGAGAAGAAACTCGGTCCTGATCTTTAACCTTACTACAGGATTAGACATGAACTGTCATTAGTAGGTGGGTATGTTGTCCATGGAGCTCACCGCTTACTGGTACCAGAGACCTTGAGAGAAAAGCACATACAACTTGCACATTCATCAAGGAATTGAACATACTAAACAAAGACTGCAAGAAATATACTGGTATCCAGCAATGGATGCCGATGTGGTAAGCCATTCATTCTTGTGTTACTCAGCCTGGATCTTTAGTCAGAATTAAGAAATTAGGACTACTGAAACAAGGACAATCTAAATTTACTACAACACTTGAAGTGAGACGCCAGCGAGGACCATACACATATGAACTATCTGATGGACACATGTGGAATGCAAGTCGTCTTGCTCCTCCTAGATATGACTTTGGAGAAGCTCCATTTGATGAAGGACATTTTCCTACTCCTGATGCCAACTGCAGTAGGCCTGAAGAAGGTGAACCTATGAGATGTACTGAGAGAATCAGAAAACTACCTGCATGGACCAAGGACTATGTGATGTTAAGAGTGTATAATACTGTTTACTGTTTGCATTCCGTTTATGTGTTGTTGTTTATTACATTTGCACAAATGTTTTTCTACTATAGGGGGAATATGTGGTTTTTATACAAATGGCCTGTAGAGGTCACTGTGCACATGAGTTATACTGTGCATACACTTTACCTTCTATACTGTTTAAAAGCAATAGAGTTCAAACTACTGCTGTTGTGTAATAGCTGCATGAACCTGCTAATAAAGCACTGTTATATCTACTCCTCTTCGGCTACCGAAACACAACACTATTAATTACCATTGTCTATTGGAGCCAGATTTAAGGGAACCATGCATACCCATATTCAGCACAAAGTCTCAATAATAGGTCAATATTAACTGGAGCAATATGGTACAGAAAAAAATCCTCTAGCTGAAACCAAAGCATTCAAATGTACTTCAATCTTGTTATTGTTCTCTGTCTGCCATGCAGAATAGCTGATCTTTATGGAAGAATATTGCATAGTTTATGAGCCTCATGTTTCTGCATGTTTATGTATATTAGATTATTATGTATATATATAACAGTTATACAGTTATCTGTTAAATATATTCGCCCTGATGTATTTTGCTTTGTTTTATTCATAATTTTCAGGTGTTGAAACATAGTAGAGGTGTGGGATCCATTATCCGGAAACCTGTTATCCAGAAAGTTCTGAATTATGGAAAGGCTGTCTCTCATTGACTCCATTACAATCAAATAATCCACATCTTTAAAAATTATTTCCCTTTTCTCTGTAATAAAAATAATACTGTAATAATAAAAAATAATACGTTACCTTGTACTTGATCTAAACTAAGATATAATTCATTCTCATTTGAAGCAAAACTAGCCTATTGGGGTTATTTAATGTTTACATGATTTTCTAGTAGAAAGATCTGTTATCCACCAAGTCCTGAGCATTCCTGCCATTCTGGTAGGTCAACGTTTCTGTCTTTTTCTAAAACCTTTATCAAATTGGTCTTGATAAAGGTCTTAGAAAAAGACAGAAACGTCGACCTGTTTTTAACATGAATACAATCAATTTTTGATATTTTAGCTTTTTTGAAAACTTCCAGTGTGCACCTAATTTTTTGATTGTTGTATATCGCCTTGAGATGGTAGCACCTGGTGTATACTTCTGCTTCGGATTGGTGTGCTGAACTATTAGGACTAAGTATATATATATATATATATATATATATATATATATATATATATATATATATATATATATATATATATATATATATATATATATATATACACCTATACACCTATACAACAAGAAAAAGTTGTGCTCACCACTCATTTTTAAAACCATTAGGCGGGGGTGCAATGAGGCTGTGACCACAAAATACATATAGACAAATACAAGAGGTCCTCTGCACTCAACCCATTATCAATATATTTGAGACATTGAGACATTCTGTGCATACAGCTACTAAAAAATGCCTTACCCTTTAAACAACAGGGATTGTTTGTCCATATATTGCAATATATTTAAGCTGGCCAACTACGTCAAAGTCATCCCATATCTGGCCAGTCCTACTCTCAATTTTCATCTGATTCATTAAGAATTCTATTACTTCATTAAACATTTTACAAAGGGACTAAGTTTTACCTGCAACTTACTTTCTGCTAATAATGGTGTCTAATAAAAGGGCATCCATGATTGGGAGTTTTACTTTGAAAGCAGCAAGTAAGTTGCAGGTAAAACTTAGTCCCTTTGTAAAATGTTATTGACTTCATATTCTGAGTGTAAATTTCTTCTAAGTTCTGGCTGGCATCTTTTCAAATTTTCCAGGCGTTAGGCTGTAAAAGGCATAATGTTTTTTTTTTGGGTACCCGGTCTCCCCCAGGGGCGATCCTGGCCCCTCCGCCATCTGATGCAGCTTGGTGTTGCCTCAGGTGGTGCTTTCCCCACGAGGGTGGAAAAATGGAAATTCGGCTCTTAAAGTACCAGGAGCGGCATTTTTGCTGCCCCTGGTACCTAGTGGGGTGCTTCCACCTGAGGAGGGTTTCTCAAATCACCTCATTGGTAGAGTGCCCCTGGTCTCCCCTCATACATTTTCTTACATATGAAACATTATTTTACAGTAGGCTCATGTTTAGGGCATTAAAACAACTCTATTGACTTTATTAAAGGACAAGGAAATTTGAACTAAAGAAGTAGCTAGAAATGTTGTACATTATGGGGCAGATTTACTAAATTCACATGAATAATTCGAAATAGTTCGAAATTGAATCTTCGAATATGCAAATTAGGCAAATTCGACCATCAAACATTCGAATTTGAATCATTCAAATATTCGAATAAAATTTTATTTGAATATTCGACGGTCTAATTACTTCCCCTTTAAATTTTTATTCGACCTCCTACTTCCCCAGAACCAAGCTACCGAATTGGGAATCATTACTTTTGATCGAATAAAAAAAAATTCGATCGATAGAATTCGAACGATTGACCGATCGATCTAATTTTTTTTAATTCAAGTTGCGTTAAAATCCTTCGAATTCTATTTTATTCATATGGTCCAATTTTAAATTTTTTTCAACCAATGATAAATCTGCCCCCATGTGTTGTGCTTCTGTACCAGCCCAAGGCAACCACAACCCTTTAGCAGTATGTGTCTCCAAAAATGCCCCAGTAGCTTCCCATCTTCTTTTCTGCTGATTCACTGCACATGATCTGTGCTGCTGTCACTTACTGAGCTTAGGCACCAACCCAAAATATACAGTACACGAAGGAATATAAATGTCACAATATAAGGCTGATTTGTAATTAAAACAGAAAATGACTACATGACAGCACAGAAATCAGTACAATTAGCATCAGCCCTGTAACATCAGCTTCTATGACAGGCCAACCTTATTTTCTGCTGGTTAATTTGCAACAACCCCTAAGCTTAGCTTCTCAACATCTGCTCAGAGCCCATTTTGCATGTGAGTGTCGTAGACACTTTCCAAGATGGTGATCCCCTGTGCAAGTTTGAAGTCCTGGATCATTGCTGCTATTTACAAGCTGAACCTTTAGGCTCGTGCAATAAGCTGAAAACATAAAACATGGCAGTTTTAGCCATATTAATTTTTAGGGTTATGTTGTCCTTTAAGGTTCCCTGGAGATGTTCGGTTATCTGTGTAAATGTAATGTATTAGCAGCAACATGTAACATAAATAGCTCCATTCTACTTCAAATTTCCTGCTGTATGCAATTCTGCGCTAGGCAGAATTGAACACTAGCGCATCTTTGCTTTGATTTGCTCGCTTGGCAACGCTAACAAAAATTCACCAGCGATCTTCGCCCAGGATGAAGCTTCGCAACTTAGTAAACTTAGTAAAGCGCTTTAGTAAATTTGCCCCATGTTATGAGTTATAGTTCAGCAATTAAAGTAAACTGAAAAACTAGGAGACAAGATTTTTTCTATGTATTTCCCTCACTGGGTCCAATGACCTATATACCCTGATATACTTCCTGTGTCTTCTCCTGGCCCAGATGACAGAGCCCGCTATATTCAAATGGGATACTATGAAGAACAATAATAAGGTATTTCTGGGATGCTTGCCAACTGTGTGCATTTATAAATTTTCTTTATTTAAACCTGAATAACCTGATGTGCTTGACTGTCAGTTGTTTTTAAGGTTGAAGAACATGTGGGAACTACCAGCACTTTGATCCAACACGTATTTAAGTAAATATTGCTCTTTTACATTGCTTGCCTTGACCCACCACCATTTTGTTATGGTCTCTGTGTTGCCTCAGAGCATACCTCCCAACTGTCCCATTTTCAGCGGGACAGTCCTGCCTTTGACAGCTCAACCCGAAGACCCGCATTTGTACGGTAACGTCCTGGCTTTCTCTTCACTGAACAGCCAGAAAAAGAAACATAGTTTCTAACTTAATTGGCTTTTGATTGAGAGTCCAGAACAGCTAACAGGTGCAAATAAGATACTTTGGAACAATTTTGAGATAAGCAAATAAATAATTGTAACGATTCACCTTCATTAGTAAAACTGTAATAACTGGGAAAAAAAAACCACAGGAATATGTTCAAACTTTAGTAGCAAGCCAAATTTTGTAAAATGAACATGGTAATTAGGGGTGTGGTCACAAAAAATGAGGATGGCCAAAAAAAATTTGACGCCCCACACGCGTAATTTTTTTGTCCCTCTTTTTATTTTCAAAATGTTGGGAGGTAAGCATCAGAGGTCATCTTGCCAGAAATACTACAGCACATAGTCGAATGCTCATCAAATTTCAGCCCTCGAATTAGTGAATAATAGTAAATTTGCCCCTTGCTGTTTGAAATGTCGGCTTTTTCAATAAATCTTGATTTTTTTCACAAGTATTTCCATTGTGTGAGGAACTATGTCACTATATATATATATATATATATATATATATATATAAATATATATATATATATATATATATAAATAAAAACTGACACAGCACTCATTATAAATGCAAAGAAGAGTAGTATATTGTAGAAAATCATACCACAGCCCATAGGGCGACGTTTCGGGGTATGCAAACCCCTTTCTCAAGCCAAGGGCATTGGTCAAGTAGTCGGCCTGAAAGAAGTGAGCAACAGTTGAATGACCCTTGGATATCCGAAACATGTTTTAGATAAAACGAAAGCCCGGGCAAGGAAAACTAAGGTTTCTTGTAAGGACAGGGATCAATGTATACCATTTGTCACTCAATATAATGATAGAAGTAAAATAGTGGCTAATATCCTTCGTAAACATTGGGGGATTCTTCAGTCCTCTTAGATGGTGTATCCACCATACCTCTCGTGAAGTGAAGTTTATTTGTCAATATTTCGGTCCAGACTGAGAAAGGTCCAGACTGGACCGAAACGTTGACAAATAAACTTCACTTTATATATCATCTCACAAAAATCATCTCTCATTTTTTATAGGTGGATGGCCTTCTGTTTATTCTTTCAAACCCCCTTTTGTGGCACAGGTGCCCAGAAGACTAAGGCCAAGCTGTATGCATGTCTGCTCTGTGCTTCATTTGTTGCAAATAACATGTTGGCTGTTATCACTACCATATTCAGTGAACTTTGTAAGTTAAAGGACAAAATTATTTTTTATTGTCAGTTTGATAACTATAACTATAGATGCTTACAATAAAAGGATAATTGGCTCTTGTGACCTAACTATAGGCAAACTATAGTTTGTTTGGTATGTTTGTGTGCACCGTTGAATCCTACGATCCCAGGAGGCTGTCCTTATTTTTTTTAAATGGCTATTTTCTATTTAGGATGACCCAATGGCACATTCTACTAAAAAAAGTATATTATTATGAAAATGGTTTATTTACATGAAGCAGGGTTTTACATATCTTTTTATAGAGACCTACATTGTCCTGGGGTATAGTTTTCCTTCAACAGTTTTATTCTGCTCAAAAACAATTTGAAATTTATAAAAAAGAATTGTCTGAATCTGTCATGTAGGGTCTCCTGTGTTGTGTTTATTTCAACTTCAAATGCAGGATCAAGAATATATCAATGCAGTTATAAATAGTGATGAGCACATTTATTTGGCCAGGCATGGATTTCTGGTGAAATTCAGCATTTCACCATATGCTTTTTTTTTTGCGAAACTGAAGAAAAATCCACTGCAAAAAAAATTTGCTGTGTTCAAAAAAGGCACCAAGATAAAATTGTTGCTGAAGGTGGCCATACATGGTAAGATGCACTTGTTTGGCGATGTTGCCAAACAAGTGGATCTCTCCCCGATATACCAACCTTGAGGTGGGCGATAAAAGCAAGAGGTCCTCTGCACTCAACCCATTATCAATATATTTAAGACATTGAGACATTCTGTGTAGTAGCTGTATGCACAGAATGTCTCAATGTCTTAAATATATTGATATTGGGTTGAGTGCAGAGGACCTCTTGCTTTTGTCTATATGTATTTTGTGGTCACAGCCTCATTGCACCCCCGCCTAATGGTTTTAAAAATTAGTGGTGAGCACAACTTTTTCTTGTTTGAGGTGGGCGATATCGGGCTGATCCGATCATGGGCCCTAGGGCCCAGCGATCGGATCAAAACGGCATAGATATGGCCGGTGAGATCGCAGGACCGCATCAACGAACAGATGCAGCTGCGATCAAATGGGATTTTTAATCCTGCCAAATTGACATCTGGCTGACTTTCCGCCAGATATCGATCGGGGAAGCCGGTTCGGGCCTCACACACAGACCGAACTCTGTCGGCAGCTTTTATTGGCCCATGTATGGCCACCTTGAGACAAAAAAATTGGCAAGAAAAAAAAAAGTTCATTGACTTTAATGCAATTGGACAAAAATGTTGCTGTGACAAAATTTGCCACAAGCCCACTGACTGTAATGCATTTGGAGTAAGAAAAAATTGTTGAGCAGGTAAAAAAAATGTTGATGTCCATTGACTTTCATCAGTTTTGCAAATTTTTCAGCAAAGCTAAATAGTACACATTCACTTATCACTAGTTATGAGACTATCCTGACTCACACGACATGTCGATACAGTTACATAACCATCCTGAAGCAAAGAATATGTGCTCTGAGATTAAAGGAAACTATGCCCCAAACAATGAAGGTCTGTATAAAAAGATATTGCATAAAACAACTCATATTTAAAACCCTGCTTCATGTAAATAAACAATTTTCTTAATAATATACTTTTTTAGTAGTATGTGCCATTGGGTAATCATAAACAGAACATTTTAAGAAGTACATGTTAGGTCACATGAGCCATTTAACAGACAGCTCTGTCTTTTGCTTCCACACTTCTTCCTGTTACAGTTAGGGCTGCAGTATGTCTGGTCAGGTGATCTCGGAGGGAGCTCACAAACTATTACAAAATGGGGGGTAAAAGGTAAAAGGGCAATAATTACTTCTATTATTACTATCTATATTACAGTTTGGAAAAATTATTTAATATGCCACTTAATATGATGCAAACTATGTTTAAATATTCATTTTTGGGGGTATAGTTTACCTTTAAAATAGATGATCATGGCCTAGGCTTTTGTGAAGCAATCATCATCACTAACATGATTCTCCTCTGTACAAAAAATCTGCTGAGTTTTGACCTTTGGTCTATTCTAATTTGAACCAGATATTAAAGGACAAGTAAAGGCAAAAAATAAAATCCCATTTTTGCTTTCTTTAATGAAAAAGAAACCTCCAATCTCCAATATACTTTAATTAAAAATTGTGTTTTTAAAAGAATCCTGACAGTTGGCGACTGTGTAGAGATTTGTATTGAATTTTATTTTTGCCTTTACATCCCCTTTACTGTTTCCAACTCCAGCTGTAAGAACAAAAGATCATGGAGCAAGATTTAAACAGATACGCTGGGATTCTATTTGGAGAATTATTTTGCTGCAGCTACTGGTTCTGGAGAGTTGGAGAAAGTTTGTATTAAACAATACAAAAACTATAAAATCCACATTATCACACAGGACCCAGTGTTGTCTGTATATTCTGATTATTAATCAGTCTTGCTGTATCTGTTTCTATGGCAGATATTTGACTTTTGCTGTTTTGATTATTTATGATGATCCCTAAGCAGCCCAAGCCACACAGAGCATGTGAACAGTCTTGGTCTTGCAAAGATGTTTCACAAAGTTCCAAAATGTCAGCCCTCTGTGGCCAGCTTTGAAAGCATAAATCATTTGTTTGATTAGGTTTGTGGTGCAGTAAGTTCATGTTTATG
>CM044440.1:44768801-44779113 GCA_024363595.1 Xenopus borealis
GGGGTGATATCTTGCCAATTTGGAGTACAGCAGTAAAGAGTGACTGAAGTTTATAAGATCACAAGTCACATGACCGTGGCCAGCTGATAAACTACCAATATGTCTAGCCCCGTGTCAGAATTCAAAATTAAATAAAAAAAAAAAAGTTTCCTCTTTTGAGAAAAAATTTCATTGCTGGAGCACTATTAACTGATTCATTTTGGGCAAAAAAACACGTTTTCCCATGAAAGTTTCCCTTTAAAGTCAAAAAATATATGGAACAAATGTTAGAGTTCCTTAAAAAATGGATCAACAATGCAGAAAGCATGGGAGCTTTGAACATGGCCAGTTATTGATAAATCATTTAAATTACACAACACGTTTGGCAATAATATAGGGGGGTTAAGTGCCCAGATTTCAGCATCAATAGAAAAAAAATACATTTATGTCGATTTTTGCTTTATAAGTTTAATTTGGTTTCACTTTGCTTTACAGTGAGCTATATTTACATGTTCCCTTGTTAAATTAGTCTTGGCACCAATTTTTATAGGTGACATTATATGATCGACTGTTTGGCTTGTTCCCTTGAAAAATGTCAGTCAGTGACAAAAATTTCAGTTTTTTTAAACCAATAAGTACACTTTGGTGTTGTTGAAATGACTTGCCAAGTGCTATACTTTGAAATATATATATAATATATATATATATATATATGTATGTATGTATTTATTTATATACACAATATATATGAATTATGAGTAAAAATGTGAAGTTACTTTGTCAAATAATCCTGTAATGTGCACCCATATATACCATTATTCAGGGCTGGAACTTGGGGGTGGCAGAAGAGGCACCTGCCTAGGGCACCATAGATTCTATGATATGTATCTCTGAAACCAAACATTTTAGGTAATAAAGATAAACGACAAAAACGTTTCTTATGACATGGGCTTTTAAACTAGCTTAAGGGTAGGGACAGACAGGGAGAAGGAAATTCGGGGAGATTGTCGCCTGCTAAAAACGCCAGGCGACAGAATCTCCCCGAATCTCCCTGTCTGTCCCTACCCTTATTGTCCCAAAGGTGAACACCCCCTTTAAGCCAAAGCAACATTATTACACTGTCAATAGAAACAAAGTGCTGTAATGTTTGGAAACAAACCCTAATATTGAAATACAAATTTGGATGGCATTCAGAGTTAATAGGCTCTGTTGATGAAAAAGACACACAGCTTCTTGTGCAATTGCTTTCTGTTAAGTCAGATCTAAAAATATCTGAACGATTTTACCACCATGACCTTGAGAAAATTGCTGTATTTGTAATTTCCTCAGGAACAACGAAAATCAAATAACAATGAATCAATGGGTGCATTTATAGCTGTATTCATGTTGAATTGCTTGAGTTTAACAAATAGATCTTATTCACATGCTCTTACATTATGATCAGTGGGTAGACACAATCCTGCACACCAAGTAATATAGGCATACAACTGCTCTCCTCCAAAGACACACACAAAAAACTCTTATGCACTACCTATCAATATATATGCTGTATGTATTGTGGGCATTCATATTAGATATAACGTCTTAAAGGGATACTCTCAGGGGAAAACATGTTTTTTCCTTTGTAGAAACAATAGCGATCTCAAAGATGTTCCATTTGAAGTGCTGGGTCTCAAAGCTCATAATCAGGCACAATGCACTGAGATGAATGCCTCCACACTGCTTAAAAACACTTTTGTTTGTTCATGAATAACATTTGAAATGATAGAGTGAATTATTTTATCTATTATTATCTATTATCTATTTACCCATGCTTTATTTTTATACTGAACCGTTCCTTTAAACGTGTCTTTGCTTCTCCTTATGCTCTGCTCTACAATGATCTTTCTTTCTACTGTTCAGTTACGAAACTTGTCCCAATTGGTGCTTATCTTACCAAATTCACTTGCGCCTCTCTGCCTTGTTATCCATCTTTCCTTTCTTTACTCAAGCTTACCATACAAGCATCCATGTTTCAGTTGATAATACACATTTCCATGTAGTGTAAAATTAATGCAGCATATAACAGAAAGAAAATAATTTAAAGTACCAGTGATACCAAAAAAAGTAAAGAAAATATCATGTAGTGTTGCCCAGCGCTGTTAAAACTAATCTTCAGAAACACTACTATAGTTCATATAAACAAGCTGCTAAGTAGCAATGGCGGAAATTGAAAAATGGCTATATGGCACAGGATAAGTAATGGATAACAGATAATATTATGTTCTACAGAGCTTATTTACTATCTGCAAAGAGAATCCACCCTCCATAGGAATGTAAACATTTGTTAAAACTAAAGAACAGTTAAGAAAACAAAAGATAACATTCAAGGGCACAAGATCTGACATATTTTGATTTGGATTTTAAATGACAAGTAAATTGGGTTTTTTTTACCTGTTAATCTCTCACCGATAAACAAATGCTCTGTGTTATACGAGAGAGTTTTTCATTCCATAGTTCTGTTGGGAGCCATGTATGGCATTTGAGCCCTGTTTATTTTCCTGTATAAGAATTAAAACCATTGTATTCGCTACAGATTTTCTGTTATCTGCTATATACGCATGTGTCCTTTTTAACATGAATTGCTGCCCTGTTGCTACACTGAAGCTCATTTATTTATTAGTGTTTCTGAAGCATACAAACAATTTAAAACGAATGCAGGATAACATTGCATTTTTGATGTTACTTGACCTTCAAATACTGTAAATACCTATTTACTTTGTGAAATAGAAAAATTAGAAATTGGGTGACAAATGCACAATGTCATGATGGAACAATAAGCTCCAGCATAGAAAGGGTTAGGGTTTCCACTATATCCAAATCCAATAAGCCCTCCAGAATCCACATTCTGAGGAAACCTCACAGCAGGAGGTAGTTCACAAATGCCCACTAAATGACACAAGGACAGACTGTCTGGCTAGGTGAATGAAAACACAATTATCATACCTGTGCTATAGTGGAGTGGTCTGTCTCAGGGCAGATTTAGAGGTAATATTGTTTTATGATCCTAACTCAAATATACTCTAAATATAGACAGGAATCAACACAGCCATTAGTTTTAGCTAGGACTTCTCAAGGAGTCCAAACACATCCACATTATGATGATCCCTGTCAGTGTTACCGGATATTCTGATAAGGACAGAATCATATATTTTAGTCCTGGGATGTTTGGTCTCTATGGATAGGGAATTACATTTCCTAGCTGATATTTATCATTTCATGATTTTGCTATATACCCCCAATTAGTTTAGGCTGATTGGAAAATCTTTGTCTCCAGAACAGCCTGTTGTAAATTGGTGACCCGCCCTCACCTTTCTCATTGAATGGGGGTGTGACCTATACCTTCCCAATCTGGATATCAAGGGTCCAGGTTACTGGGAAGAGATATGCCTTTGGGGACCAAGCTGCTTAGGAGGTATACAGTCATTATTTCCTCCGTTCCCCCGGAACAGGACTCATATAAGATCCTTCTTTAGGTGATGTATGTAGGTTTCTGAATTTTCATCCCTTTTTATTTTACAACTGTTTGCTGCTGTGTATGTTATTTGTAACTGTATTTCTTTTATATATTTTATGCACTGTCCCCTTTGGACCATTAAATCTGCAATTTAATGAGTTTGTCTTTGTTGCTCTAAAACGAACCTTTTACCTGAGGAAAAGTGTGTATGTTAAATGTATGTTAACCCCTCTTGCTAGTTAGGAGGAAAGTTGTGCGTGTTTGATCCTTTGTCTGCTGTTGTGGCAATTTTGTGTTGTCTGTTGATTGCCTTGACCTGTCTGCTAGAGTGAATGTCATAGTGCTTAGCTAGAAAGCATATTGGGATAAGTCTCTAGTAAGTGTCAGAGTGTCAGGAGGTGGGTGCTTGCGGCCCTTAAGCCCGGTGGTGGCAGCGTGTAAGTTTTGGCATGTTGGGACTGTTTGGGTGTGACTGCGTGTGAGTTCCGCACAGGTTAGTAAGGAACTGCGTAGGCCTTAACAGTTGCATGCTTTGTCACGTGAGCCTGTGGTGGCGTGCGTGACACACAACAATGCAGCATGTCACTTGGAAGCTCACTGGGCAGTCAACAGTCATGTTAGCTTGATATCTGATTGCATATGCCCTGACTATCATTATATGGTATAAACAAAATCTTCACAAAAAGAAATCTGGCAAAATTCCAACTCCGTAGCCACTTTTCATTTTTTGTTGAAAGAAATTGTTTACAATCACACTTTTGAATACGTCTTTAAAACAACAAAAATGGATGAAAAAAATAAAATTTTAAACATTTTCACCCAAAAATTTTAAAATGGAGTAAAAATCACTTAACCATAACTCCCAACTGTCCCGTTTTTAGAGGGACAGTCCCTCTTTTGACAGCTCAACCCACTGTCCCTTGTTTGTACTGGAAAGTCAATTTTTTCTCTGTGCTGAACAGCCAGAAAAAAAAAACAAAGTTTCTAACTTAATAGCCACAGCAAAAGATAAGATACCTTTGTAAAAATTTCTAGATACGCAAATTAAATTAAAGTAACTGTAACTATATAAGATAACAAGTCCCTTGGTAAAAGTTAATCACAGCTTAAAGGGCAATTCACCTTCATTAGCAAAACTGTAATAACTGAACAAAACAACATAGAAATATGTTCAAACTTTCATAACCTGACAAATTTTGTAAAATGAAAATGGTAATTAGGGAGTCAAAAAAATGTTGCTGTGCTAAAGCAGCAACTTTTTTCTCCAACTCTTTTTATTTCCAAAATGTTGGTTTGACTTAACTCTTCTCCCTTGTCCTCATCTCTGCATTGCTTCCTTCAATCTCCATTCACCCTTATTGTTGTGTGTTGTAGCGTATTTATGGGAATTAGTAGCCCTGTTTCTGTACAACCAGAACTGCATTACAATAGGGTGATAAACAAGAAAAACAGACAAGGAAATGTACACAATCACAGAATACTAAAAAAAAAACCATTTTGATACTTCCCTTGCTATAAGATGGGATCTCAGTAAAACTCTCAGTCTTCCGGGGTATACTCTTAAGGGCTCATCCAGATGAGCAGATTCGTGGAGATTAGTCGCCTGGCGACAAAACGCCATGTCTTTGAGGCAACTAATCTCCCTGAATAGCTTGTTAGCGTTGCGCACCCGCTAGGTGTAAAGTCGCCTGCGCTTATTCACACGCAGCGCGCTCGATTTTCAAAGTCGCTGAAAATTGCCTTGCCTTCAGCGACTTTGAAAATTGTGCCGCTGCGTGTGAATAAGCACAGGCGACTTTACGCTTAGCAGGTGCGCATCGCTAACAAGCTATTCGGCAAGATTTGTCGCGGCGATAAGTCGCCAGGCGACAGATCTCCCCGAAAATTCCCCGTCTGGCCTTACCCTAAAGGAGAATTCAATCCCCCATATACTAAAACCCACTACCCCCTACCCTACATAGTCCCCCTCTCCCTGCTCCCACCCGCACAGGTGTTAACTCCATTTGCGCAGTGGATCTCACGGGCGCCATTTTCTTCTCTTCACCAATCTTCGGATCTTCCATCGGATCTTCGGCTATTTCTGTCCCTTCAGTGTGTGCGTAGTTGAAGAAGATTGCTTAACTTGGTCATGCGCCGATACACTACTTATAAGAGAAGAAGATGGTGCCCATGAACTCCACTGTGTTTACTCTACAATGAGGTTAATTTCAGGATATGGGGCAATTACTGGAATTGTGCTTACAGGAGCAGGGAGGGGGGACTATATAGGGTAGGGGATAGTGGATTTTATTATATGGGGGGGGGGTTGAATTCTCCTTTAAAACACACTGTACAACTGGAAAGAATAGGGAAGGAATCTTTCGATGAGACTGCACCAAATAGCTATCACCCACAAATGTACTCAAAAAACCGTAAACCTAAAGGGAAATACAGAACCTGAGAGTAGGGCTTTATGATAAAGCATTTTACATGATGCAGAAAACAATTGTTTACATTATATATTTGCAAACAAGCCACACATGATTCAAGACAGTAAAATTAAAAGACATGTAAACCCTCCAGACAAAAATTTTATATCCCCCAGGTATCAAGTTAAACCAAACTAACAGCACAAAAATACACCACTATGATAAGATGCAGCTTTGGAAAAGAGGTTATATAAAAGAATTATTCAACTTCACTGAAAATTATTCACAGTTCCTTCAAAAAATTGATGAGTTATTTTTCTCATGTTGCTGAAAAAATACATATGAAATGATTCAATTTAAGTTTATTTTAATACAACAGTTTCTACTCAAGTATTTTGTAAAGAGAGAGTACATACAGTACATATGTTTTATAGCTATTTTCTATACTGTATATATATATAGAGAGAGAGAAATATAAAAAATGTACTAAAAAATCATATGTTCTGCCGCATAATCACATACTCTTAAAATGTTTAACACATTTTTCCTTTGGGCTTACACACTCCAGTTCCAAGGTACCCACGTGTGTCTTCATTGTATTGAATTATATAGGCACTTGAGAGCTGCTTCTCTAAAAGCTGCTGCCCTAGTTATAGGCTCTTGGGTGCTTATATAACTTCTCTATGACATTGCCTCAGTCACCCATAGGGAAACACATCAACATTTTTAACCAATTACAACCCTCAGCAGTGACAAGGGTGTGTCAAGAAATGCTAACATCCCCCAGTAGAAACTCCCTGTGCAAGTGGCATAGTGCTGGTGGGGGGCATTTAAAAAAAAACAAACCCTGTTATCCCCAACTGGAAAGCGGGCTCTACCAGCCCACACCTTTGGTTGGGGATAGCATTTTTAACCAATAGGTGCCCTTTAAGGAGCCCAAGGTGGCAAAAGCACTAGGTCCTGATGAGTATACCACAAAATACTATAAAAAGTTCTCAAAGGACTTAGCATCCCCCCATATCTGAAGGACCAATTCCAATCAGTTCAGGAAGTGTCCCCACCTATGCACCATAAGCAAAAGGTTACAATTGTAATGATCCTTAAACACGGAAAAGATGATGTTGTAGAACTATGTCTTTGATAAATACGGACTTCAAACTGTTTTATTTTTTTATTAAAAAAAAAACTAGTGACAGCATTCCTTACTCTCATACACCCATACCAAGGGGGCTTTATGCCGTGATGACAAGGGGCAGACAGAATTCTGTTACAGAGTACACCCCAGCCTACCTCCTACTCTTGATGCACAAACATCATTTGACAGATTAGATTTGTGATACCGTTAATTGCATTAAGCTGGAGCTTGCCAGGGATGCCCATGATCCTTTAATAGTTGCCTTTAGCTCATGCTATAAGCCAGGCCCCCAAGACCTAAGGCTTCTTAGTTGGGGAGAGGGAACACAAGACTTACCTGTTCATGGATTACATTATGCTAACATTAAGTTCACCTCATTACAAACTTATGTTGGACCTTAGAATGTTTCCAATGCATCTCATGCTATAAAAACAACAGATGTTTTCTTAATGAAAATGTCCAAAGTGGACTCAAACTTGACTAAAAATGAGAAATAGACTTGCTAGCATACCTAGGTGTCCACTAGGGTTTCCACCTTTTCTCGGGACGAAAAAAAAGCAAGGGGCTGGGTGGATGATGGAGGTGAGGTGGAGGTAGGGGTGGTTGTGTCGGGAAGGGACTGATGACATAGTGATGAGCGATTGGCTGATCGCCATGTCATTATTTTCAATGTCCTGTTCAGATTTACTAATTTGGAAATTCAGACAGGGAAGTTTCACCTGGACAGCCCTTCCAAATACTTGGCTGTCCGGGTGAAATCCGGACAGGTGGCAACCCTTGTATCCACCTCACTCCCACATATGAGACTCTATACGTGGCCAATTACCCCAAATTATTGGTGAAACAAAAAAAAAATACATGATAACATAGTACACATACCACCTCTCTTGGTTTGGTAGGATAGTGGTGGTTTAAAAATGACACTGTTACGACATACAATATCCTATATTTGTTCAGGATATTACCAATACACTTCCCAAAAAAGGCCATATTTGACTTTGTATGGGAAGGGGGGGACAAGAATCAAGGCAGAGATCATGACTAAACTAACAACAATTGGCAGCCTGTGTGTACCCCACATATAGTAATACTTAGAGTAGATTGGAAGCCATGGTTAGCAAACACACATACACATGAAGCCACTTGGATTTGTGTGTTAAATGCATCATGACTCGGGATTAATTGAAGAAACTATGTTATCTAGCGTCATCTTAATCAATGCATTTAACCTTTTCATTTGCATACCAAAGCACCATTGTTCACAATGGTGAACGCTTTAATTAGATGGGATGCTGTGATACAATTTTCTGTGTTAAATGGGATATCTGGATTTAGTTATTCTGTGTCAAACACACAAACCAAAGTGGCTTCATCTGTACCATCAAGAGAACCATGGAAGAAATCAAAAGCCATTTTATAGCACCCCTACAGCTAGCCATACCTATGTCATCCATAGACACTGCAGCAGGCCTCCTAGCTCCATCAAAACATGCTCTAGATCTGTGGGACATAATAGTACTCAAAAAGAAATAAGCACTCCTAACACTAGATATGTCACCATTCTGAAAAATAAAGAATTTCCATTTTAAAGGAGAACTAAACCCCCTTCCATACTGTTGTTTTATTTCTACCTCTATGACCTCGTATGTAAAGCAAAACCAAGGGATAAGGCACTTACAAATACAATAAGGTAGTTTATTGAGTCCAAAACAAGACAATAGGTTTTGCCTGGGTAAGGTTTATATAGACATCAGAAGGATTTTAAAATGGGTGTACACAGATATACCTTACATGGTCTGGACCCTCCCTGGACATTGGAAGATATAGAAATTTTACTGACATATACATTTATACATTTCTGCAAAATGTTCAGTACTGCAACATAAGACAGTTTCCCGTTTTTCAACTGTCCCCCAGCCTTGTGGTTCTTTGTCTGCTAAGGTAGACACTGTGAGGAAATCAGCCATGAAGCAACACTTCTGCACAGGGGCCCCATCTAACATCTTTCTGAACTCTGTCAGTAGAATGGAGAAATCATTATTTGGGAGAACATCACCCCTCCCTGCACCTATCCTGCCTTGGGCCATTGGCACTGAATAATAGTGGACTTATGTATTTGATATTAAACTTACTTATTCTTACACTCTGACACATAACCATTCATCCATCATCGGAATAGGCTGTTCTCATACAAATGTGGTCATATAAATATGGCATATAAAAATATATTATCAATATCAAACTCCTCCTAAACTTTCTGGCATTGCCCCCTGCCCTCTCCCTCCCCCTGATGTGCTGTAATTAGTAAAAAATTAAATCTGACCCTTAAATGCAGAGAAGCACAGCAGAGCTATCGGTCAGCATCTTCCGTCGCTTCGTATTGTCTTTGGGTCTCAACGCCAACTTATGCATGTGCAGTTGAAACCAATTCCTGATGGCCCAACTGTGTATGCTCCCGCAGACTTTGTGTCCCTTAAGAGACCCGGTAAAGGGGAGTTAGTTCTTCTTTAAACCTAAGATAAAGTCTAACATTCCAATCTTAGTCCCTTTCCTGTCAGACCACGATATTATATTGTTCCAACAGGGCAAAGAAAGCCACAGCAAACCAAATTCTTCTATCTTCTGCTATCTAGAAATCATGCAATTCTTAAATCCAAGACAAAAACCTGTACTAACCAATTCCTCATATTTTGAGTCTCTATGTTATAAACAACCTCATCCCATCCAATTAATCTTGATACTTTAAACCTGTTTAGCATAGGACAATACAAACACAAAATAACAATACATTACAAAGTGGGTAGAGGACGTCAACCTAACAATTTGGCGATGGCCCACAAAAAGTCTGTTTGTGCAGTCTCAACTGAAAGGCTAATAAAATTATATAGTGTTGGTATTATACCCCCGTGCACATAAGCAGAACAGGTTGAGAACCACTGTTTTAGGGGATACAGGGAGCGGGGGTCTTTCCTGCACACCTGGTTGATCTGTAGTGTCAACTCTGCTCTCAAAAGTTCTACACTAGCATACAAGCAGCCTACATACATTTACACTAGACATGAAAATGAGAGCCATTAATTCAAACAATCCCACAAACTGGTCACCAATATCCTCACAGCAGCAAGATCCCTTCTAGCTGACATAAGAAACAATCACAGATCCCGGGATGGCAGGCACTGACTTTGCATTACAATATGTTGTTTACGTGTAAAAAGAAGGGTGAATCTTATCTTGCTATAAACATACAAGGATGCACCTGAGGAGTGTCAGAGGTATAATTTACCTAATCATAAG
>CM044440.1:44781701-44797473 GCA_024363595.1 Xenopus borealis
TAATTGATTACTTTTCATCATAAGTACGAGTGTTTGGGGGTTTTACTACTTCTGTACAATATGTTGTTTACATCATGAAAAGTTACTCTGCCTTGTTATAAGTGAACCCAGCTACACTAGAAAAGAGGAGATGATCAGAGGGGTCAAAACGGATCTGTTTGATCTGTTTGACAGACGCAGAAATACTGAAGGGTTTGAAAAACAATTCAACTGTCATGTTATCACTGAAATGCTTTGCATTGACTCTTCTGAGTCAGCGTGTTGTGTTATTTATAAGATGTTTGTTAAAATTCTGCCTGTTTTTTAGTTTTTTTTGTGTAAAACTGTGATTGCACTGCCATCTTCTGGTTTTATGTAAACTTGCTGTTATACAGCATCCAGTATTATAAGTTTTAATATGTATTGTTATGTTGAACTTACTGTGTTTTTATTGCAAATGTCTGGTTATTAAAAAGGTATTAAAAGGCTTATTAAAAAGGTATCTTGTAATTATTTGTTTCTGAGGGATAGTTAAAATAACTACAGTAGTTTAGAATCTGATCTGGCACTGGTTAGGAGCATACAGATTAGCTATATCTATATGTCAGTCAACTGACTTCTGAAGGACAAATACTGACGTAACCTTTGGTTTGTACATGACCTCCTTCTCTCCACAATGAACAAGAAAATCCAGCACACAAGTAATGCTCAAGGGATTACTCCCGTGTTTAATGTCTGTCCAACAAGACAACGTTTCGGGGGTGTACCCCTTCGTCAGGGAGTAATCCCTTGAGCATTACTTGTGTGCTGGATTTTCTTGTTCATTGTGCAATTTGGAGGGGCCGTCCTCCTAAATCCATGCACCAGTATTATCTTTTTGGGAAAGGCCAGGTGTGCGTGTGCAACTTTTTTGCCTCCTTCTCTCCACCTCATTACTTCCTCTCACTTCGGCATCCAGGACTTTTCCCATTTTGCACCCTTACTTTGGAACTCCCTCCTCAATGCAATAAAACAATCTCAAAATTTCCAGGCAATTCAAACGCATAGCCTTAGCCTTCAAAAAAACGCAGCACACCTTTACTGTTAACTCAGACTACTAGCTTTCTGGAGGACTGCTCCAATGAGGCAAGTAGAAAAACTCACTTTGGTCGGCAGTGCCAAACAGGGGGTGATAATAATTTGTTAGGATTCCCCAGTGAATTTGCAAATTGAACCAAGGGTCAACTGAAAACTGAATCCACTCAGAATAATTTCTGTATGAGCACCTGCACATCAGAAGCACTGCATAGCCCATGGATATCTATATCCAGTGTTGTTCTGTACTTGATTTGTCTTTTCCAGTTGCAGTGTACATTGAACAGGGGCAAATTTACTATTGTTCACCCAAAATCCTACGAATCTATTCAAAATTCGATAAGCATTCGACTATCGAATGCTTATTGAATAGTTTTAGGCTATCATTTTTCTCGATATTCGATTTCTCAATGAAATCGTACGATTGGATACCGATCGTTCAATTTCACAAAAAAAATTGTACTTTTTCCTTTAAGCCTTCGAAAAATTTGTTTGATTCGAACGATTGAAGCGTTCGATCGTACAAATGGTATTCGAGCAGGCCTTAGCAAAAGAAGCCTATGGGGTGTTCCCATAGGCTTCTATTGGTATTCGGTAGGTTCAATCTAGCGAAGTGGGCATTAGAAGGATTTTAAAATTTTAAATCCTTCGATCATCAAATGATCAAATTATTGAATATCCGATCATTTGATCTATTCGATAATTCGGTATTCGATGATCGAAGATGCCAAATTTGCATATTCGAAAAAATCGTATGATCAGTATTCGATCTCATTCGATCGAACTTCAAATCCTTCATGTGAATTTTGTAAATTTGCCCCTTAGTGATAAGCAACAGTTTGGCAAGGTTTCGCCATGATAAAAGGCTCATAGACTTCAATGAATTGTAAAATATAAGTCCCATATGTTGTAAAAAATTACCATGACACACTCATTACATTTTGCAAGTTTCTGCAGTTTTGAAAATTTTCAGGGAAGAGAAATGGGAAAGATTCACCCATCACTACTAACTTTAAGTGCAATAAAATGACCACAACTTACATTTCTACAGAGTTTTGGGAACTAGAGTTTGAGAAATAATTTGCAATGATTACAGTTCTCAGCTGTAATTTAATTAGGTGTAGTTTAGTATATATATAAAATAAATTGTGACAAGGAGTCTAGGACCCTAGGCCGCTTGTGTTTATCTGCTCCCCCCACCCCTCAGGTGCAGAAACACACACTTTTTACTTTGGTGGCACTGGGACTGAATTTATTTGGGGACCTAACACCTTAAGAAATAATTCCAAATTATTTTCTATCATGTTAGTTGAGCAAAATAAACAGCACCTACATTATATTTATTATTTAAATTTTGTTTCCTTCCCAGTTTTGGGAAAGCAGGCAGAAGCCATTTTGTTACAATTTGTTACTAAGATAAATTTTTTATCACCCCAAAATCCTGTGCATGCTCCAGAATGGGGAACCCAATGCCCATTTGCAGTGCCCAACCCAATTATAGAGCGTATGGAGGGGGAATCTGAGGAGGAAAGTGGTGGGGCAGGTAATATTTGATTGACAGCTTGGGTATATAAACACCTTTATAACAGATATGGATGTTTTAATGAAAACAAAAAAAGAATTTGAGTTCCATGTTTAATTTGAAAAGGCTTTCATTATAGGGCTTTTTATGTGTATGTGACAGGTCCGCTTTAAGAAAATGTCAAAAACCTCCCACGCGCCCCAGTATGTGTAGCAGTCATAGAGTAGATGCAGCTTGATGGCATGCCCTGATAAAATTGTGCTGCCCTAGGACTTCCCACAAATCCAGGCCTGAATATGGGTGTCTGAGATTTCTGTAATACTGTTGGCAGCTGATTAGTAGAAGGTTCAACTTTAAGCTAAAATGACTGCTGCCACCTTTTCTGTTAATGAAAAATTCATGGAAATAAACTCTTGAAATAATATAAAGTTTAATTATGTTTTTATTGTTTTGCTTCATTGTATAAAAAATCACTTCACAATAGCAGCAGCCTTGTTTTACTGCTTCAAAGCTAGGGAATGAATTAATATCTCATTCTAATATTCAAGCAATAAAAGAATACGCTCTTTGGATATATGCCAGCCATGTTTAAATGTTTCTTTTGATTTTTAGAGGTTTATTGCTTTCACTATACCACTAACGGATAAAACTAAATCAAGTGTCCTTTTCCTTGCTTTTGAAAGTTTATCTTTGGATTGCATTGATTACAAGAATATTGGAATGCAATTATTGCTTTTGTATTTAATTACAACCTATACAATGGGTACTAGTACTAGTAAAGAGAGAGAACAGATCAAAAACTGCAAATATGTTTTTGTTTAAAGGGGAATACAACCCCTCCCCCCCACAGGCCCCCCTCCCTCCTCCCCCCGGGCTATGGCCCCTAAGTTGCTAGTTCGCCTCCGGCGAAGTTCATAGGGGCCATCTTCTCTTCCAACCGCTTCTTCTTGGGCCCTCTTCTCTACCAATGGCTTCTTCCTGGATTGGGTACCGTCGACGGCACATGCGCAGTAGGACGATGGTACTACTGAGCATGTGCACAAAGTTCAATAGGCAAACTTTGTGAACTTTGTGCGCATGCGCAGTAGCAACAACGTCCTTCTGCACATGCGCCACTGAAGAAGGAATAAGCGGTTGGAAGAGAAGATGGCCCCTGTGAACTTCGCTGGAGGAGACCTACACAGAGGGGTAAGTAGCAACTATGGGGCAATAGCCCGGGGGGAGAGGTAGGCTGGGGGGGAGAAGGGAGGGGGGCCTATGAGGGTGGGGTGGGGGCTTGGGGTTAGCGCCTGGGGGTTGAATTCCCCTTTAACACAAATGTGTCAACATTGCACACAGAAACTAATATCTGGCTCTGGACCCAAAAAGTAGGACACTATGATCTCCTACAATGGAAAATAATTTATACATGTTTCTGAAACACTTTTCAGATTGCCAAGCTATTTTGATAACATAATTGGGTCCCCTGACTATTAAGGTTATGAAACACTGCTATAGCATCTTAATCATTATTGTAAACAAACAAAATTCAAAGTTTCCAATATACTCCCCAGTGTGACATTTTAATTGAAAGATTTCCTAACGTGTCTATATAAAAATGTTGGTACAGTAGGAATAAATTGTTTCTCGCCAACATCCATCAGAGACTGCAGAGAGGCCAGATTTTAGGGATTAGGATGTTAATAGAAAGCATATAGTTTAATATATAGGATAAATGAAAAACCTCTAATTTTGTAGGCAATAATCAGTAATATATGGTGTTGCTTTTACATGATGCTAAAAATTAATATTATCTTTAAAAATAGCCCATTAATTGGAGCTCCCTATAGATGTTCTCTGGTCACTGTCTGTGTTTCAAATGATGGGTGGGCGTGTCCTAACATTCCCTGCTGGAAGCACAGTAGAAGGGGGAAAGCCAGTTTTTGGCAGGAATATTCAATAAATAGCCTGAAACACTAATTTTTTTTAAGCACAATTCTTCTATATCTAAATGAGTATAATGCACTGGTCTTATTTTTTATACAATATGTATGCTTTAAAGGAAAACTATACCTCTCAAATAATGTGTCTCTCTATGAAAACAGCTCATATGTAAAAACCTGCTTCATGTAAATAAACCATTTTCATAATAATATACTTTTTAGCCATATGTGCCATTGGGTAATCATAAATAGAAAATTGGCATTTTTAAGGGCAGCTCTCTGGGATAGTATGATTCACAATGAATACAAACTTACCAAACAAACTATACTTGGGTCACACAAGCCAATTAATAGACAGAGTTCTGTCTTTTGTTTCCACACTTCTTCCTTTTACAGTTAGAGCTGCAGTATTTCTGGTCAGGTGATCTCTGAGGCAGCAAACAGACCATCACAAAATGGTGGTTCAAGGTAAGAGATGTAAAAGGGAAATATTTACTTAAATATATATTCATGTTTGATAAGATTCTTTAAAATGCCACTTAATTTGATATTAACTATCTATTGCTCAAGTATGCATTTTGGGGGTATCATTTTCCTTTAATCAGTACTAGATCAGGGGCTTTAGGCTGATGATTCCCATAGGGCTCCTGTCTAGCATAGCTTCCATTGACAGCTGATCCACTCCAGAGTGCTTATAACACGAGAAGAGACTGTGACAGTTACCACTAAGAAGGGGCTTTTGTGTTGGTGTTAATTCCTGGACTTCCTCGCATTCATGCACCTTGCATGCAAATTAGGAGACCAGGCTGAACTGGTTAAATAGTGTTAGGTGCCAGCAGGGTCTGACTGGGCCGGCTGGACACCGGGAAAAAAACCTGGTGGGCCCCGGTGCTCATGGTCCCCCATTTACCTGTCGGACCAGACCTACTCCCCATTAAAAAAATGTGCATCGGTAAGGATTATGCACATGCATGCACGGGTTGGCTGACATTCACGCATGTTTGTGGATGCACTGATGCCCACACATGCACAGCACACCGGCTTTTGTGCATGTGCACAGGGGCCGCAGAGGTTTGGAACCTGAATGCGCCAGGCCGACCCTGGGTGCCAGTCTCCAAAATAAAATATAATGTTTTAATTTGTGCATTATGAGTTTTGCCATTTGCATGTGTGATTGTGTTCGTAACTCCATAATACACTTTCATATAGTTCGTAAATCAGTAGAGCAGGCAGTCAGAAAACTGTCTTCCAGACAGATAGTGTAGTTTATTTGGTACACCAGGGAATAGCTTCAAGCGTTTCCTATCACAGACACTTACTCATAGGCCTATGATCATAGGCCTAATATTTTATACACATTTGTCTGGAAGTCTGATCTCTAAGTGCCTGCTTTATTGCAAAACGGTCAGGGCAGTGCGCCTGGTAACAAAATAAAGTATATATATATATATATATATATATATATATATATATATATATATACAGGACTGGACTGAGAATTAAAATAGGCCCTGGCATTTCAGGTACACAAGAGGCCCAATCAGCTCACATAGAGGCCCAAACAGTCCACACAAGCCCACTAAACACTGACTTTCTATGGGACCTTATAGCAGCCCCTCTGGCATTTGCCCTAACCCACAAATGGCCAGTCCGGGCCTGTATATATATATATATATATATTTGGTCATGCGTGAAGTTCTCTACAAATGCTGCCTCCATGCTGCACTTTAGAAGTAAAATAAGTAGTGAATGCTATCCTTTCATAAAAGTGCAGCTTCAGTGTAGAACATGCTGTGTGTATGGCATAGTCACTGTGAAGAACCTCTTATAAGAATGCTTTCATTGATCTATTACATAGTGTAAGTCATTTTTGGCTCCTTTTACCTCTTCTCAATATACCCTCACTGGTTTCACTCTTTAATGTCATGCTTTGTTTTGTAGAAATGTAGCAGTTCACTAGACATAAAAAAAGTCATGGTCAGTGACATAAATTATTACAATGGAACCACCTAATGAAGTTTACCGTTATAAGATTTACAACCAGCAGGTTCTGTATAGCTAATTTATGAACAATGAACAATTGTGCCTTCATATGCATTTCACTAAAGTATTTACATTAATGTCTATTTATCTATACTTGTCCCTTGTTCCCATAAACTATAACAAACACGGGAGAAACAATCCCAGTGTTGTTTAAAGGGTAAGGTAATTTTAGTAGCTTAAGGCACAAAATGTTTCAATGTCCTTAATATATTGATAATGGGTTGAGTGCAGAGGATCTCTTGTAGTTGTCTATGTGAATTTTGTGGTCACAACATCATTGTACCTCCACTTAATGTTTTTAAAAATTAGTACTGAGCGCAACTTTCCCTTGTTTGTTATAGTTTATATAGGAGCAGTGGCCAGCTCCATGTTGTACCTCTCACCCTTCCCAGCTATAGTCAGGTGATCCTACAAGTCCCTAGTCCCTTTGTAAACTGTATACTGAAGCAATAGAATTCTTAAAGGAAAACTATACCCCCAACAGTTTCTATCAAATTCAGTGGCATATTAAAGAATCTTACCAAACTAGTATATATATTTAAGTAAATATTGCTCTTTTACATCTCTTGCCTTGATCCCCCATTTCGTGATGGTCTGTGTGCTGCCTCAGAGATCACCTGACCAGAAATATTTCAACTCTAACTGTAACAGGAAAAAGTATGGAAGCAAAAGACCTAACTCTCTCTCTTAATTGGCTCATGTGACCTAACTTTATAGTTTGTTTGGTATGTTTGTGTGCAACGTTGAATCATAAGATCCCAGGAGGCTGTCCTTATTTTTTAAAATGGGAATTTTTTACCCAATGGCACATGCTACTAAAAAAGTATATTATTATGAAAATGGTTTATTTACACAAAGCAGGGTTTTACATATGAGTTGTTTTATGCAATATCTTTTTATAGAGACCTACATAGTTTGGGGGGGGGTATAGTTTTCCTTTAATGAATCAGATGTAAATTAGTGTAGGACTGGCCAGATATGGGACGACTTTGACGTAGTTGGCCAGCTTAAATATATTGCAATATATGGACAAACATTCCTTGTTTTGTTTAAAGGGTAAAGCATTTTTAATAGCTAATGGCACAAAATGTTTCAATGTCCTTAATATATTGATTATGAGTTGAGTGCAGAGGACCTCTTGTATTTGTCTTTGTTTCCATAAAGCCAAGGTTCAAAGTACAGGGACCTATAAGTATCTTATAAAAAACCTGTGCAATATATTTTCCAGAGCTGCCTTACTTGTATCCACACACAGGACCTGACTTGCACCTAATGAATTGAGTGCCAGCATAGACTCTGGAACCTTGCACATTTTTGCCAATAACACAGTGAAAATGTTCTCATCTTACACATAATTTACGAAAACAGATTCAAGTTTTAATTCCATATTTGTAAATCACACAGAAGCTGGGGCGATCTCTAGTTTATGGAAATCATAGAAAATAAAGTTGCATTATATTTTTATAGTAATAAGTCAAATCAACTAATCTCTTGAAGATTTTTAATTTCATTCAACTGGGTTTTTCAATTCAGAATGACTTTTACAAAGATCATTCTTGTGTTAAATATCCTGGAATCTTGCTCCAATCAGAATAATCTGTTTAGCATTACCATCATGGAGTCAGATACATCATGGAAGGAAGGTGCTGACTGTATTAACATGTTAGGAGTTATGAGGTGCTGAACCAGTCCTCCATGTCCAGAATGTGAGCTTGGCAGTATTCAAATGTGTCTTTTTTCCCTTTAGATGTAGCTATACAGTTCAGTTCAGTCCTGACCAGAGGAGCTAGCTCTCCTGTGCTGCGCCATATGTTGGTGTAACTGTTTAGTTTCTCCCACATACAAATCAAAGCACTTCATATACAGTGCCATTCTTCTTATGCATTGGTATTTGGGTCTTTTGGTTGAACCTGTTGCTGTCTCAGTGTGTCATTGGGTTTAATGCAGATGTGGATGCAGTGTTTAACAAAAATCCTATGTTTTTTGGACACCCCAACTATTTAGTTATTCAGCTATTATAAAAGTCATGCAATTTCCCTCCCCGTCCCTAATTTGACTATACAAATTAGGGTTCAGATTCGATTCGGCTGGGCAGAAGGATTCGGCCGAATCCAAATCCTGCTGAAAAAGGCCGTATCCTGGCTGAATCCCGAACCGAATCCTGGATTTGGTGCATCCCTATTGGTAACACAGAAGTTGGACAGCATTGATCTAGTGGATGGTGGGATTCAAATAGCAGGTACTGGTCCATGAGGGTTGGTTTCTGTAGACCTCCATTTCCAGCTTTCCACTTTCTCTGACATTTACCAAGGAATCCAAAAGACGTGTGTTATCTTCACGTGTAAATGTGATGTTGTGGTCCACTGTGTTGGTGTGCTAATGAAAGTTTGTACCTCTTGTGCATGTTATTGAACCAATCACTGTGTGTGATTCCTTTTTCTTTCCATTTCCTCCATGTACAGGTTTGCCACAATGATGAAACATGCATCAGCCATTCTTGTGCCTATAGAACTTATACTTGTATTTGAAATAGGTGGTACCTAAGCATATGTCCGATAAAGAACACACTTGATCTGGGTTAATTTTGTAATTGGTATGACAAGCAATACCACTTGAATGTTGTCTGTAAAGTTCTAGGAGTTCTTTATGTGATTCTCTGTATTTACAAGCAAAGGGCCTAAGATGTTGCCTAGGTATTTTGCCATGTTGTAGGTCACATAATTAATCCTGATCACAATTGCTCATACAATGCTTTTTTGGCACCTCCCCATGACCTCTGTGAGGTCTCTGACCCTATGCTGGTTATGCTAAACAGCTTATTCTGGGTATGTAACACAAGAAATTTTTTTGTACAACACATTCTGAAGTGAGAAAGCCAGTTAGAAAACATCTTAGAGAAAAACATACAGCAAGTTCCAGTTGGTTTGACTTATTACTATAGCTATTCCATGATCTGTATGAAAGAGAACCTTCACAGTTGGTAAAACATTGTTATTTATATATATCTATATAATACACAAAAGCCGTGAATATCTTGTAAATTATATCCTTATAAACGGTGAGATCTGACGTCATCAGTTATAAACGGTGAGTTCTGATGTAATTTCTGTCACATGACTCACTGAAACTTGTGTATTATAATAAATAAAGTACCCCCAGTTGCAAAATATGAGGATATTAGAAGTTACCTCAAAGTTCCATGACCTGTATAAAAACACTCGGCCTTCGGCCTCGTGTTTTTATATGGTCATGGAACTCCTCGGTAACTTATAATATCCTTATATTTTACAATAGGGGGTACTTTATTCACTATATAATACACAAAAGCCGTGAATATCTTGTAAATGATATCCTTATAAACGGTGAGATCTGACGTCATCAGTTATAAACGGTGAGTTCTGATGTAATTTCTGTCACATGACTCCCTGAAACTTGTATATTGTAAAAAATAAAGTATCCCCAGTTGCAAAATATGAGGATATTAGAAGTTACCTTGGAGTTCCATGACCTGTATAACAACACTCGGCGTTCGGCCTTGTGTTTTATATGGTCATGGAACTCCTCGGTAACTTATACTATCCTTAAATTTTACAAGAGGGGGTACTTTATTCACTATATTATCTATATAGTGTTGACCTATTCAGCAAAGATTACAGAGATGACACATTATAGCCCTTACTTCATAAATGGACCCTATAGTCTTTATGAGGTTTCAGTACCTATACTAAAATGTGCTTGCCTAAAGTTACAGATTCACCCTTGTCAGTGTTAATTATCTTAGACATTGAGCCATTCTTCCTTCTTTCTATGCATATCTGATGTATCCATTGAAAACTCATTGCACTAGTTCTGGTTTTCAGAAAAAGATTTTCAAGACAGTGGCTCATCATTTAAAACATTCTGACGACATTTTAAAATTTTCTTTCTTTTAGTCTTTAGGCTTAATTTCAGAATTCAGCCAAGACTGTGAGCTGTCAAATGCTAACTCAACTAAATTTAAGAATAGAGTCAAATTGAAAAGTAACAGACTGTACTATTTTTATTCAGATTTTATAAACTTCAGCAGAAGCTGCTTCACAGCTCACAGAGTAGGAGTCAGATTGTAATAAAATACAGTTGGCACTGGAGATCAGTTTGAAGAACAGACCGTCTCTGCACACCGATAGCATAGGCAGCTTGCCAAAAATAAAAAAACATGACAAAAAGTAAAGCAAATTACTCATTCTGTGAAGCATGTTATAAACATGGCAGATATATTTGCAGTATAAAACTAAATGGAAATTGATTTTACAAATTAGTATAATTTAATTTGTTGATTTTGCTTTGCATATTGCAAGACAAATCTAATTGCCTTCTATATGTAGGTAAGCAGCAACCTACACACTGGGTGGTAGCAGATGTGACTTTGATTTTGTACCACACAGACAGTTACTGATTAAATCTATGAATATCGACCTAGAGCCTAACACTTGTACTTGGACAGAGAACTAGCTCAAAATAGATTACAGAGAGTGGTGGTAAATGGTCTAATCGACACTAAACGGTAGTGTATTGGGGCCTCCTTAATTGAGTAAGATTGGGAGATGTTTGTGGATAACAAATTGTGTAACTCCAGACAGTATCTGTTAAAGCAAATGTAGTAATGTCTTGCATAAAGAAAAGTTAAATGACTCAAGGGATGAAAAATGATTGCGAAAAAGTGTCATATTTACATATCTTTTTTTCAATATTTAGGCTGAGGTTAAGTTCTTTAAATGTTATTAGAATCACCATATTAAATTATGTTATTGAAATAATAATTTCTATGTTTTTCTTGTCAGTTATTTGAAAGTAGTCTTTTACCTATGGCTATGATTTTAGAAGGCAGCATAATCAGAGGCATGTCTCATTTCTGCACTCTTCATTATTTGAAAGTAAACTGTATAGTCCTACAACCATAAAGAAATTATCTTAGTTTTCTACAGAATCCTAGCACACTGATGTTCAAGGGCAGTTAAATGAACAAAGTTGATACTGCTGCCACAGTAAAGATGTATTTCCTGATACTCACATGGTAGTGGTCACTAATGAGTTTATACCCTGTTGTCACGTGAAGACAAGGAAGTGGCAAGCTAAATATAACTCCCCCCTCCAGACTGCCAACCTTATCTTTTTTAAAGAAAAAGTAAACGTTTTTTTTTTCTATCTCTCTGTAAATTTCTTGTAAACAGCCCCCCAGATTAATGTACCTTAGTCCCTGCTGCAAGTCTGCTCTGGTTTCTGCGTTATCAGCAGCTTGTTTCCCCTTCTTCCTGGTGCAGAGTGAAGCCCCGCCCCTGAGCTGTCCTTATCTCTCTGACTAGTCAGAGAGATCATTTGCATGCTGTGACATAGCAGAGAGGAAGGTGGAGCCAGTGTGTGCACCAGCAGCTTTTTTTTTCCTCCCTGCACAAATGTGCACTAGCTGCTCGTTCTGGTTCATTCCATATCACAGCAGCACTGAGAGGAATATTTCTCTGGCACTGTAGGTAAATCAACAGCCCTTTCTCAATTTATAACACATTTTATAATGCTATTGACTGCTATGCCAGATCTTCTGTCTGGTTATGTAAAGAATAAAGCTGAATTTGATTAACTCATTCATGTGTCCCTTTGTCTCATTTACTGATCAATTTATGTACAAAGCTATTTGATTTTTTCTTTTTCCATTTCTGCATACTGACATAGATTAACTATGGTGGTTGTGCAATTGATTGTTGATGAATCTGGGGGAGCTGATATATTCTCAGTTAGAATGGCAAGTAGGGACATTATTTAGAATCAGAATGGCAGCCTGTTCTGGGAGTTGTTCATTACAGTGAATGTTCAGAGCCTTATGCAAGAAATTTTAGTGATGCTGGGGGAAACTAGATTACTAATCATTTAGGGTACAGTGGAATGTGTTAGAATAAGATTGGTAGCATGTAGCATTTGTAATTTATAGTAAAGGTTCAGGGATTTGTGTAGAGCCTTATGCAAGAAATTTTAGTGATGCTGGAGGAAACTAGCTTACTAATCATTTATGGTACAGTGGAATGTGTTAGAATAAGATTGGTAGCATGTAGCATTTGTAATTTATAGTAAAGGTTCAGGGATTTGTGCAGGGAGTGCACATGAGGAGAAAAAAAAAAAGCTGCTGGTGCTGCACACACTGGCTCCCCCTTCCTCTCTGCTATGTCACAGCATGCAAATGATCTCTCCGACTATTCAGAGAGATAAGGACAGCTCAGTAAACTAAGGGGCGAGGCTTCACTCTGCACCAGGAAGAAGGGGAAACAAGCTGCTGATAACACAGAAACCAGAGCAGACTGGCAGCTGTTTAGAGCAAATTTACAAATAAAAAAAAAAGTTAACTTTTCCTTTAAACTGTCCCTGAGAGGATGAGGAAGTGGGTGTGGATATGTGGAATGTTGTGGATTCATTTTAGCAGCCTGCCTCCTTCTGCTGATGTCCTGGAGTAACTCATTAGTTGGAGACTTATGGCGTTTTTATTTTTTGCAGCGATTCCAGGGACAGCCATGAGGAAAATACAGTAGGAGAAAGGTAGCCCAGAAGAGAATGACAAGCATGCAATAATTATGTTCTTGACAACAAAAAGTTATGTCTGGATTGCTTAAACTCGGCTACCAGTCCAAGCTCATTTGAACACATTTTTCACATTACGGACTAGATGCAATTGTCCTATGTTGAATCTTTGGCCTCTGAAGAATCTGATGAGATGAGATCTGATTTTGATAGGGATAAGGACAGGGGTGTAACTACAGAAGAAGCAGAACCTGCGGCTGCAGGAGGGCCCAGGATGTATAGGGGCCCCATGAGGCCCTAATACATATACAATTTCAATAAATGTAGGTACAACAGGTCAACCTCTATACATTTTGGGGGCCTGAAAAATAACTTGCTGAGGGGCCCAGTAATATCTATTTATGCCACTGGATAAGGGAGCTATTAAAGTATCTGACAAAGACAATTTTTTTTTTTCAACTTAAAAGTTTTATTTTTGATCTGAGCAAAGTGTAACCTCTGATTGCTGCACTTAGAAAGGTGCTTCTTTTTAATGCAGATGAAGCTGGTCCTGCCAAACAGATGAGATCAAGGCTAAGTGGGAGCAACTGGATCAGAAATTTTACTTCACCAAAAAAATAAATAAAATGTATCCTTTCAATCCTGATGAAGGAAACTTATGCATTTGCTTGAGCTATCTTTAAACCACCAGTGGCTATTACATTGGTGGACAGAGCTATGAAGCTATGGTTGAATAAGTGTGAAGATAGTCTTGTTAACAAAACAAGCAAAGATGTGTTGTTGGAAGATTTACAAGTAATCAAGGTGGCAAGATCTTACATTGCTTAGGCATCTTTTGATGCAAGTGGTAGGCAAAAAGTGTGGGATTAGCAGTGACAGCCCGAAGATCCCTCTGGTTCAAACATTGGCAGATGGACAATTGGGTGAAAAAGAAAAGGATATATCTCTTGGAATTCAAAAGCTTGTTAGAAAGATTTTTTTTCATCAGATCAAAGTCCCCTCTCAATACAACTACAAGAATACAGATCAAGCAAATCATGAAGGAGTTACTGCAGAAAAACATCATCAAGAGAGTAAAGAAAGAAGCCATCTATTATTTTCCTCTGCAAAAAACCTTCAGGGGAATTCAGGCCCATGTTGGAAGGTCAACAGGTATCTAAATATGGATTATTTAGGATGGAGTCAGTAAGAATTATTGTTCAGGAGATCAGGCAAGGGGATTGGATGGTAAAACTGGACATAACAGATGCTTACCTTCACATTCATATAGCCAAAAACCATCAGAAAGAAATTTGCACTTTGAACTAACGTTTTCAGTAAAAACCTGCCTTTTGGGTTATCAACCACCCCAAAGATGTTCTCCAAAGTTTACCTGGACAACATTCTTGTGAATGTGAAATCTCAGAGTCTAGAAGCATTACAAGTACATATAAAATTTGTGATGAAGGTACTGCAGGATTGCGGATATATTCGGAATCTGCAGAAGTCTCAGCTGATTCTGTCACTAGAAGGAAGGTGTCAGGAAAAGAAGCAAAGAATCTAAAAACATTCTGGCTTGTTTGATTAATGAATGCATCAAGAAACCTTACAATTTAAGTTTATTGGCTAGTCTACATGTGTTCATTCAACTAGAGCACTTTTGGTGTCCTGGGCTGCAAAGCAGCTACCTGGTCTTTAGTTAATACTTTTATTTCACATTACAAAATTTATATATTTTCAGTGGCTCTGGCAAAGTTTTGGAATCTGTTTTTCATGAATAATTTTTTGTTTATCTCTCCCTTAAATATTAGTAGCTTTGGTATCTGTCAACTGCCATGTGAGGATCAGGAAAAGAGAAACATTTTATGTAAAAACACTTACAGAAATTTTCTTTTCCTGAGACGTAACATAGCAGTGGTCACGATCCCTCCCCATTTGTGTGTCTCTATGTTGAGCAACAGGATAACAAAGATGAGGTGGGAGTCTGGGGGGGGGAGGTGTTTTATAATTAACTTGCTAATTCCTGTCCTATCATGACAACAGGGTATTGTCACCTGTTAGTGACAACTGCCATGTTACTTCTCAGGAGAAGAAAATTTGGTATTTTTGCATAAAATATTCATTTTTGCAATTAGTCATTTTAGACACTTTCTTTGATTTGTGGCTATCCAAAAACATGCACTGCTAGTGAGGTACTATTAAAAAAGTACACAGATGTAAAACTGTCAAATGATATTGTAACGCTAATCTGGGCTATCCTGACCACAGATAGTTAAAGTGTCCAGCTAACAGCATAAGCATGGGTTACACCATACCTCCCAACTGTCCCATTTTGAGCAGGACAGTCCTGCTTTTGACTGCTCAACCCGCTGTCCCGCTATTGTACTTAAAAGTCCCGACAAGTTTCTCACAGCCAGAAAAAATAGGTTTCTTATCACGGCGTTATTGGGGGCGAAACCTACAGTGCTTCAGTGTGTGAGACTCTGAGAGGCGTGTTAGAAGTCCTAAACTTCGCCCTCCCCCGTGACTGAAGTTTAGTGTAGTGCGGGGGTAGGGGGGTACCCGTAAACAAGTGGAAAAAGTGTGGTTCCATCCTCCTTCCTTCTACGCTGCAGTGCTGCCAAACCTGGGCTGGATCCTGGTGCTGTTCAGCAGTGGCTAGGGTTGCCAACTTTGAAATGTATTTTTACCGGCAGTGGGGGGGGGGGGG
>CM044440.1:44797788-44823576 GCA_024363595.1 Xenopus borealis
GGCTGTGAGGTAATGGGCCGTGCTGTAAAGAGGGCATGTCCTGCTGTAAAGGGGACGGAGCTACGACTAGACGCCGGGGAAAAAAGGTACATTTTTAGTGGGATGGGGCGGGCCAGGGTCCTTTAATAGGGGTATTACAGATTTACTGGCAGCTACATTGGTAATAAAAATTTGTAATACCAGCCCCGGCCTTGGCCAGTGTTTTATTGGCTAGGCCAGTAAAATACCGGCTGGGTGGCAAACCTAGCAGTGGCCTGTTCGTCTTACATGCTGTTTGTGCTGGAACTGTGTTCATCTGATGATCTGTGAGTAACTGCTTCCTGCTTGGCTTGGGGGAGAGGTGGATTTAGGAAGGCTGCAGCTGGGCAAAGGAGAGCTCTTCTGTGTCAGTTACAGATTGAGTGTGTGTGAGTTACTGTGTGTCAGTATGTATGTCTATCTGTATGTGTGTGTGTCTGTATGTATGTGTGTCTGTATGTATGTATGTGTGTTTGTGTGTGTGTCACTGTGTTTATGTGTCTGTATGTGTGTCTGTATGTGTGTGTGTGTGTGATTGTATGTGTGTCTATCTGTATGTGTGTCACTGTGTGTGTCTGTATGTGTGTGTTACGGTGTTTGTATGTGTGTCACTGTGTGTGTGTGTCTGTATGTGTGTGTGTTACTTATTTACAATTTTTAAAATGAACATTGTAATCGGGGGTGTGGCAAAAATGGGTGTGGTCAAAACTATTTTTGCCACACTACTCGTGCCACATTTTTGCGTCCCTCTTTTTATTTCCAAAATTTCCAAAAACACTGTGACTTACACACATGGTCAGGGCCTTCGCCAGGTGGAAGCTCTCTCTTTAAGATGTAGTGGAACTACAACACACGGGCTACTGTACACAAAAAAAAGAAACTTGGGCGCCAGGAGGTTCTGATGATGCAAAAAAAATTAGTCTGAAGACAATATCCCCAGTTTTACTCACATACACAGATGATGTTTGGCACACCCTGTCCCCAGGTGGAAGGCAAAGAGGAAGCTGCCACTCCTTTCCCAGCACTATATTGCCGTGTGGCAGGAAGTGATAATTACACCTCTTGGCCAACAACACTGATGTTAACACAGGCTTTTTCCTTGTAACTAAAGAAAGGTTTGGGAGTTAACCCTATAGGGGCCTAGAAATCCAATAGGTCCCTACAATATGATAGTTATAACTTCTAGCATCATCAATGGTCCTGACATTACAAGTTTTTATTAGCAGCACTGCTGTTGCTGGGATATTGGTATTGGCAGTGTACAGCTTAACAGAAACATTTCTGAAGGCAATTCAACAACAAAATATATATATTTTATGACTTAAACAGTCACTGGTCGTTCAAAACAAGATTTCTGCCTTTTCCGCCTAAATACACAAGATTACACTATACACTGACTATTCGTCTTCCATGTAATCACCCCCCCATAAATGCAATAACACCTCTTGAGAAAATCACTTTTGTGACAAAACCGATGTTGGGAAGTCCAGCACAGGAATGGAGAAGGGCCCTTGTATGCAGTTAATGTGTTAAAGGGTTAAAAGTGTTTGAAAGTGCATGGCCATAGACTGAGCCTGGTGTTACAAGGGGACCTATCTGGCTATGAGGTGGATTTAACCTATGATAGAATTCAGCTAAATAACACAAAATCGTGATATTTTTGTGCGTAAAAAGTTGGCTAGTGACTTAGATACATCATAAAGGAGACTTTTACTTAATTATGTGCTATACAGACTGCCTTTAATGCCAGAGTATTGGTAGTACTCATGGGAACTCTTCCTTAAAGACGTATTATTATCTTAAGCAATATGATACCCAACACCAACTAATAACTTCACAATACCAGCTGCAGCGCCTTTGTGCTTGGACCTTGGATACATCATAAAGGATACTTTTACTTAATTATATGCTCTACAGACTGACCTTAATGCCAGTTTTGGTAGTACTCCTGGGAACTCTTCCTCAAAAACGTATAATCTTAAGCAATATGATACCCAACACCTAATAATAACTTCACAATACCAGCTACAGCTATTAAAACAATAATTTGCCAACTGGTCATAGGATATATATATATTTTAAACGGAGGGGCCTCTCTAGATACTTTGCTTTATTTGTAAGGGATAGGATATTTTAACATGAGCAATTTATAAATAAAATATGTATTACGTCTTATAATTTTGATGCACATAGTCATTTACTATGCTAAGATTTCCAAAAGGGGAGTTGTAGTTTATCTTCAGTGTTGGGTTACTACTACAAAAAGAGGTATACTGGATTAGAACCTTAAACACTGTTGCTCCTCGGGGTTTGAATGAGCATTGTTCATTCGTTCCATTTTTATAAACATTTAGTTTTTATGAGACATTTTGGTCTTTGTTTCAAAGTAATGCCTTTCTGCTTGCAACATAATTGCTCTTTTTACATGTAATGTTTTTAATGCGTTTTTAAAATCTCACTTCTGTCACATTTTACAACATTGTCACTATTTATCTAACTATTTATCTATTTATATTATCCATATTTAAACATGCTGAAACATTACTTAATTTGTTTTTCAGAACTCGATGAACACATAATGTCTGCTGGTCACTTATGGGTTAATGCTCACCTGAATTAATGGGTGTGTTTTGGTGATGGTTTACTGGTGGGTGAGTCTATTTAATGCCTGCAATTGTTTGTTTTATTTATCCTGATAAAGGTCCCTGTGAGGACCGAAACGTCGATCCAATAAAATAACTTTTTTTTCAAAATCCTGGTGTGCTGCAGCATTCTCTATGGATATATAATTATTTCTGGAATGCACCCAGGTAATTGTTCCAGTAAGTGTGTGCCATTACCTTTCTATATATATATATATATATATATATTAAACCGAGGGGCCTGTCTAGATACTTTGCTTTATTTGTAAGGGATAGGATATTTTAACATGAGCAATATATAAATAAAATGTGTATTACGTCTTATAATTTTGATGCACATAGTCATTTACTATGCTAAGATTTCCAAAAGGGAAGTTGTAGTTCATCTTCAGTGTTGGTTTAGAGATAAATAATTTATAAGTGGAACAGTCACTGATGTTTCAAAACCAGATTTCTGTCTTTCCACCTAAACATACAAGACTACGCTGAATATGTTTTCTCCTTCCATATAAACATAAATGCAAGAATAGTAATGAGTATGTAGAGCATTTGTTTAATTAAACAAAGTCATTTAAATTTTTAAACTATCGTTGCTTGGTAACAAATGTATTGCTGGATCCAAATAAATTTTCTTTATTATGCAAATGTTCCGTGAATAAAAAAATATGAGGCATTACAAATTAATTTCTGCTACGGTGGCTCTGGCGACCAGTCAGAAAAATAAGATATAGCATTTCATCATAAGGAAAGCACAAACACTTTTCGGCTGGGAGATGATGCACTCAAAAATTGCTTTTAATGTACAAAAATGAAATTAAACCAACTGAACCTCTGAAGCTGATTGCATAAATGAAGATCTGAGCAACATGGGACATTTAAAGTAATTTGCCCTTTTAAAATTATAGGCAGTGTGTTTATGTTCCATAAATACATATACAAATGCTTTATTAGTTTGGCAATATTGTTGGGTTTACTTAAATATGTTACAAGCAGACACATGCAGTAAAGCTTAACCTCTAATTTAAAAACTTAAAGAACTAAAAAAGAAAGATCTTAAATAAAGGTAATGGTGGTCTGCGAGGTGACAGGAATGAAGAGGAGTTAATTACAAATATACCAGTGCAGTGCTTTCAGTATATAATTTCTATATTTAATAGTAATGTGTTGGTATCAATTTTATTTCCTCTCATCTGGGTTGCAATATGCTGGTAATAATATCTATTTTGATCCATTATAATGTATATCCTGTGTGTTAGTTTCTTTGCTAGGCTTTCTGTATATGAGCAGGACCCATGCAATTGATCATGCCATGACCCCAGAAAGGGGTTCTTAAGTCTTCCTTCAACTATTACTTTAGTTTGTAAATGTATACTAACTAAGCTTATAGCTAAAACTATACCTCCCAACTATCCCACATTGAGCTGGATAGTCCTGCTTTTGACAGCTCAAACCACATTCCTGCATTTTTACTGAAATGTCCTGACTTTCTATTCGATCTCCTGCACTGCTCAGCCAGAAAAATATATAAAGTTTCTAACTTAATTGGCTTTTGGCAGAGAGCCCAGAATAGACACTTAAATGAGAATTCAACCTGTAACATAAAAAAACCCCTACCCTATGTAGACCCTCCTCCCCCCAGCCTACCTGGTACTTGGGGCAAATGCCTCTAACTTTTTACTTACCCCTCCGTGCAGATTCTGTCCTTGGGCGTTCACAGCAGCCATCTTCTTTTCTTTGTTAAACTTCAGAAGCAGAGTGGAGTTTCGGCCTATACGCAGTTGGAGAAATATTCCGGTCCCAAACAACTGCAACGAAAATTTCCACAATTTTTTAAATTATTTTTTTGTGATTTTCGGCACTTGCACAGTTGTTCAGGACCTGAATATAACTCCAACTGCGCATGCACCGAAAACACCGGTCTGCTTCTGATGTTTAATGAAGAAAAGAAGATGGCTGAACGTCAACAGAATCTGCATTGAGGGGTAAGTAAAAAGTTATGGGCATTTGCCCCGGGTACCAGGTAGGCTGGGGGGAGGGTGTCTACGTTGGGTAGGGGGTAAGGGTTTTTTATGTTACGGGTTGAATTCTCCTTTAAGATACTTTTGTAACAGTTTTAGCAGGTCTCTTGGGGAAACTGATTTGTAGCTTAAAGGGCATTTCACCTTCATTAGCAAAACTTTAATAATACATAAAAATCACAGAAATGTGTACAAACTTTCATAACCATTTTGTAAAATGGTTATTAGGGGGCATGGCCACAAAAAAGGGCATAGTCAAAAAATTTTCAATATGATCCGTGCGGCAAATCTTTTCATCAATCATTCAGTTTCCAAAATGTTGGGTGGTATGGCTAAAACACCTTTGCTGTGGCTTGGTAACCTCAAGTAAATGCCACAAACAGTGTTCCAGAATGATCCAAGATAATAAAAAAGTAGAATTTGAGTCTATTTTTAGTTGAGTTTGAGGAGCAATGAGAAACTGAAGGAAAGATATGTCAGGGATACCTGTTAGGAAGAATTGAAAATGTACCGTACCTGATATATCAAACTGTAGCAATGCTTTCACTGGATTTGTGTAACAAAAAAATTCCAGCAGAGGGCAGCAAATATTAACTTTTTAAATATGAACTTTTGTTCTTAGAGTAATCAATTCCTCCCTGCTTCATGGTTAAATGAATTGAAGAAATTATATAAACTGGTTACAAGACATGCTTGCTTAATAACTGATTCACTAGCCCTGACATGATGCTCTACCAAAGTAACAATTGTTTTCAAATGCACAAAAACACATCAGTAAAGGTCATTCGAAAGAAAAACATTTTACCCAAGGACAACATTCTTAGTGCATACTTTTCTTAGTATGACAGGCAGAAACAATATTAAGTCAGTGTCAACAAATACATTGCATTTTTACAGTATTTATCAGTGCTGGATTCAACAAATACTAAATAGAATTTCAAGTGTTTCTTGCAATCTAGCCTGTGTTCTACTGAACATCGAAAGCTTTTATGTGGCAAAGGATTCATATAAACATATTAAGGTCATTCCCGCATTGTTGCTATTAATACATAAAGCAATAGCAATAGCTGGATTATAATACTGTGCTGCAAAGATGCCCAGACTGGTATATAGGAGAAGACAACCAGCAGTTATTTAGTCTTTGCAGAACTGCTGAACCAGTGACTGGCATACTAAATGGTAGATGAGAGAGAATAAGAAATTCCCAAAATGTCAACTGCAGATTTATAAGGGAATATAGGCAAAATAATAGCAGGAGATAAGATACACATAGCTAAATCCAGTAGTGTGTATAGCTGTCCTCCCTCCCATGATACCTTAGCTTCCGTTTAATGTGAAAATACAGTTATTTGTAAGTAAGCTTTATCTTTTCTAAAATTATATATCAAAAGAAGGGGGCAACTTACATGCATTTTTATATTTACAGACACACACACATATATATATATATATATATATATATTCCACAAGTAGCATATTTAAGAGCTCTGCCGGAGGGCAAAAATGTAACATATGTAACATATTGAGTTCAGATAAACAGCATTGCACACTCTCGTCTTTTGAACCACCGTTGGTTTGCAAATACATTTTCCCCCCTTTTCAAAAGAGCAGAGTTTGCAATGCTATCTATCTAGTATAGGAGAAAATATTGGCATTTTGCTTTTTTTTTTTTAATGCTGAAATGTTACTGTTCTATTGAAGTTTATCGATCATATCTGGATTGAGGCAAGCAACAAATATGGCAGCCAAAAAGCTATAGAGGCATCATTAACTCTGAGTAAATAACATTTATGGAATGTTAATTTAAACTGTTGAGCTCTACATGCTGCTTGAATTTGTGGAGCTGCATAGAATAAAGAAGAAAAATAGAGTGAGGTGATGATTTTTAAATCGTATACATGGGGTAGTTTCCCATTCAATAACGGTTTCCTGACTGTTGTGACTGAGCCTGAATATTTTTTGGATAGGAATGTGTTATACATTAACCAGGTTTTTTTTTGTCTATACCCCTATTCCCAAAACTAACTGCCATTTTCTGTTGATAGTCACCACCCATGTGAGGGTAGGCGTTGCACCCATGATGTCACGCACTGTTAGGAGACTACACTTGACAACTTTGATCAGCTGAATTCCATTGTTCTTTAGGGTTAAAATTCTCATTATTTTTTCTTTACACAACTGTATTCATCTTTACCACAGGGTAAAAATATTGAGCAATTATTAATATTAATTAAATTATTAATAACTATTGTCTAATGTAGCAGAAGATTAGGTTTTCCTGTCCACATTTATCATGTTTTATTATATTATATACATTTATTATGCTTTTCAGACCTTTTATTTCCTATTGAATAACTGTTTAATTATTCACACTTCAAACACTACTACAATAGTCCAATATTTGGAATGTAAGGGGCGCAAACTGCATGTCAGGCAGTCTACAGACTGAAAATGTTGATTACAGCAGAGGCTGAAAGAGCAGCACCTTACTGACATTTACTATAATCTAAAGGCACACTAAGGTGCTAGTCTGTTTTGTCTTTGAAAGATTTGTGTTAATCCAAAGGAAAAGAGGAAGATGCTTCAGAATAAGTCATTGAGTCACTTCTGTAGATATAGAAGCAGATGCTTCTTAAGCTATAAGAGTTCCTAGAGCTGGTTAAACCATGTTTTTGGGTAGGTATTCTGAATAATTTTGATCAATTGGAATAAAATGGAAACAAAGGACTGTGTGAGAGATCATATCCAATAATCTTTTTCTGTAGGTTCCAATCAGTCTATGGACTATAATATAATACATATTATAAAATATAACCATAATCTATATATATCTAGTATATACAGTATATATATATATATATATATATATACATATATATATATAGTATATATATATTTATATGTATTCACAGTTGATTAGAGTTAAATAGTTATATAGAAAGTTAAATAGTTAGATGTCAGACGCAGATGTAGTCTTTTTTGTTTTTCACTCCAGATGAAGGTCTCTGTGTGAGACGTTGAGTTATACATTTTTCTTTTCATGCATTGGTAATTAGACACGGAGAAAATAGAGAGTTATATTTTGAAAAATATAGATACATAGGGACATTAGAGCTCCAAGGTATAAATCATAATTACGGCTTATATGGTTTTGAGTAATTTCTGTCACCTACATATATTGGTGTATTTTGTGTCATTGAGACTTGTAATTCATCTTTAAAATAACCATTATACGACTGTACCTTTGAGACAAAGCTATTGGGTGGTACTGTAAGCAGAAATAAAGGGACTTATGGGTATAAAGCATGTGATTTGATTTGTGTGTATATCATGTCACATGTATTTTTGCATGCTGCTTTGAATTTTTTTAATACAAATGTATGTACAAACACATAAAATCCACTTTCCTGTCAAGTTCACTATAAAGAGATCATCTTTGCTTGAACAAGCATCCAATGTCTGAGCATTTGTCCCCCTGGCCAATGATTAAAACACATGGGGCTCTGTAGAGAACATCAGTCATCGATTGTATCAGTGCCTAATATGGTTCTTTGCTAATGGGGTTTACTACTTGACTTGACAATGCATGCCTTTGTATGGTCACCTTATGCACCCATGGGCACCCGCAGAATACCTGCAAAGTAGTCAAGACTAAGTCAGAATCCCTTTATGTCTCATCCATGCAGGCAGCCTGCAGGCACCATTTAGTTGTAGATCAGGGGTCAGGGGATCTACCAATAGACCTTTAGCTGGTGAGCAGTAGATCTCAAGACACTGGCGACAAACAGCTTGACTAAATCACCCTCCTGTTTCATTCTCCTCATTCAGATATTTTTATGCTTAGAAATAAGAAATAGTTGTTTGTTAAACATAGCAACGTAGATTCTTTCATAAAGCAATATAATATTAAAGTAATATTTTCCATGGAACAAAATGCTAACAATGTTTTTATGGATGTAGATCATGGGACATCATCAGTAAAAGTAGACCTCACATAGTAACATAGTTAAATTGGGTTGAAAAAAGACAAAGTCCATCAAGTTCAACTTCGCCAAATGAAAACCCAGCATCCATACACACACCCCACCATATTTTCCCATAAATTATATATACCCATATCTATACTGACTGTAGTGTTTAGTATCACAATAATCATCCAAGCCCCTCTTAACACAACATTACCTGGCAGTGCATTCCAAAACCTCACTGTCCTCACTGTGAAGAACCACCTATGCTGCTTCAAATGAAAGTCCTTTTCTTCTAGTCTGAAGGGGTGGCCTCTGGTGCGGTGATCCTCTTTATGGGTAAAATGGTACCCTTTGTGGGTATTTTGTACCATGCACAATAGCATTAGTAATTAGACACTCCTGATTTTGATGGTTGAATTGTTAGCAGCCATTTGGAAAAAAGTAAAATTTGCTTACTCCTCCAGGCAAAAACACTTTGTAAGGTGATGTCAGTGACGCCATTTTTGGGTTATGCAATGCTTAATTAATAGGGGGTGGGGGCATTTTAACTTGGTGGGGGAAACAATACAGGTAAGCAGGTTTGGGATATAGGCAAGCATGTACAAATCTGTTTTTGTAGGACTCTGCCTTAGGGCAGCTAGTACCATTAGATTATCAAAATATGCATTAGAGAACATAAGAATAGACAGTATATTAATTATACTTTAATATAAACACAAAACTTACTGTAAACAACGTCATTATATGCCTGTTACCTACAAGCCACAATTATCCATGTTTTTCTGAATCTGTTAGATCTTTCCATTAATAAGAGAACCTTGGTATGAGTAGACAGTGATCTGCAGTGTACAGGTGTTAAAGGAAATTGTTGTGGCTTTCTGTCTATATAAACCTGCAGCTGACATTCAGGTTTGCATCCACTGCATTTACCATGGAAACAGGAACACACAGCTGTGAAAAATACACACCGGAGAGAGTTCAGTTGCGTGTCTTGCAGAATAAAAATACATAGAAACAAATCAACAAAACTGTAAAAACTAATTCAACACCTTATACCAGTATAAAGCCTGAAAGTGAACCCTATTGATGTAAGTCAATTTTAAATTTCATTTTCAAATACAGACATTTCTTAGGTAGTCAGTAAGCAAGATTTCTCATATGAAAAATAATAAGAAAACCTGTCGAAAAATACACAGGCTATCTCTTTATATTATGAATGTAATGGTTTTGAACTGAACGGCAGGTTAAATTGTGAGCTTGAAGGCTTGAGTCAATCGGTAGCATCTTGATTGCTTCTGAAATAAAAGGTGTCATTAGCTTATCAGCACTATACGTGCTTGATTTTTAGCACATGATTAGGTCTTCACCAAAATGTTTTGCCTGAAGGCAATACTGTTTCCAGAGAAATAATGTCATGCTGTTTTAGAAATGGCCAATGTTACGTTGCTTTACATTACAGTACATTAAAAAGCGTTGTACTTTAATAGCCTTAATTTATGGTCCTTAGAATACAGCAAGATTATTAGGAAGACGTTCTATTAGAAACTTTGCACACCAATTTAAAGTATTGTTTTCTGTATGCTTGATAACTATAGTCACCCTCAATTGGGAAGTACCAGATTATGCTATAATATACAGGTATAGGATTCATTATCTGGAAACCAGTTATCCATTGTAGGTCATCTCCAATAGACTTCCATTTTAATCAAGTAATTAAATTTTTTTGAAAATAATTTTCTTTTGCTCTGTAATAATGGAACCGTACCTTGTACTTGATCTTATCTAAGATATAATTATTGCTTATTGGAAGCAAAACAATCTTGTTGGGTTTTTTAATGTTTAAATTATTTTTTAGTAGACTAGTATGGAGGTCCTAAGTACAGAACATCACTTATCCGGAAAACCCTAGGTCCAGAGCATTCTGGAGTACCTGCATTGTTTTGCTATTATTTCGTTCATTGTGTTAGAACTGGTTTGGTTTTATCGCCAAAATTATCTTTGAGCATAAAATATGACGTGATATTCCCAAGAATTCCAGACGAATGTAAGAGAAAGTTGCTAATATCTATTTTAATACCTGTGGTGAAAAACAAAATAATTATGATTTTCAGTATAAAGTAGAACCCCCATTTTATGTATTTCAAGGGGCCAGAAAAGATTGTGTAAAATGCATTATATATTGGTTGGATCACACAAAATGGTGTAAAACAAGTGAAAAATTTAAATCAGAGTATGTATAATAAAGGTTTTGATATATGTAAATAATAAACTAAAAAGGTATTTAGCACTAGCATCAGAGTCTAATACACGGTTTCTCACAGAAAGGGTGGATTGCCTTATCTGGAACAAAGTATGAACTTGATGCTTCCAATAATACAGACACTAGAAAGGACGTTTAAAAGCTATGGGAACCTTTTTAAATCCATCAAACTGATGACAATAGGAACTACAAATCGTAGAGACAAAAGAAGGACACTGTATCAAGATGATATTGATAAAGACTGAAGAAACCCGAAGAGATTTTGTGCTGCTGTAGATTACACCCCTTCCTTCACAGTGAAAGAATGAGTTTATAGTAATAAACAACTGATAACCTATTACCATTACCATTTTCTTTGAAGCTTTCAAAAATGACCATGTATATTTGTTATATTTTATATTTTTATATTTATATTATATTGCATCATTAAAAAATATGCCCCCTTTAACACTATACAAGTGAATAGACAGCTAAATCTTCTGGGAAAATCTTCATGAATGCAGTATTTTTTCTAAAATTGAAGGTTTAAGAACCATAACATTCACAATTAAAGCAAGGAAATAAGCAATGTTGCTGGTTGACTAGTATTTGAATGTCAAAGGCTTATGCTATGCTGGCAAAAACTGTTTCACCATTTTACATAGAACATTAAAAATTAAATGCTTTCTTTATCTGAAGATTTATGCTGAAAACAGGAAGTCTGATTCTGAAGACTATGTATACACAATCGATTGAAAGAAATGCAGTGTTTCTTTTGACAAAGGATTCATAGCAGCATTACTTTGAGGGTTTTGTGTTGATAATTGTTAATGTTAACAAAGTTTGTTGTAGAAAAAGAAGCAGATAGGCGGGGCCAGCTTCAGAGAGAGAGGAGACTGAGCTAAACAGTCAGAGAGCCATGCTTCTTTCATGCACTGTATTTTAATAAATAAGTTGCTGTTGCAAAACCCAGAATCCCATGGTATCAGAAAGGAATCCACTCAGCAGACAAAGCCTGAACCATGTCTGAACCTGCAAGACTGAAGAGCTACAGAGGATGCAGCAGGCCCATCTCAGTCTGTGACTATAGCAGTCCCTGCACAGATAAGGATAGACAGTCTACATCCACCCGCTCCAGTTAAGTTTGTGGAAAATGTTGGGGAAGCATGGAAAATCTTTAAGTAAAGACCGGTTCTACATGAAAGCTACTAACACTATAACACTGCCCAGTGTGCAGAAAGTGTCCCTTTTGATAACTATAGCAGGGGAAGGAGCCTTAATTCATTTCAACTTGATGAAAATTACAGTGATAATTTTGAAGTGGTTATGGGAAAATTTGAAGATTACTGCACCCCTGAGGTGAATGAGACATATGAGAGATTTATCTTCAGAATGCAATCTCCTATTGAAATATAGAGGATAGAGGAAAGATAGAGGCATAGAGGAATACATGACATACCTCAAGCTGAAAAGCAGAACATGTAACTTTGCTCAGCTTGGAGATTCATTAATCAGAGACACAGTTGCAATTGGATGTAATGCTCAAAAAGTGCAGGAAAGATTATTAAGGCAACAGTATCATACTTTAGAAAAAAACAATAAGAATTTGTCAAGCAGCTGAACTCACAAAACAGAAGCTGAAAGTGCTAACAGGGATAAGAAGTGAAGAGAAGGTGTCTCAAGTAAGCAGAGTGGCCACATCCTTAGTCACGCCAAGGGCACACACAAGAAAAGCTGCCAGATTTACCAACTACAAAGTCTGTAAAAATTGTGGCAACTAATGATGGTCGAATCTATCCCGTTTCGCTTCTCCGAAAATTCGCGAAATTGTCGAAAAATTTACAAAACGAGTTGCAGCACATATTTTGACGCGCGCCATATCGGTTTTGATGCGTCGCATCGTTTACGACGTGCGTTGCGTAGTTTGCGACGCGTCCCATCGTTTTTGGCACGCAACTTTTTTAACGCCAGCGAATTTTCTGCAGGCAAATTTTCGCGAATTGCGGGAATTCGCCGGGAATTTGCGCCTGGCGAATAAATTTGTCCATCACTAGTGGCAACACGCATTCATTTAAAAACAGCTCGGCTTTTGGTAAACAATGCAAGATGAGTGGCAAATATAATCACTTTGCCAAGCAGTGTTATAGTAAAAGTAAACTAATTGCAGTGATGGACAGCAGCTGTGAGGAGAGTCAGGAGGAGATCTGTGTAAATATTGTCAATAAAAGGAATGGAAATGATTAAAGATGGACTATAGACATTAATACAAATGGATCCATGATTAAGTATAAAGTTGACACAGGGGCAGAAACAAACATTATCTGAGAAAAATATGGAGAAACCTACAAATGAAAGCAATTAAAAAGTAAAACATCAGTGCTAAAGGCATACAATGAGTATGAAATGCACACTCACTCTTAATTGCAAGGGCAAGGTAAGCAAGCATGCATTTGCAATAGTCTCTGGTAATTTCTATCCCCTGTTAGGTGCACAAACATGTGAGAAGTTGGTCCTAGTAAACAAATTATTTGTTGTGGAGAATCTCCACAAAACAACATAGATATACTGCTAAGTGAATATAAGGATGTGTTTACAGGTCTTGGGAAACTGCCAAAAGGCGTGTACCAGTGGCACTGAGAGAAAGACTTAAATGTGAATTGTAGCACCTTAGATGTAATTGAGCCTATCAATGAACCTTCAGCTTGGGTACACTCATCAGTTATTGTAGAAAAAAAAGACGGATCCCTGAGATTGTGCTTGGATCCCAAAGGGTTCAATGAAAACACAAAGAGATAATTTTTTCATATACCCACTCAGAATGAAGTCCTGGGTGAAATGGCAAATGCCAAATTATTTACAATCCTAGATGCCTCCAACTGGCTTGACAGATTCCTCTCACTAAGAGAAGCAGAAAATTGTGTACTTTCAATGCACCTTTTGGAAGATATCAGTTCAAGCATCTGCCTTTTGGATTAGTTCAGCACCAGAGATTTTTCACAGAACAATACAGCAACTCTTGGAAGGGGTTGAAGGAGTTAAAGTCTACATACAGTACATTATTTTAATTAGGGGCACCACCAAAGCAGAGCATGACAAAAGATTAAAGTGAGTCTTAAAGATAGCAAAGGAAAATTGATTTAAACTGAACTGTTCTAAATGTCAGTTTAAGAAACTTAGTATTTTGAAATTTTGTATCTTGGTGAATTAATTTCTCACAGTAATGTGAAACCAGATCCTGCAAAATCCTAGCAATTAAAAGAATGGCCAGCTCCAGTGATAAAAAAGAACTGCAGAGATTCATGGGTATGCTAAACTACTTTGGCAAGTACATTCCCAATTGGGCAGAACAGATTCCCCATATGAGGAGCTTGTTACTAAACCACATTGACTGGAACTGGACAGAGAATAAACAAATTAGTTCAAATCACGGAGTTCAAATCATTAAAAGACATACTGTGTTGTTCAGAGACTCTGCAACATTTTAACATACATCAGCCTTCAAAAATATCAACAGATGCATTAAAAGATGGAATACGTGCAGTTCTACTACAACAATATGGTAAGGAATGGAAACCAGTTGCAGATGCATCACGCCCATTCACACATAGAGCGCAAATATGCACAAATAGAAAAAGAGACTCTTGGCATTGCTTTTTGAATTGACTGTTCTTCTGGGTGACAATCACCCAGAACTGCTTTTGCAAGTCTTCCCTTCCTCTATAAAGAGAAGTTGCCTGTGCTAAGCACACGAGGAAACTTTGGGCGTGTACATTGCACATGCAAATTTTCATTATAGAGGAAAGGAATACACGTGAAGGCAGTTCAGGGAGATTGTCGCCCAGAAGAGCAGGCGATTATTCGCCAGGCGACTAAATCTGCCCATGTGTCACTACCCTAAGATCTACCAGGGTGATGTTATCTTGTATCAGGGAGCTATTATCTGGTTACCTTCCCATTGTTTTGTTGTTAGGCTGCTGGGGTGGGGGGGGAGGAAGAGGGATGGTGATATCACTCTGACTTGCAGTACAGCAGTAAAGAGTGACTGAAGTTTATCAGAGCACAGGTCACATGACTTGGCACAGCTGGGAAACTGACAATATGTCTAGCCCCATGTCAGATTTCAAAATAAAATATAAAAAAAATCAGTTTGCTTTTTTATGAAACAGATTTCAGTGCAAAATTCTGCTGGAGCAGCACTATTATCTGACAGTATCCCAGTAACCATGACAGTATCCCTTTAAGGAGTACAACGCAGGTTTACTGGTGTATTTAAATAGACCTTTTCGATAAGGCTTACTTAATTTTAGTCTTTCCTTCTCCTTTAACAGAAGTCTACTTTGCAGGGAGATTATCTGTGCATTGTAATGTAATTATCTACCTTGCCATTACTAAGACAAGGTTTCCATTTTTCCCTGTTTATCTCAAGAAATTAAAAAAAATTTTTTTCATAATTAAAATAATGGCATTGATTGAATGCTATTGATTGCACTAATTTTGAAAAACAGTGTTTTCTGTCCCTTAAAAATGGAATATGTATGGTGTTTGTTTCAGCTGTTGATTATGCTTATTTCTCCATAGTGTTTATCTATGAAACATAGCAGTCTTCTTTATGAATGGGTATGTATTTTTCATGCACAGTCCTATATTTTTAAATGCAGTTTATTTCCCCAGGAACATTTGAATGTTTAAGCCACAACACCCTTTGGTAATATCAAGTAGACTTCATATTAAGTTTAGTTCTGAAGCGAAAGGTGACTATTGAGAATTGCAAAGCAATATGTTTTCACAATATGAGTGTTTATGTAAGATAACACATGCCTAAGGGCACACTGCACTATGAAGCTAAGACAATTTGTTTTGCAGTCGTCATAGTTTTATCTACAATGATATTCCTGCAATTAAGAGCCTAAAAAATCCAAAGAAAATAGCCCAAAGATTTATTTCCTTAATTTATTTCAAAACAAAAGAAAATGCACATTATAATTAAATAGATGAAGTAGAATAAATTGATTTTGTATTTCCTCTACCTGCACAGCTGGGAAATGTAATGCATAAGTCCCAGTTGAATGAGTAGATAAATCTCAATGTGTGGCACAATTTTGTTGGTTTTTCCAGCATATTTGCCTAATAGAGAATTCTTAATTATCATGTAAATAGAGTCACAAAAAGGTATATTGAAATTACTGGTTTAATATTACATTTCTTTTAATAAAGGAACCCAAACGGCATTTTACAAACATTAACACATTACAAAGTAAGTAGTTAATAGTCAGGTATTTCTTCTATTTATTTATAAATATAGTTTTATTAATTTCTCAGTAATTTCATTACAATGCTGAAAAGTCAACTTGCAATGTTTACATGATCTGTTCTATTTTATCAGAGGACTTCTTGTTATATAAACATTTTACAGATTCAGCAGATTCATTGTTCTGAATTCAGCCTAATACAGAATTCTGGGCAAAAGATTTAATCAAACACCAAATCAAATCAGCACATTAATTTGCTTATCAAATGATGGCAAACCCTCCCCTAAAATGGCATTATCTGAAAACCATTTGATTATATAGCATACTACAGGTATGGGACCTGTTATCCAGAATGCTTGGGACCTGGAGTCTTACAGATATTTCTGTAATTTGGATCTTTCCACCTTAAGTCTACTAGAAAATCATTTAAACATTAAATAAAAAGAATGGCATGGTACTGACTCCAATAAAGATAATTGATATCTTAGTTGGGATCAAGTACAAGCTACTGTTTTATTATTACAGGGAAAAGGGAAATCATTTTGAAAAATTTGCATTATTTGAATAAAATTGAGTCTATGGGAAACAGCTATTCTGTAATTTGGAGATTTCTGGATAATGGGTTTCCGGAGAATGGATCCCATACCTGTACTAAACATACACTACTATAGGTCTCTTATTTTTAGTTTTAATAGTAGATAATTCTAAAGCTGGACTAAATCAGAATATCTACATTTGTATTATGACTCATTATTAGGGCTATGATCATCTAGCTCATTTCAAATTAAATTCAAAATGAAAATGGTAACATTCAGCGTTGTTAAAAGGTGCCAATATGAATGAATGTACCATATATTTGTCCAGATTCAGATCAATGTTAAATTTTTATGTAATGGTTTTTCATGTGAAAACGTGTGCTCAATATTTGATTGACGAGAAAAACATTTTCTCCTTATTAAGTTCCAGGTTTTCCCAAAGATTCAGTTCCATGAAACTGATGGATAAGATTCAATTTGAGATGCAATTCAATCCAGTGAAAACTCTATTGAAGTCTATGTGAAAAAAAAAAAATTTCTGTTATTCCTTTTTGTATTAAATGGCAACAGGGCAAAAATGGACAATGTGCAAACAATGAAGAACAAACTGCAAAGTTTTAGCAACAACTTTACATTTTCTACCAATTAATTTATATACAGTTATGGGACCCATTATCAAGAATGCTCAGGACCTGGGGTTTTCCTGGTAATGGATCTTTAAGTAATCTGGATCTTCATGCCTCAAGTCTACTAGAAAATCATGTAAAGTCATATCTTAGGTTGGATCAAGTACAAGGTACTGTACTTTTTTTTTTTTTTAAAAACAACTTGGATTACTTGGATAAAGTTACATAGTTACATAGTTGAATTGGGTTGAAAAAAGACAGTCCATCAAGTTCAACCCTTCCAAATTAAAAACCCAGCATACATACACACACACATACACATCTCCACACTTTCACACAAACCATATATGCCCATAGCTATACTAACTGTAGAGTTTAGTATCAAAATAGCCTTTGATATTAAGTCTGTCCAAAAAATCATCCAAGCCCCTCTTAAAAGCATCAACAGAATCAGCCATCACAACATCACCCGGCAGTACATTCCACAACCTCACTGTCCTGACTGTGAAGAACCACCTACGCTGCTTCAAATGAAAGTCATTTTCTTCTTGTCTCAATGGGTGGCCTCTGGTGAGGTGGAGACAGCCTTTCAGTAATTCAGAGTGGTATGGTATCTGTTATCTGGAAACCTGTTATTCAGAAAGCACTGAATTACAGAAAGGCAGTCTCCCATAGACGTCATTTTATCCAAATAATACAAATTTTTAAGAATGACTTCCTGTTTCTCTGTAATAATAAAACACTACCTTGTACTTGATCCAAACTAAGATATCATTTATTCTTATTGGAAGCAAAACCAGCCTATTGGGTTTACTTTCTAATTTTCTAATAGACTTACTTAAGGTAGGAAGATCTAAGATGTGTTTGTGAATCTCTACTCCTTGTGAACCGGTAACTGGAGCATAGTTTGAAGGCGGTATATTTTCCCTAGGCTCATGTCTTACTCCCATATGTTCAGCAGTCTTGAGTGGGCTAATTCCCCTAAAAAGTCTCACCTGGGTAATAATTAGGAGGCTAGATATCCTAGCTGCTAGAGAGGGGAGTCTCTCAGAGTAAGATTGAGATACAGGCTGAGATGGATGAGACCTGAGACCTAAGATCTGAGTGTAGCCATTTGGAGCAGCTGTTTGGGTTTTCCCAAAGGAAAAAGTACATTGTAAAGGTACTCTGACTCTGTGGAGTTGTACTTTTGTGTTTGGCTGAGAAATCCATTAGGGGACCGGTAGTAGAGAGGAGAACTACCCTGTGTATTAGTTAGAGCCCAAGTGTGGCAAGGATTTTTTGTTTTATTTTTTTTATGCTGCTTTGCTCACAAGGTCTGTAAAAGACATGTCTGTTCCTCTGATCCTGCTCACATCCTCTTCAAACCCAAACATTTCTTTTGAGATATAGCAAGCATAGCAGTTTGGTCACATAAACGCCAGTAAGAAATAATAGGTACCCACATTTCCTGGCAATACTTGCTCCATACGTGATTTCTCCACCGCACACCTCCTTTCCAAAGATCTGCAGTAGTGGTGCTGGTTCACCGTCGACCCGGCCGGGTCCCCTAGCAACCGTGTAATATAAAGACGGTCCACACACACGATTGTTTGCAGTTGGGGAATATGCCTCTTTTATTTACACTACCAACATATCATATACGAATACTTGCTCCATGCCTGAGTGCCATAGTCCTCATACACTAACAAAAACAGCGGCCATCAGTAACAGTCATTTTAATCATGCTCTTTTCTGTGATAGCATAGAAATAAAACACTGTACACATGGTCAAAGTTCTTTGACCTTATAACTAGCCATTTCCTTGCCAGATGTTTATTTATGATCAACTTGAAAAGAAGCAAGATTACACTATACATGTATTAGTAAGTATGGTGATGAATATTTTATTAGAAACATAGAAAGCTATGCAAGGGGTTAATCCGTATCTGTTCAACTGCTGGAGAGATAAATGTGAGATTAAAAACATACACTGTGATTTATTGAAACATGGACTCCACATGAATGATAAGAAGTTGTCTCAGCTGTTTTTTTCGATAAGCATTGCAATCCAGAACACAAACCACCCCATGTCGTTTTACGAGGTTGAGGATAGCAAAGTAATCTCTTTCTTGATGAGCTCGAACAGTGAAAAAGCATGAAAGTGAAATTATTCTTTCATCCACAAGAGGATATTCCCAGCAGATCAGATTATCAACCAAGCAATTTGGTAACATTCATGCAGTCTCATTGTACATTATACATGAGCTGCGGATGAATAAAAGCAGTCTTACGCGCTAACATTTTTTTCTTCTTATAGAATCAACGAAAAAAAGTCTGTGTTAGAATAGAATTTTTTTTCATTTTATTGAAACTATTAGATATTATAGTATTATGTATTACAGCTGAGGTAGGCAAAAAAAAAAAGTATATGCAGGATACAATTTGGGGTAGGGTCGAATTAGCAAATTAGAATTAGAATATTTGATTTATTTTAAATGGTCCGAATTGTCAAATTTGACTAGGGAGTTATGAAATTTGATTAGACTTTCTTTGATTCACGAGATTTGTCATACTCTGGCCCTTTAAGAATTCAAAGAAACTCCTGTAACACACATATAGAAACAAATTGAGATAATATAAATATAGCTATAATAACCTTTATGCCAGGTCCAAAGAATATGGCACCCCAGTTGCCAAAAATGATCCTTGGTTATGTACAAACGGGATATATTATTATCCTGAGTAAATTTATTCCTATCAGATATAGTTATAAGAGTTAGGAGTATAATATAACATAATAACCTGATGGTATAGCAAAATACATAATGCTGATTATGTGCCCAGGAATTAGAATGGGCTTTACTTAATCAAACAGAGCTAGGTCATTTCAAGGCTGAGTGATAATGATAGAATAAAATAAAATGTGCTTTTGCAATCTGATGTGAATGTCTTATTTACTGTTAATAAATGAATGTGGACAAAAGATTCATCAGGCAAAAATAGCTACATGCTGTTTCACTCTCAAGAGTCACATTTAAAAATTACTTTCTCCAAACATATAGAAGACACCTTGTTGGTGAAGGCAAAACAAAATTAACAGACAGTCATAAACATATGCACATGTTGATTGATTTTCTTATTTAACTATCCATAGTTAATGGTTCCTTGAAAACAGGGCCGGCTTTACATAACAGGCGCCCCTAGTCCAACTGATGTTCATTGCCCCCGTCCCCTTCATTTGTGCACATGTGCAAATTTTCTGCTTTGGGTTTGGAGAACTGGGCATTGGTACACACAAGGTGTCTTCTGTATGTTTGGGGAAAGTAATTTTGAAATCTGACTTTTGAGAGTGAAACAGCATGTAGCAATTTTTGCCTGATGAATCTTTTGTACACAGGAAATTTTTAAAACTATTGTACCTCTTGCAAATCTCCAGTGCTTCCTAACCAATGCAGGTGTGGTTGGGCACCATGCCACCCACCTAAAATCTGGGCCTGCTAGAAAGGGGCAGTAAAGGGGAAAATGGCATGGAGGTTGGGGATGGATTTTGAGTTGGGGGGGACCACACTGTGAGAAGGAATGTTGACTTGTAAAAATCAAGAAGTGTGGAAAGCTCACTGTTTTAACCAGATCTGTACTTTATTATCTCAACAATACAGGCGCCACACTTGCTTCATTCTGGTCCAAGGGAATCAGGGAATTAGCTATGACAGGGAATGAAAGTTAGTAAGAGGTGGGTTAAGTGGACCCGGAGCCCAAAGCATCCTGGCCGACTGGCCAACTCTCCTACCCCCTGTGTGCGCATGCCCAAACGTGCTTGTGTCTGAGTTTGCATGTGGTGGTGGTGTGGGGGAAAGTTGAGCAACCAAGTGATTGCTTAAGAGATCCCTGCCATGCACCCTCCTTCATTGTGCAGGTGCCTTTTCTGCCTACTCCTAGTTCAGCCCTGAATAAGAGGTGGGGGTGATGTGGAGAAGACGTGGGTAGAGCTGTTAGAGGGTAAGGTGAGATAAAGGAAATGGCATGAAGAGATAAAGGAGATTGATGAGAAAGGGAAAGCTTGGGGAAGTAAATGTCAGAGTTTATGGTATGTCAGTAAGTTAGAAGGGGAAGGGACAACTGTAGAGAGATTGGGGAAAAACTGTGAGAGGGCATTGAGACTAATGAGGAATGGGAAGCATCAGGGACATATCTGTAAGGGGGGTCAAGGTGATTGTAAAGAATGGCAGACAATCTGAGAACTAAACCCTAAACACGAATATGGCTAAAATGCTATATTTCATATAGTGAACATATTGCACCAGACCAAAGTAGCAATGATCCAGGCCTTCAAACTTTTCACAGTGGGTTACCATCTTAGAAAGTGTCTGCGACACTCACATGCTCAGTGGGCTCTGATCAGCTGTTGAGTAGCTAAGCTTAGGGGTAGTCGCAAATTGTGCTGTTTCTGAGCTGCAATGTACCAATTATCTATTCTGAATTATTTACTAATCAGCCTTACAGTAAATTTTGACATTTATATATTATGGGTACTGTATATTTGAAGCCAGACCCTAAGCTCAGTAAGTGACAGCAGCTCAGATCATATGCTGTGAATCAGCAGAAAAGAAGATGGGGAGCTACTGGGGCATCTTTGGAGACACAGATCTTTACTGCTAAAGGGCTGGTACAGAAGCCCAAAACATAAATTATAACATGTCTAGCCTACATCTTTAGTTACAGTTTAGTTCTCCTTTAAGAGGGCATTGTGATCTGTGGGAGAGCAATATAAAGTTTCAAGATTATTTTCCCGGCCAACATGGTAGAGGTCCATAATGGAAGCCTGTGTGGACCACTCCCATTTTTAAAACCACACTCACTTTAAACCACACTCGCATTTTCACAAGAAATGTTAAGACGAGACCCACATTAATAAAGATAGCATGCCAAAAAAAAACCAACATGGTTTGTGCCCACTGCATGGATATTACCCAGCATTTATATGTGGAAAAATGTCATTTCATATTAAGACATACCAACATAGCACCCCCAACACATGATTAAAGGAAAACTACACTCCGAAAATGAATTTTTGAGCAACAGATAGTTATATAGTTATATCAAATCAAGTGATATATTAAAGAATGTTACCTACCTGGTATATATATTTAAGTAAATATTGCCCTTTTATTTCTCTTGCCTTGAACGACCATTTTATGATGGTCTGTGTGCTGCCTCAGAGATCACCTGACCAGAAATATTTCAACTCTAAGGGGCCGATTTACAAAATTCACATGTATTCATGTGAATAAAATCAAATTTGTTCGAATTCGATGGAATATTCGATTGGTTGACTATGCAAATTAGGCATATTCGATCATCGAATAGTGAATGATTGAATAGATTCGATCATTCGATCAGCGAAGGATTTAAAAATTCAATTGCCTACTTCACCAGATTGGACCTACCGAATTGTAATAGAAGCCTATGGGAGCCCTTCCATAGGCTTCTGAGGCTAAGTCCTGATCGAATAGGATTCGTCTGATCAAAGTCTTCGATTGTTCGAATCATTCGAATGATCAAATAATTAATTTGAATGATCATTATTCGATCGTTATTCGATCATCGAATGATCGAAGATCGAATAAAAGGGTAGCCTAAAACTATTCGAATTCTAATTTTTTGGGGGGAATAATAGTAAATTTGCCCCTAAGTGTAACAGGAAGAAGTGTGGAAGCAAAAGACACAACTCTGTCTGTTAATTGGCTCATGTGACCTACTGTAACTTTATAGTTTGTTTGGTATGTTTGTGTGCACCGTTGAATCCTAGGATCCCAGGAGGCTGTCCTTATTTTTTAAAATGCCAATTTTCTATTTATGATTACCCAATGGCACATGCTACTAAAAAAGTATATTATTATGAAAATGGTTTATTTACATGAAGCAGTGTTTTACATATGAGTTGTTTTAGGCAATATCTGTTTATAGAGACCTACATTGTTCGGGGGGTATAGTTTTCCTTTAAACACCTTGGGGTAATAAGAGACCTTTCAGGACCACTCCACCCTACTGTACTATGCAAAGTGACAGAAGGACAGTGCTGCTTCTAAGGTCTGTCTGAGGGATCCTTACAAGTGTGAACAATGCAGGGCTTTTACAGCCTGGATACAAGGTGTGAACAATGCAGGGGTCAGTTCTTTTAAAGCTTACACAAAACAATCAACTCCGGGTGGGGGGGGGGTGTGAACCTCCAGTTAGACACACTGACCTATAGCAACCAATCAGCAGGTAGCATTTACTAGCCACCTGTTTAAAAGAAGCCATTGTATTGATTGCTATGGTTTACTGCTCCTGAGCAAACTTAGTGCCTTTTATTACATATGGGATGTACAAACATGTCATGGGTAGAGCAAATTTCTTTCTGAAACCCAGGTTTTGTTATACTGTACTGTTAGAGAAATCGGTGTACACCTTTAAAATAACTACTGGCATCAATAATATTTGCATTATTTGATTTTTTTGTATTTCAGTTTCAGTTTTTTATATATATATATATATATATATATATATTTTTTTTTTTAATTCTTTATTTTAACTAATAATAGAGCAGAGAGGGGGTAAGGGAATACAGAAGATAAAGGTTATAGGGGAGGTTTCTATCATCCACATTATAAAATTAAAATGATTCCATTGTATAGTACACCGTCTATACTTCCTCACTCAAGGTATTTCAGGTAAACATCTAGAATTTATGATTATAAATACAAATACAAGGGAATACCAGCATATATATTTTTTAGACAAATAAAAAAAGAGAGAAAAAAAAAAGCCAAAAGGTCATAAATACGAAACACAAATAAATCAAGATATAACTGTTATTATATTTGTCCTTCTAGATAATGTGGTCCCCCTATTCATACATAGTGTGCCTTTATCTAGTGAGGTGCCTTTATAAATTCCATCCAGGGGTGCCATATAGACTTTATCTAGTGAAGTGCCTTTATAAATTCCATCCAAGAATTCTATACAGACCAATATCTATTACTTTGATTTTGAGTTAGGCAAGTCCTTTCCTCCATTTGTCTAACTTCATCCACCATAGTTAACCATTCAATACATGTTGGGACTACTTCTGACTTCCATTTTTTTGGAATTAAAGTTTTGGCTGCCTGCAATAAATGGAGAGTCAGGGGGTCTCCTATGGTGGTCTTCATATCGGATTTTAAGTTCAACAAAATTGATTCTGGTTTTTCTATTTTAATATCCTGTGTTGTCACCTTGTTAATTATTTGGAGAACATCTTTCCAATATTCCTGTATTGCCGGACAGATTATCCACACATAGGTATGATTTCCCTCATTTCTATTGCATCTCCAGCATAATCCTGAACTGTTAGGATACATTCTTTTTAATTTCATTGGTGTGTGATGCCAGCGTATAAGTCATTTATATGCCGATTCCCTCGTTTTAGAGGCTTTGGAGGTTGAACAAACAGTTTTTTATATTTAATATCAATATATTTAATCCCCTTAAACAGGGATAGACATGTTGTCAGTTTCCCAGGTGCCCTCAGTTTTGCTCTGATAAGCTGATAAACTACAGTCACTCTTTACTACTACATTGCAAGTTGGAGTGATATCACCCCCATTCCACTACTAGCAGGATATCAGTAGAACAATGGGGGAGGTAACAGGTAACCAGGTAACAGCTCCCTGACACCTGTATTGGTATAAATCTTCCCATGCCCCAACTAGTGGTAGATATGATAGCAGCACACAACCCCAAGTTCAGATAACTCAAGTCACAACTCCTTCATGTACACTGAATAAAAGAAACTATAGTTTATTTGAAAGCAGTTTCAGAGTGGAATTTTCTGAAAGCACATGACCAGGCAACATTATGGGACACAAAGTTATGGAACACACCTATTATGGGTCACACCAATATTACAACTAAATACCTATATAATAATTGGTTCAAGAAAAAGATTTTAAATGAATTACTTGCAGTGTACACAGTGTAATTTAACAGTAAAAACGATACTAAAAAAAATACTGACAGAATCCATTTTTAAAGGAGAAGTCAACTCCTTCGCCACTAAAATCCCTCCTCCCCCGGGCCTACCTCCCCCCTTGGCAAATGCCCTTAAGTTGCTACTTGTCCCTCGGCACAGGTCCTGCCCAAGGAGGCCAGGGGGAGGAGGGGCAACACAGGGGAGGGGGGAGGAATTTTAGTGCTGAAGGGGTTGGCTTCTCCTTTAAGGAATGAATCAGGTTTTCTTCCTTTTTATTTTGCCCCTATGTTTCAATATCTATGTTCTTTAACTTATATACATATTGATCAAGCAAGGCTTAATTATACACCACTTTAAAATCAATAATGATACCAATTAAGCATGTAGGTTAGGCATCTGAGAGAGAAAGATCCCAACCAACACTTCCCCCCCTTCTTCCCACCCTTCCATACTTCTCCCTCCATTCTTACCCCAAAGAAGAGACACAAGACATAGCAATTGCTGGTATTAACACATA
>CM044440.1:44823754-44841145 GCA_024363595.1 Xenopus borealis
CTCTAACAAATTGGTGCAGAAAAAAGTTGCAACAAAATTGTGAGTCAATTCAAATCGTGCAACTTGTTTGAATTGTTGCCGCAAAAAACTTGACTTTATCATATTGTCACCTTGACAACTTAAATTTATACGATTTCTGAATGAAACCAACATCAAACAGCCTGAAACCATTGAGAATCCTGAAAGTATAAAACATATTCCAACTGTTAAAGTGAAATCTGCCGTTGACTTCAACATCGACAGGTTTTAGCTGAAGTACTTTCGGATCAGAATTTTTAGCAGCTTCAGAGCATAATGAATGTCAAACATTTTTAGTATTTTTCCTCGACAACTTTCCCCTTTAAAAACTTGACCAGAATATTTTTGAAGTTTAATAAATAAGCCCAATAGTTTATTGATGTTATGTACCTTTACTTTGTGACAATATTTAAATAAATAAAAACAACAAATAACATCAGCATTTCTTTTACCAAGTCTTTTATTAATTTTCAATATTGCCTAACTTCCAATTCATCTTTCTTTATCATAATGCAATTTTAAATCTAAATCCAACAAAGGTCCTACAGCTAAAAGCACAGATTGAATTGTGATTGGATTATAAACTAATATCCATTGCTGATAAAATCACACAATAACTACATGAACACAATCATAATTTTATCTGGTATAACCTATTTTGCCCAGTGTTTTACAATAAATAAATTCAATATTTTGTATGTTGTGCTTAGAGCAGATATAATCAGTTTAATGCTTAATATAAATGGGGAAATAAATAAATATAACACCAAGACATGAAAAAATAAAATAGTTTTTTACCAACGGTTTATAAACTGTAATATGATTTGTTGTATTTGCTGATATGCATGAACTCCATATTTTATATAAGATAAATTAGGTTATTTTGATGAGTGTGGTATTATTGTTATTATTCTTTCAACTTAATTTACAGTATGATATGGGTTTATTTTCACTTCGTCCCCTGAGTGTTGTAAAATGAAGCCTACAACACACCTTGTCCTATTGTTACTGTAGAGTGCAAGTGAGGCAGTTACAGTACATTATTCAAAGTCCTTAGGGGCCCAAGCTTCAAGATAATGGGAATGTATATACAAAATTACAAGACAGAAATAGTCATTGTTGGGCACTGTAGTATATTTATAACATGCTTAGTGTCTGTCTCCATGCTTAGTTGGGTCCAGTGGCATGTACCCTGAATGTCCATCTTCCAATACTCTTACATCAGTTGAAGTACAGCACCGCCATTCTTTCTCTTGATTAAAAATGCCTTTATTAAAAACACTGGACCTGGATAAGCAACATTTCAGGCTGCACAGAGTCTTTTATCAAGCTTGAAAAAAAGCTTTGGGCAGCCTGAAACCTTATCACCTACTGAATGGTAGTTGGAAAAATTTTAAATCATTGAAAAACCTCAACTACTTTTTATAAAGACCACAGACTAATAATTTCTAGTGCACCACCATTGTATAGAGTGTGGAGTAAATTTCAGTGTCTTCCAGGATTCAGTGTACCCATACAGGAATCTGCATGGTGAGCGCATGCAAAGTGAATTGTATTGTGCAAGACATCAAGAGAACAAACTGTATGTAAGGACTGACATTATGTTGTCTTTGTTACATGCTATGGTAAGGGGCAGATTTACAAAATTTGTGTGAAGAATTCGAAATTCGATCGAATTTGCAAAATTCGATTGGTTGAATTGTAGAATATGCAAATTTAGGCAAATTCGATCTAATTGAATAGATCAAATAGATCGAATAAAAATTCTATTCGACTAGTCGAATTTCGAATTACTTCCCCTTTAAAAAAATTATTCGATTGCCTACGTTGCCAGGTTCAACCTGCCAAAGTGCTTTGGGGGAATTTTGATCGAAAAGAAAATATTCGACCGAATGGTTAAAATCGTTCGAATAGACCGATTCAAACGATTTTATCGATCAAATATTTGCTATTCGATTGGTCGAACGATTTTACTTCCCTTCTATTCATATGGTCCAATTTCGAATCTGCCCCTAAGTGTGTATTTGTCTGGCCTATCTGACTTTATGACTGCAAGTGCAGTGCTCAGAAATTGCATGCTTTTTGCCAACAATGCAGCTTTTTCCCCACAACTGCACTCTCAATACAGCAGAACAGAGTATGTTGTTTGCAGCAGTTATGTCTGATGTGTGAGGATTAATGTAGTTACGCAATCATTGGTTTGTTAGTCAGGTTCAAGTTGTGGTTAAAATATTTGTAGTGGGGATGGTGTCAATTCCTGCATGTTCATCTACTGCTTCTATTTTAGCAGTAAACAAGTAAACAAAGCAACAAAGCAGTGAGGATGAGGGGGAATAAACTATTTAAAATTAAATGTTTCTTTATATGTTTCAAAATACCAACAATTGTCTGTTCCAGGCAATGTACGTAACCAAAAGTCTGTTGCACATGGGAATATGTGTGTATATATATATATATATATATATATACATATATATACAACACTTGGCTTCAGGGCCAGGCCAAGCTGACCAGGTACTGTAGGCAAATCAGCTGGCCCCCGCTGTATTTGAATGTGTTTGAGCATGCACTGTACCAGAGGGGAGAGGAGCAGGGGAGGGAGAGAGGGAAGGCAGGGGAGGGCTGAGAGTTTGAGGGGAGGGAGGGGTGAGTAATGGAGGGGAGAGTGAAGGAGGTGAGTGAAGGAGGGGACAGAGGGAGAAGGACAGAGGGGAGGGGATAGTGATGGACGGGAGGGAAAGGGGAGTGGGGAGTGATGGAGGGCACCAAACCAAACTATGGGTACACAGAAAACTGTTTAACGTGTACCTGCCCATTGCCCCCACAATCGTTGCTTCCTAGGCAGGTGCCTTGTCTACCCACCCCTAGTTTCAGCCCTGCTTGGCCCCAATGGTTATGCTTTGGTGATTGAGCTCTAATATTTCTGGGTCACTAACACGCCAACAGTTTAAAGATAATATAGTACCCATGTTAAGTAATATGCAAGATTAAAATTTACTAGTCTTATTCTGGAAACCTTTTGATATTAAATGGAATCTATCATGCACTCATTTTTATGCATCATTCTTTATATCACTCAAGGGAATAAAAATAATACAGGTATGGGACCTATTATCCAGAATGCTCAGGACCTAGTCGTTTATGAATAACAGATCTTACTATAATTTGGATTTTCAAACCTTAAAGGAGAAAGAAAGGCTGGAGGCACTTGGGGGGGTTATGCACCCACAAGTCATTGTATCTAAATACCGAAACCTCAGGCCGGTGTTCCTATCAGCAGAAATCTGCTAGTACGAGTGAGCACCATGGAGAGATCTACGTACGTCTTTTTTCTGTCTCTGCGCGGCTGCGCATGCGCAGTAGAACAGGAATGCCTACTAATGAGGGGTCTACTTTTAGGGATGTTGTTTCATTATGATCTGCATCCATAAAAACATTGTTTGCTGTGTTAACCCAGCCAAAGGTCCCTAATGTTTTACTTACCCCTCAGTGTAGATTCAGGCAGTGGGTGCCATCTTCTTCTCTTCGGAAATCTTCAGAATGAGACCGGCGTATCAGTGCACGTGTAGTTGGAGCCATTTTCTGTTTAGTGACAACTGTGCATGCTGTAATAAATTGTAATAAATATCTTAATGAAAATAATTACACAGGAGAGTAATTAAGTCAAGCAGTTTGTTTACAATGTGTTCACATCTGCTTATGACCAGCTAAAGGACTACTGGTAGATCACAATCTACCTTTTGGGCACCCCTGCAGTAGAATGAAGAGCCGGACTTTGACTAAAAAGTCTGCTTTTTCGTTAAACTAAGTATGCGTCAGTCTGGGGTGATCGAAGACAGAAGGAAACGGAAGTAGATCGCTCCATGGTGCTCACTCATATAACCTGGGCACAGTGAAGATTTCTGAGCACCGGCCCAGGGTTTCAGGTAGGTAGATACAATCACTTGGGGGTGCCTTCAGTCTTTCCTTCTCCTTTAAGTCTAATAAAAAATATAATTTAAACATCAAATAAACCAAGTAGGCTTGTTTTGCCTTCAATAAGGATTACTTGTATCTTAGTTAGAATCAAATACAAGGTATTGTTTTAATTACAGAGAAAATGGAAATCTTTTTGAAAAAAATAAAATTTTTTGGATAAATTGGAGCCTTTGAGAAAAAGTCAGAGCTTTCTGGATAATAGGTTTCTGGATAATGTATCCCATATCTGTATTATACATGTGTTAAAAAAGGTAAATCACAAGTATGAAATTATAACTTTGCCAGCCTTACTTGCATCTCAAAAATCCTCAATGCATGTTAATAAATTACCTCTTGTATTTTTCATGTTCTACAGGTTAATTATTTACCTTCTGGGGGGTTTGGAAAGGTTTATTGTATTAGTGATGCATAATAACATAATTTTGTTGTACTGAATTGTGGATACACTAGAATAGAAAAACCTAATTGCTGTTTGCTTCTGATTCCGATTAAACTTTGCACATTATTTACCTCCTTGGCTTCCCTGTAGATGTTCTGGAAAGTGCTTTATGATCAATATTGGGAAAATTAATTATAATAGGATCATATAAATGTTACACATATTATGATTATGGCATCTGCACATATATGAGGTGTGTATAATTTCATTAAATAGAATTGTTTCGTGAAGTGATTATTTCCTTCAGTGAACTTCAATGAAGTATCAAAAACACAACAGGAGTGGACATTTTTACCCATATTCAAAAGCATTAGCAAAGCGCTCTTTTATTTTCTATTTATTTTCAAAACACATTTCAGAAAATGGTTTGATATAATGGATTCAAGCCTTCACAACAGGGGTTCAAGCAATACTTTTTAAGTTTGGAAAAGGGTACATGTTCAACTTTTTTTTATTAAAAAAGATTTGACAAAAATAGAATAACCTGAAGAATTTAACAAGTTAATACAAGGTAAATATACAAATAAATGTTCCAGTACTGAAATGATGACATTTGTGAACCTACCAAGCTGTTTAATATTAATACATCTATTCTGAGTGAGTGACTTATTTTCTCATCAATTTATTTCATTTAGATAATTTAGTGGATTTGGCAGGCACAATCCACAGCAGATAATGATAATATAAATTAGATATACAGCCCAGAGCATTAAAAAGGCAAGAACCAGTTAGCATGTCTAATCACTCATGGAATAATTCAATGCACAACCAAATAAAAAATCTGGGCACTCCTTGTTAAAAGTAATTTTGTTTTTGATTTTCTCTGCAGGAAAAAACTCGACATATAACTACATATATTAAGGCATGATTACTATTTAACTGTTAAACATAATAGACTGGAAGAAACAAAACATAACAGGTGGTAAGTAGAAAACGTCGGGCACCCTGTGGTCAATTCTTAATAACACCCTGTTTGGCAGAAATTAAAACCTTTAAATGTTTCTTGTAGCTTGCTGTCTTTTTATGCCAAGTCTAGCTAACGTTGACACTTAGGAGCAAATTCAATAAAGTGCGAATCGTCTAACGCTAGCGCTTATTCGCCAGTGTGACGTCATTTTGCAACACATGTTTAGGGCAATAGGACAATTTTATTTTATTTATTAAAGGTTTCCTGGGCTTGTGTAGTTTAATGTAGTGGCTGTAACATATACTTCTATTATACATTTAACTTTGCGCCGTATGCAAATTAGGCATCGCTAGCGTAAATGCGCTAAATTGCCTGGTGAAGTAATGGTAGCGAAGTACGCCTCCCTGTGCACAACTTTGCATTTTAGTGAATTTGCGTAGCGCTGGTGAAACTACGCTTGCCGAACGTCGGCGAAGCCAACGCTAGCGCATTTTCGCCATTTGAATTGTGAATTTGCCCCCATTGTTTCTAGTTCTGGACAATAAGTACCTGGGACCCTGAGCACATGTGCTCACCTTTTATATTAGAAGACAGTGTTGTCTAGAGACTAAACCTGAGATAATTAGTGGCTATGCTTTGACCCAGGGGTCTAGCTCCTGTATAACCAAGGGGACCTTAAGTGGCTAAACAATAGAGGATTGAAATTTAAATGGGAATACATTTATCAGTTCCCTAAACTTCCTATAAGATATTTTTCTGTCATGCACAACACTTCTATTAATATTTTTAAATCATCTTGTATGTCATAAATGTTCCCACTCTACTCTTATTTAAGTCTGTGGATCGTGAAAACTATTTCCTAATATGTTGTGGAATATGTTCTTGCTGTAAATTATTACTGACTGGGGTGCTCAAAGTTTTGAAAATTTTTATGACAAACTAAAGGGAATGTTCACTTTGGGTTAACTTTTGATATGACGTAGGGAGTGATATTCAATTTCTGAGACAATTTGCAGTTGATTTCTATTTATTTTCAAAAAAATTTCAATACCACAAATCCAATTTACTTAGGGACTGCCAATAAAATAACAGACTCTTTAATCAATCAAAATATTTTCTCATTAAAGTTGCCATCCAACTCAAGCTGTGCTATAGTCCTGCAGTATTGGGCCTTTGGAGACACAGAATACTAGAAATTTAAGTTTTGAATTCCAGTATGGACATGTCCATGTAAGCATTTGTAGTCATATACTGTATATAAATTTTGTCATGGTACTTACTGCTATACAATCAGAATGTTTACTTCTCTGTAGCCTCTGATTCTTCCCACTGCATTTCTCTTGTATAACATTATCTTCCTGTGCTCTAAAAGCATATACAGTAACTGGAAAGCTGCATTTAAACAGACAGAAGATAACTTTGGTACAAAATTATTGTTTGAACCTTTTGCAGGGTAATATTTAAACACAAATTCGTTGAAAAGCTTAACAGTTATACATTTTTAAACAATTTGACAAAAGTATACACAATGCCTTAGTTTAGCTTTATTGTTTCCAAAGAGTTAATAACAGCACCAATGAAAAATGACTGGCACACACATATTTAAAATACATTTTTAGTGCTAGTTATTTAAAATCATGTGGCTTTTTTTTTTAGCAGGAGACAAATACTTAATGCTTTCTGTAAAGTGATAACCAGACAAACTTGAACTGGCAGATGCCTTTACTGATACTCTTCTAATGCAGTTTTGTATGGCTGGTAAGTTTGCTTTATTGGAAATCTCCTAAGGGAATCCTTGCAGACGTACAAAATTAGCCTCCGTTTGCTCTTTGCGAACTCCTGTCAAACGTATTTTAGGCTACGGTCAACGTACCTATGAATGACCAACAGCATTGAGAATGCTATTAATCTTCCTCACCTTAGCAATGCTATCTGATTTTAACTGTAGTGTTTTAGCCTCAACATCTTATCGTGTCTGTCTTGCAAGTCTAGTTACAGTGACATTTGTGTGTAACATTATAATGGCATTGATAAAGTAAAGGCTGTTCCACATAGTATTTTCCATAATATAAACATCATTTATAGTAGAACTGGATTAGTTACAATCAGGGCTGGATTTACATAATGGGTGCCCCTAGGCCCGCTGCCGTCTGTAGATGGTTGCATTGCCCATGGTTTTTCCAAAATAAAACTAAACTATTGCACTCCTGTGCCTGTCTTTCCGATACATATTCATACAACTTTATCTTTGCACAGTGTTAATTGATTAATGTCCACTGGAGGATATATGTGCTTTACTAAACACAAGCTATTTGAAATGAGCAATGAGTTCCTACGGTGTCTCGCGTAAATATTAATCATCAGGACGAGAGCAATAGAGATTTGTACACAGGAAATTTAAACAACTATTGTATCTCCTGTGAAACCCCAGTGTTTCTGAATCAATGTGAGTGTGGTTGGGCAGCATGCTGCCACCTAAAATCCTAGGCCCGGGCCTTGGTGGCCTTTCCACAAATCCAGGCCTGGTTACAATGTATTATTTGTATTTCAAATAGTGACTTAATGTACAATATTTGCAAAGATTTTTTTTTCTGCCTTACCTACAACATTATAGTCTTCATTTACTACTGCCCTGACACAAGTGCAGGAGCTCTAAGGGGCATATAATCTGGCAGCCCTAGGGTGTGGGGAGGTGTGACTATGTGACAGTGCTTGTTTTTTTTACATGTAGTAGACTGTCCAAATAAACAGCCTATGTTAATAAGGATATATATAATACATTAAAGCCATGAATATCTTGTAAATTATATCATAAATGGTGACAAGTGGCATTATCAGTTATAAAATAAGTCATGATGTCATTTTTGTCACACGACTCACTAAAATGTGTGTATTATAATAAATAAAGTACCCCTTGTTGGAAAATATGAGGATATCGGAAGTAACCTCGGCGTTCCATGACCTGTTTGTTGCAGCCATTACCAATGCTTGAAATCACTTGGGGGCAGATTTACTAAGGGCCGAATTTTCAAAGTGAAAAAATTCGACCCTCAAAGTTTTTTAAAGGGTTCTTTCAATCAAATAGGTCAATTTTTGATCGAATAAAAAAAATCGTTCGAATCCGCAAAATCCTTTGAATTCTTGGAACTATGAGGTTCCCCCATAGGCTAAAATGGCAATTCGGCAGCTTTAAGATGGCAAATAGTCAAAGTTGGAGGATTTTTAAAGGGCCAGTACAAAATTCGATAGTCGAAGTAACCCAAAATTACTTCCAAATTCGAATTTAAAAATTTCGACTTTTATTCGAATTTTCACTTCGACCCTTAGTAAATCTGCCCTTAGTGTATTTACACAGCAGTCTTCTTTTTTAAAATCCCTGTGTCTGTGGCCTAATTCACAGGGCCTCTCAGTCAGTGTTGGATTAATGAGGCCCCTAGGCTACATTTTACACAGTGTGATGTCCCCATCACACAGTGTGATGTCCCCATCACACACCGAACCTGACCCAACATAGAGAGCTCAGGTATCTGGATCTGGATACATCCGGGTACACTCATGGATCTTGCCGGCCTTCTTCCCCCATATTATTAAAAGATTCAGAAAGAGAACTAATTTTAAAAAGCTAGAAGGGCCCTTATCATACTGGACCCCTAGGCTACAGACCAGATAATCCTATTTATTAGAGAGGCTCATTTAGACACTGTGTAAACTTGCACCTGCGTAACCCATGAAAATCAAATGTTTTGCCTCCATTGCTCTGCCTACATCTGTCTGAAACACACTAAACACTGACTGGTTGCTATAAGTAACTTCCCAAATTTACTCAGTGTTTATAAATAACCCCTCCCCCCCCCAGTGAAGGCTCATCTAGGATTTGATGGCACACCATGGCCTACTATGACAAACAATTTAAAGACAAACTAAAGTCTAAAAATTAATATAGCTTGAAATGCTATGTTATATATATTGAACTTATTGAACCAGCCTAAAGGTTCAGCACCTCTATAATTGCAATAAGATCTTCAAAGTTATCACAGTAGTTTTCCATCTTGGATTTTGTTAGGAGTGTCTGCGACATGCACATGCTCAGTGGGATTTTAGCAGCTATTGGGAAACTAAAATTAGGGGTTGTCACAAATCATCAAGCATAAATTAGGTCCTGTCATATAAGCTGATACTACAAGGCTGATTATTAAATTCCAATACTAATTGTGCTGGTTTCTGAGCTGCCATGTACCAATAAATATTTACTAATCAGCTTCAGCCATATATGTGGACAACTATATTACGTATATACATTTAGTATATAGTGCGTTGGTCCATAAGCTAGGTAACTAACAGCAACCCGGAGCATGTGCAGTGAATCAGCAAAAAAGATGATGGGGAGCTACTGGGGCACATTTAAAGGCACTTATCTTACCTGCATAGGCCTGTGGTTGCCTTGGGCTGTGTGAGAAAAACTCACCCTGGTGGTCTAGTGGACGCCCGCCGCACCTCTCTTCCTGCCGGCTTCCCTCCTAGTGCGCGCGCCGCGCACCTTCTCTCTATTTAAATGCGCAGGTGTGCTGACACATGACGTCAGCGCGCAGTAGCGCCAAATTTTAAATATTTAAAGGGGCATTTTTAAATAACTCATTGCCCGTGATAGGTTTGACCCTGGTGCCTTGTTCCTGTGCTGTATAGCTTCTATTTGTCCCTGAATACCTGTTTTGACCCTGCCTGGCTTTGACTACTCTGATATTCTGTATCCCGACCTGTGCCTGAATTTGACTATCGACTCTGCCTCATCCTTGTCTGATTTATCACCCGGTTTTGACCCATTGCCTGCCTGACGACTCCTAGCTATCTGCCTGCCTCGACCCGGCCTGTTTAACCACAAACCTGCCTACTCCTGTCTGTACCGTGACAGTCGTGCCCCATTGCTGGCCAGAACTCCTGCCCTGCACCTCACGTTTAGGTCCAGGTGGCATCTGAGTAGCTGAGGGCTCCTCCCGAAGCCAAAGGCGGTCACACTATTGGTGAAGCACGAGCCTAGACCAGGGTGCTTAGCGTTTGTTCTGGTATTGGGTGCCGACCGTGACAGGCTGTTACAGAAGTCTAAGACATAATGTATAACATTTCTACACTACTTTTTTTATTTGAGCTTTAGTTCCCCATTAAATAGATCATCTTTATATGCTTTTATATTGAAATAAATGCTGTGGTACTGTATGTTACATTACATCACAGTGTGCTGAGGTACCCCATGTAAAGCATGTGATGTCAATATATAGTTTACTTCATTTTTATATGTACTGTATGTATACATGTGTAGTAAAGAATATCAATAACAGTTCTATGATAGACATTTGGGAAGAATTCTGTTAAAAACAGATCTGTGCTTATTAGATGTTCTGTATGTCTAAGGATAAAAAGCCTTAATGTGTCACCTCTAATGTTTGCATATAAATTGTTTTAAAAATATTACAAATAGTGATCTGGTACTAAACATTTTTTATTCTGAGAACAGCCCTTTAAACCTTTGATTTTAGGGACTGATAAAAGTCTGATGTGAGGATCGCAAACCATTGATTTTCTTTTTAAGCAAAACAAATTTCTCTTTGAGGCTAATCCATGAAAGCAACATAGGTAGTAGCTAAAGAATCTTCTTATGACTAAGCTTCTGAAGACATCTCAACAACTTATATATAAAAAATGAAGACTTTGCAGGAGTAATCCATAATTATTAAGAATGTTTTTTAATCATATTTAACATTTGATATGTCAGGCTATTTTCCCCAATTCAAATGTACCCCTCTCTTCCTAAAGATTGGTGTTGAAAAAAGATTTAAAACAAATGTACTAATAAATTTTTTTTGTTTCTTCTTCATTCTTTTACAAAGGCCTGATACTGTTAATATAGATGAGAGCTTGGTGAAAGCCTTTTACTTATTTCTGATTCATCTGCATTGTTTTTTTGGCTTTTTAGCTGTAATTTGAATGGAATTATTTACACAGATGGATATTTGCCCTGATATGCTATAACTCTTGTTCTTATTTGAAGCCTTCAGTTCTTTTTTTGGAGTGGGTTCCTATCAGTCATCCATTATTTGGCTGATTTATTTTCTGTAGAGTAGGCAATGCAATAGAATACAAGCAGTGGCATAAGTCAGCGCTGGGCCCCCCCTCTTTGGAGGGGGCCATCACAGAGGGACTCCTATCCAGGCCCCTGTCTGTCCACTCCCACCCCCATGCCTGTGTCCCTCAATCGTCTTCCTGTGTCCCTTGTGTCCCCAGCTCCCTGTCTGAAGGTAGGAGAGGTAATAGGGAGGGGGATTTATTTGCAACTATAGAGAAAGCAGATTCCTTCACAGTTATTCCATTGAATACAAGGTTTCCATTCAGGTCCTATTATCAGTATTTTAGGGGTTTCATTCTGACAAATTTGGTGAGGTTATGGCAATTAACAACCTTACAGCTAGTTCCCCTCCAGTTATACATTTATATAAAGGGATATTTCCATGGGAAAACAATGTTTTTTCCTTACAAAACACATCAGTTAATAGTGCTGCTCCAGCAGAAATCTGCACTGGAATCAGTTTTTAAAGAGTGCAAACAGATTTTTTTAATGCTTAATTTTCAAATATGACATGGGGCTAGACATATTGTCCATTTCTCAGGTGCCTCCAATCATGTGACTTGTGCTCTGATAAACTTTAGTCACACTTTACTGCTGCACTGCAGGTTGGAGTGATATCACCTCCCTCCCTCTCCCCCCAGCAGCCGAACAACAGAACAGTGGGAAGTTAACCAGATAACAGCTCCCTAACACAAGATAACAGCTCCTTGGTAAGTATGAGAAAAACATTCAGTAGTAAAAATCCATGGCCCAGATACACTGAGTTGGAGAAACAATAGCCTACTTGAAGGCAGTTCCATCCTGAAAGCACAGGATCAGGCAAAATGTCCTGAGATGGTTGCCTACACACTAATATTACAACTAAAGAAAATATACATGTTGGTTCAAGAATAAAATTTAAATGATAGAGTGAATTATTTGCAATGCAAAGAATGCAATTAAGAAAAAAAAAACTACACCATAAAGAGCATGCCCGTTTCCCTTTAAGGTATTGTATGCCATAGTGCTTAGGGAATATTTATTTTGAAGCCATTCAGCTTTATTGAATGTGATAGCAGATGCTCTTTTTGGTTTCAGATTCAGAGAGTAAGATCCAAAGATCCTATGGATCACTTGTGGAGGATTCAGTTCAACACTTGGCTAGCTGGGTAAAGCAATAGGTATCAGCAACGTAAAGCATTGGTAAAGTATAAGCAGCTTTGCCATTTTTGTTCCAATTACTAGGTACCAGGGATATAATTAAAATTCTTGATCAGCAGATTATAAAAGATTTTAAAATGGGTCAGCCCTCAAATACAAGTTACTTTCGAAATTTTTACAAGGTTTCATTTTCTCAACTGAATGTGATATGCAAGTTATGAAAGCTCTTTAGATTAAAAGGTTCATATGTGTTCTTTGGGGGGTTTTGCATTAGGGAGTTTGATTAGGATGAAAAAGGTGGAAAGGGGGTGTTCAGTTACAGTGGATGTTGCCTTAAGGTAGAACTATGTGCAGAGCCGGGTCACACAGCCAGGTGTGTGCGAAAGGTGATGCCGGCCCGCATGCGCAGAAGCGGCAACCGACGTGGGCACATGCATGGAAGCGTAACAAGATGGGAAGTGAGGGGAAGTCAGCATCTGCCTCCGACAGTTGTGTCATGTCAGATGAACGCTGTGACACTATTCCACATTGCTATTATTTACCTTATTTTCCATCGCATCTGACTTGATGCCTGCATTTTGGCACACCGCGTCGGATCCAGATGAATCACATTCAAATCGTCCGTTTAGTTCTACCCTAAGGCTTTAGCAGAGATAAGCACCAGTAATTTGCCTGTGAATGTGTTCTGCAACAGAGGAAGATGGCAATAATTGCTAGTACTCATTTCTGCAGACTGGATTTTGCTAATTACTGTATATTGGGGACTTCTATTGGGGAACTGTGCTTGTGCTTTTTAAAGGAACAGTTCAGTGTAAAAATAAATAAAAAAAAATTCTAATGTAGTTAGTTAAAAACAAAATGTAATTTATAAAGGCTGGAGTGACTGGATGCCTAACATAACAGCCAGAACACTACTTCCTGCTTTGCAGCTCTCTAAGGGGTCGTTTACTAAAGTGCGGTAAAAATTTGCACACAAAATATAGACAAATTTAACGCAGAAAATGTTTTCCCGAGTTTATTAACCTGCGGTATATATACATTTGCGAATTTTCTTGCACAAGAATATGTGTTCGCCAGTTATCGCATTCGCTATGTACACATTAACGCCTGGTTTACTAAACAGCGAAACGTGTGACAAAGAGATTAACGCCAGAGTATTCGCAACATTTTATAATTTATAGTGGAGTTAACTTATATTTTGGACAGAAAATTCTCAATGGGAGTTTAATTCTCATTAAACTTTGCATTTAAATAATGCAAAGAGATAACTGGTATGATTTCTTGTTCATATGATTCTTTCTGTTTATATGATGCATACTTGTTTGATTGGTGTCACTCTGCTAATGTTGTTGGATGGTATAATCATCAGTCAGTAAAGTTTGAGTTTTGAAGATACATTTCTGGCCATGAATGTCACAGTAAAAATTGCCATAATTAGTGCCATAAAACAAGACTATTTCATAGCATAAATATTTGCAAACATAATTTGTCGTCAGAAAATTTGCAACTTGCTAAAATTAACGTTAACGTAAGTTGGATCATTTATGCAGTTACCGCAATCGATCACAATGACTTCTGAGCGCATCGCTGTTTAGCAAACCTAGTCGCTGCCATTATTCTTGCGGAAAAATATTCTCAGCGATAACATGCGGAAACGTAGTCAAATTTACCGTGGTTTACTAAACGGTCACCTAACTCTGAGTTAGTCAACTACTTGAAGGGGGGCCACATGGGACATAACTGTTTAGTGAATTTTTGATCCTCTGCATTTAGCTCAGATTCAAAGTGCTAAAAAATAAGTCCATATGTGCAACAGAAATAAAATTGGTCAAAAAAAAACACTGCTTTGGTGCTGCATGTATTTTAGCACAATGTAATCTACCAAAGTACCTATCCATTTTGGTTGCTAGGTCAGTACTTTTCCCCACTTCACAAACCTGTATCTGTTTATATATAACTCATATCATATAAATACTTAGGGGCAGATTTACTATTGGTCGAATTTTGATCTGAAAAAAATTTGAAATTCGACCATGTGAATAGTTAGGGAATAAAAATCCTTTAAATTCGAAGGATTTTTACTGCAATTCGATCGAATATAAAAATTCAATGGATCGATAAAATTGAACGATTTATACATTCAATCGAATTTTTTTATTCAATGAAAGTTTTTGGTAGGTTGAAACTGGCGACGTAGGCAGTCGAATAAAAATTTAAAGGGGAAGTAATTCGACAGTTGAATAGTCAAATTTTCGAATACATTTTATTCGAATTATTCGAATCATTCGATTCGATCAAATTTACAAAATTCACTGGTCGAAGTGGTCTTCAAAAACATTCCAAAATATAATTTAGAAACTTTTTGAAAATTCAACCGAACTTCGAATCCTTCACACAAATTTAGTAAATACTTTATTGTGTTATTATGCCAGAAAACCACAAAGAACAATGTTTGGTGGTCCCTCCATCAGGGCACTTAACTGAAGAGCAATTTTACATTTGTCGCTTTAAAAAACAAAAACAAAAACAAAAACAATGACCTGCAATTGAAGGTATAAAGAATATATTTTATTTCCTTGTAAATAATTGCTAAAGATTTTCATCTTCCTCCTACTTGAGTTTTCAGCTCATGACACACGCATGGTTTCACATTTCATGTACGACTTGATTATCTTGTTAGATCATAGATTAAACTGCATTATAAATAGAAATACTGCATATTTCCCCTAAATTCTATTAACTTTCTATTAGTTCACCTCATTAGCTCATGTCCTTTTAGTAGCAATGTACTGAACTCCTTACATGACAAAATGAAATTATGTCTGCAAGTGAAAAGGGTGAGTGACAAATTTCCAATGACATTATCAAGCTACTGAACAAATTCGTTCTGAATATATTTCACTTAACCATTTCCATCCCATATTATATTTTAAGGACAAAGAATATAGCATGTTCTTTAAAACAGTAGAGAACAAGATAAGGAATTACTAGGGGCGTATTTTGATGCATAAAACTTCACTGCTAAAGGCCCGGGGAGGCTTTGGGCTGATACAGAACAGCAAAATGTTTGTACTGTAATTTTTTCTTAAACTTCTCCATTAAGTGAATAGTATAATTACAACTATTTAAGGATAATTCAACTCTGTAATAAAGCCCATACCCCCCACCCCGCGTAGACCCCCTCCCTCCAGCCTAACTGCCCCTGGAGAAATGCTTAGAGATTCATCCGATTCAGGCAGCGGAGTTGCACGCTGCCATCTTACTGGTCTTCGTTAAGCTGACTGGAAGATCGGCAATTTATGTCCATTTCTGCGCATTCGCAGTTGTATCGAACTGGCAAATTGGTCCAACGGCACATGTGCCGCCATGCCGATCTCCCAGTCAGCTTACCAAAGACCAGCAAGATGGCTGTGTGGAACTCTGCTGCATGAATCTGCACCAAGGGTTGAGTATAAAGTATGGGGCATTTCCCCAGGGGGGCAGTTAGGCTGGGGGGGAGGAGGGAGGGGGGGTCTATGTGGGGATACGGGTTTTTTTTAGTACAGGGTTGAATTCTCCTTTAAAGGATGATAAGTAAACCTTTAAAATTAGTGAATGCGATACTGCTGCAGGGGATATTCTATAAGCTTTTGCAATGTACATTCATTCATTATTTATTTTTTTAATTCCAAGCTATTAAGGGATACATTGACTTTTATTATGAATGAATTTAGTTACAACATTGCCACCTACTGCTCATTTTCCCTCCAATAGGATCCTCCTGCACCATATTACGTTTCTGGCTTCTCTGTTGCCCTAGGAGCTGGGATTTTCTGTGTTCAGTGAGGACCTCAAGAGTGAGAGGGACACTGTCCTTTTTTTGGTACTTCAGTGGTACTCTGATTTGACAGTTTAGCAGTTTAATTAACCTGTACAATTGCAGTATGTGTTTCAGTTTGAATGTGCATAATATGGTTTACTTAAGCAAGGCAGGGGACAATTAACATGCCCTCCATCTGCAAATAAGGTCTTACTGCAGGGGTGTCCAAACTTTTTGCAACAAAGGCCAGATTTGGTGAGGTGAAAATGTATGGGGGCCGACCATTCAGCCTGACATTCCTTGAACCATTACCTGTTAGGAGATGGATGCGTACATGGCATTTAGGAAGTGGAGAAGTGGAGTCCGTTAGGACTTATTCTCTGCGTCTCATTTAAACAAGGAATCGCTTAGCCATAGCAGTGATTTTAGGGCACATTAGTGAAATTATCTGCCACTTGGTCTATACTGCTGCCTGTGTGCTGAAGGTGTTCACAATAGGCACGTACTGGCAAGCAGCGATGCGCTACTCTCGCAAACTTCTTCAGTTTACTGTACTGGCATGTCAGTTTGTAACCTTCAGTCCTAAAGAAGTATATGAGAGTGGTGTGTAACTACGTGACAGAATGCGCCTATTGTCTTGCCTACGCAATTCCTGAGTGCACTGTGCTGGTGGGCCGCATTATTATTAATTTAATGATGGAAGCTGCGGGCTGGTGTAAATTTGAAAATGGGCTGCAATTGGCCTTCGGGACTTTGGACATGCCTGTCCTAATGTATAATCCTAAGGGACTGTTGAATAAGGCAGCCAACACACAGGCTACACATAGGAAATTATAAAATAAAGGATACTGGTTATAATACTTTAGAAAACAGAGAATAATGAACACCTGAAAAGTAGAAAGAAAACTTTCCTATTCAACCGTAAATCCCATAAGTAAGTCAGACAGGTTATATCTGATTTTGAAAAGTATCAGCAAAACAGAATCCAAATA
>CM044440.1:44847243-44861667 GCA_024363595.1 Xenopus borealis
GCATTTTTACTATTGAGTGCTGTTCTTGTATCTACCAGGGAGCTGTTCTCTTGTTACCTTCCCATTGTTCTGTTGATATGCTGGGGAGGTGGGTTGGCGGAAGGGACGTGGGTGACATCACTCCAACTTGCAGGGCAGAAGTAAAGAGTGACTAAAGTTTAAATAAGCACAGCATTTTTGCTTGACCACATTTACGGTTGCATTTATAAATGATACTTATGAACCATATGTTGTCCTGTATACAATTTCAAAGACCTGGACAGGTTGCATAAATGTCTGCTCTGGCAGCCAGTTGTTGATTTGTTTATTAATATAAATGATGTTCAATACTTTATGTCCTGGTGAATTCTATGCTTTGTTTGTACAGCATCAAGAATGAGAATGTTTAGTGTAGACCTTTAACATAACAAAAGATAATAAATAGCAAACATATTAATCTAACATCAGACATAAAGAATTATGAAGAGAGAGTAAATATAGGGATAAAAGCAATAGAGAAGGACAGTTAAGTAAATGGGTTGCTGGCAATAAATGTGATTCATTTCAAATGTGTGCAAAAAAAAGTTCTATTTCATTGTGCATCAGATTTGTTTAATTTGGGCTCCCATCGCTGTACTGTGACAAAATGAACTTTAATGCAAAAAAAGAAAATCTGTTTTGATTATGAAACAGTTTTTTGGTTCTTAAAACTGCCTGCAGACATATTGGTTTGCATGCAGATGGCAGATGCAGAGTTCCAAATGGTCTCTGAAATACGCATATTGAATAATTAATTGCAACTGAAGACATCTTCAATTTCCACCCCCCAAAACAGTTACTATAAAATCCCTTGAAGAATAAGAACAGCGATTACATTAAACTGGTCTTGCTGCCTCAAAAAAACATATGATCTAATTATACAACTGACACAATATCCCGTGGCTAGCACATTGTAGAGGCAGTAAACAGCTTTACTAGTTGATTGCTACTTTGTCTGCAAGTTAGGAATATCTTTAGCAAAGACTGACTCATGTCTACAAGTATGAGATATCCTTATCACTATTTGGTGGAGCTTTTCCAGTTTTTTCTTATTAAGCCTGAGCACATTGTAGAGCACATTGTAGAAAACTTTACTAGTTAATGCTGCTTTGTCTACAAGTTGAAATATTATTTCCAAATGCTGCCTGATTGCTATATCATTAGCAAAATATCATTAGCAAAATTTGACTTTGTTTTTGCAACTATTGACTGTAGTTTTTTACGAGACTCAGAACTCAAAAACTTAATTTTTTTTGAACCAGTAAATAAAGTTTCAGGCAATGTAATTAAGTGCATAATTCACTTTTGATTAATATTTCAGATTTCTGTATTGCACAAATCAATTGCACACCTCAAACGATATAAACTCTGAGGTGCAATGATTTACTGTGGCCTTAATTACAGCTTTCTTAATTGCTGTATTGTTTACTGCAGTAAATGAATTAAAGCCTATTAGTAGCTCAGCACCTCAAATAATGGTGCTCTGTAACAATTAAACTACCCAAAATGATTTTGATAAAGTTGCATACATGCCTAATTATTTTCTTCATTTGTAAAGCAAATAATGCTTTTATTTCCAGGCTAACACAATCCAGCAAATTACATTTTCATTGTCATTTCCTATTAATCTCTATCATATTTATAACTGAAATGTTTGGTCAGCTGTAAGCAAACTGTGTGACCTCATGCTTCTTATTTATCGCAGTAATTAATTATTGAAGTGATAGGAACTGAGTCTTAATGGGACCCTTAATTAGATTATCTTATTCATTTGCAGCAAGAACTGTGTACTGAATAATGGAAATGAAACGATAACTGCGTGTTATTAATACAGTGTGTTCATGTAGCAGTTCTAATGAACAAGGAATACATCATTGGCCATCGGAGGGTTCTAAAATGCTTATTTATATATGCTAATCCAAGGGATGTTTGGTTTGTGGAGCAGTTCTTCATGAATAAGAGGACTTTCAGTTTGAAAAAGGTTGTGTTATTGTAGTTTTACAATTGATGAAGATATTTACGCTGGACATCCTTATTCTATTCTATTATGCTTATTCTATTCAAAAGAAAAGAAGAAAGTTGTATACTAGTGATGAGCGAATCAAATGGCAAAAAATTTGAGAAACGCATTGAAGTCAATAGGCATGACAAATGGGTGTGACAAATTTTTATGCACATGACAATTTTTTGTCACTACTAATGCATTAAAGTCAATGGGAGTTTTTTCCTGTGGCAAATTTTTTGTCTCAGCGACTTTGTTTTGGTGACTTTTTTTGCCCAAATGCATTAAAGTCAATAGGTCACTTTTTTGTCTCTGCAACAATTTTGTCTTGGTGACTTTTTTGTCTCAGCAAAATTTGCCGCTGGAAATCCATAACTAGCGAAAAAATTCACTCAACAATATTGTGCTCTTGGCAATCATAGCCTTATGTCACAGCCACTTGTTCATTTACACATACACAAAAAACCTTCAATGTTCAGAAACATTAAGGTCTCAACTTTTTCCATTTTTTTTTCTTTTTTTTTTACCCTCAGCTGGTACAACTTTAACAGAGAAAGAGCTAGAGAAAATAAGCATAGAGCAATGAAATGCTGAATACAGTCCACCTGGTTGTGTGCTCCGTGCTATGAAATGATTATGGGGTTTGTAATGAACTATCCCATACTCCTTTTCATTTACTGCTGAGACATTCCTCATTACACATGACAAGAGAAATTCAATACAACTTTGGAGGGCACAAATAGCCATCCTTTATCATAGGTGCCAAAGTTCCTTGGCTCAATGCTGGCAGTAAGACTAATCAAAATAAAATCACATTGATTAGCATGTATACAGTAGAACCCTGATATTACATCACAGGATTTTACGGTTTCCCGAAATTGGTGCTGGTTTTTTTGGTCACATACAGGCAAGCTGTGTTTCTCTTCCAGGGATTTTTCATTTTCCTGTCCTTGGGAAAAGTAAAATTGGGGTTTTATTTTACAGGTATGGGATACAGTACATTATCTGGAACAACATTATCCAGAAAGCTCCAACGGAAAGGCAGTCTCCCATAGACTCCATTATAATCAAATAATCCAATTTTTTTAAAACAATGTCCTTTTTCTCTGTAATAATAAAACAGTACCATGTACTTGATCCCAACTAAGATATAATTAATCCTTAATGGAAGCAAAAGCAGCCTACTGGGTTTACATGATTTTCTGGTAGACAAGTTATAAAGATCCAAATTACAGAAAGGTCTGTTATCCGGAAAACCCCAGGTCCCAGCATTCTCTATAACAGTGTAATAAAATCACACCCAGCGGTGTGGTGTGGACGCCTTTTAAAAGGTGCAATTCCGCCTTTTAAAAGCGCAGGCGCGCTGGTGTCATACATTAGCGCGCAATAGTGCCAAATTTTAAAGTATAAAAAGGATCTTTGTAATAAAGGTAATAGGTAATAGGTTTTACTTGGTGCCTTGTATCCTGTGCTATGAAGCTTCTGGTTATTCCTGTTCTCAATAGGGGGTATATGGAAGCACTCTAAAGGCAAAGTTATAGTGTATTTAAGTATAATGGAAGTGCTAGTTTAAATACACATTCCCTGTGCCCCTGTATCCAAAGTAAGTTTGCAAAACAGGGGTTTTTAGTTACAAAGTTAAGATCATAAAGTTGAAAAGCCGCCATACCACGTCAAGGTAAACCCCACATGGCGGACCCTAACATATTTACCTTTTTTTTGTCATAGTATAAGGAGTCTCTCTGCATAGTAGCATTATTTGTAATCAGTGTCAGTAGAACCTTGGTTTCAGTATAAAGGATCGATCCTCCCCCGCCAGTATGCGGCTTTTAAAGGGAGAGTAATTGTCCAAACCAACGCCCATTTTTAAAAACATAGGGCCACATCTAGCTCAATGGGGCAGGCCCAGACTGGCCATTTGTGGGTTAGGGCAAATGCCAGAGGGGCTGCTATAAGGTCCCATAGAAAGTCAGTGTTTAGTGGGCTGGTGGGGGCTGTTTGGGCCTCTATGTGGGCTGATGGGCCTCTTGTGTACCTGAAATGCCAGGGCCTATTTTAATTCTCAGTCCAGTCCTGAATGGGGGGTATGGGGTGCTATTAAAAACCACATGAAGCTCAGCCACAGCTTCTAGCTAAAGTAAAATGTACAAAATAGGGGGTATGTGGAAGCACTCTAAAGGCAAAGTTATAGTGTATTTAAGTATAATGGAAGTGCTAGTTGAAATACACATTCAAATTGAAACCAAGGCTCAACACACTGACTACAGGTTATGCTACTATGCAAAGAAATAAAATACTTTATATACTATGTAAACGAATTAGGGACCGCCATATAGGGTTTACCTTGATGTGATATGGTGGCTTACCAACTTTATGATCATAACTTTGTACAAAATAACCCCTGTTTTTAAACAATATGCACTGACATTTATACTGATTTACTTATGAGACAGGGGCCAAGGGAGTGTGCTTTGCAAGTAGCACTTCCATTATACTTAAATATACTTTCACTTAGCCTTTAGAGTGCTCCCACAATCCCCCTTTTTGATATTGTATTATAGCCGGAAGCTGTGGCTGAGCTTCAGTGGTTGTAGCACCCCATACCCCCCCCTTTAAACTAATGGTGGTCCTGTGCTTTTAAAAAATGGGCTATGGTTTGGGAATCTCTCTCTCTCTTAAAAGCCGCACACTGGCGGGGGAGGATTTAGCCCTCAAATTGAGACCAGGGCTCAACACACTGACTACAGGTAATGCTACTATGCAAAGAAATTATTGATTACTGATTTAAGTCCAGGTGGCATCTGAGTAGCTGAGGTCTCCTCCCGAAGCCAAAGGCGGTCACACTACTGGTGAAGCATGAGCCTAGACCAGGGTGCTTAGTATTGGTTCTGGTGTTGGGTGCCGACCGTGACAAACAGGTACCATATCTGTACTTATAAATAACAGTACCAGCAGCAGCCCACTCAGTGCTTAAGACATTAGCTCCATTCAATCTTATGTATAGCAGGTAAGGGTTTATGTGTAGTGTCCCCTTTATTATGCACTAGCAACACAAAGCTGTGAGCACTTTTCAAATAAGCCCTGTAGTATATTGTAACATACTGGCCTTGACATAGCGGTAACAGCTCCAGAAGCTCAATCATAGGTGTGTTAATAAATAACACTGTAATAATGTAATAAATACAAACATTTATAAATACTAAGAGTATATATAATGTTACTATCTGCATGTCAAGTTTGCATGCTATTAAAAGAGACTTCTGATGTAATCAGGAGTGACATCATCACCTAGCACATGGGAAATGGGAAGGAACTAGTGAAAGAGAGGACCACCAGCATTTAATTTTTACCCTCACCGCTACACGATCCATACCAATGGACTTCAGTGACGTATTGAGTGCCTATATTGACAAGGATCGTTTGTAAATGCAATACTTTTCAAAATATTATAATAAAGAAGTGTTTTACACTATTGGGTGTATTGGGAGTATTTTGGGTCAGAAGATGAGAGATTCAGATATGCTAATACCCAAGTGTGGGGAGAAGTGTCTGTGAAGCCTTATGGATTTGGGTTGCTTGTCTAATTGATCTATCCCTTGCAGTCCAGTTTTGTACACCTTTGTTTCCCAATTCTCTCACAGATATGGGGGCAAATTCACTAACCTGTGGAGTTGCACCAGCGATGGCTTCGCCGCACTTCACCAAGCATAGTTTTGCCAGGGCTGCACAATGTCACTTAGAAAAAAATGTTAACTTTTTTTTTAGAAACTCCTATCTATTCAATTGCACTTCACCTGGTCAGAGGTGGTGTAGGCAAGTCTGGCGCAAGAGGTAACTTTCAGTAAAACCCACAAGTTAGTGAATTAGCGTGGTTACGTCCCTGAGTGAAACTTTGCCAGGGTTAAGGGTGTGAAGTTGCGCTAGAGTCTGTCTACTTCTCTAGCGAAGTTACGCCAGGGAGCGTTAGTAAATTGGTGAAGTTAAGAAATGACGTCATACCAGCGAATTGGTGCTAGCACTTAACGCTTCGCGCTTTAGTGAATATGCCCCATGGTGTACAACCATTAGAAAGAAGAACCTGATGCACATGCCCATGTGAAGAAGTCAGTGACATCTAATAAATGCAGAAATAAAAGTGAGTCATAGCAGAAGGACAGAAAATATATGATTGACAGCTGACATTTTAAAATGTGTTTTATAACAGGTATGGATGTATTAATTATTCATTTTATTTTAAGAGGACTTTTATTATAATTTTGGGGGAAATTAGCAAACGACAGCGACACAGGCTTCAAAGAAATATTGGTTTATTTTCCCAGTAAGTCATTCGCAAACAGAGGTGACCATTGCAGCAGTTATAAAACAAACCATAAAAATAAATTCTTGCCCACTGGGCACTACCTTCACTTTGAAGTGTTCCCTCACTATACTGGGTCCCTTGTGGACTACCAGACAAAACACAGGTTGGGTCACCCCTGTACTCACAGTCTTTGCAGGAATTTCTCAGCCTCCTGGCTATTCCTCAATGTCCCACACAGACAACAATATCTGGCTCTTACTCACAGCCACGGGCTCCCTCTGCTTTTTGCAGTAGCAGGCGGCACCCCCAGCTCCTGTGGGAGTTCCTAACACAGCCAGGTCTCCTACCTGCTGTGCCCTGCTGAGAGACACACTCTCCCATTCCAATTAATTTAAAATAGCCTTTCCACACGACAGCTTTCCTGTGGAAGGTGAGCTCCAATCTCCAGACTGGCTCTGTGGAATGGAGTACTCTGTTTAAAGACAACTCCCTTCCTGGAGTCTATCTTAGCACATGGGAAGAAATTAAAGGCTAAAGTGACCTTTTTCCACCTTTTCCCACCTTTTCCCAGTCACTCTACCACACCACCAATAAGGATCCATAAAGCTTAGTTACTATCAAGTACAATGTGCTGTTTTATTATTATTATTATTATTATTATTATTATACAGAATAAGGAAATCATTAAAAAAAAGAGAATTATTTGTTTAAAATGTAGTCTGTTGGAGATGTAGGGCTGCCTGGAACTCCCTTTGCATGGAAACTGGGATTTACAGCGCAGTGCTATTACCTAGAGAGGGCACTGAGGAATTGCACCCCAGGGGTATTCCACTAGGAAAATAAACCACACAGTTTGCAATAAACCAATACAACTTTATATAGCAAGAGAAATAATAAATGTTAATGCGAACAACAATATAACTACTTGTGTTGATAATTTTAAGTTTGTCATACAAAAAGAAGCAGATAGGCGGGGCCAGAGCTTTACAGTCAGAGAGCCATGCTTCTTTCCTGCACTGTGTTTTAATAAATAAGTTGCTGTTGCAAAACCCAGAACCCATTATTAAAGAGTACAACACACCCCTGCCCTGGGGAACCTGTGTGGACTATCCAACCCTTGGCACAGTCTTTCAATACCATAGTCCCACACTTCAGTCCAGGTATAAAATGGCAATTAGCACAGTTCATTTCTTGGAAATGTGTTCCCTTCCAAAAGAGCTCTTATGTCCCCAGATGGTGCTACCTGCCCCAATGTACCGTTCCCTTTGTAGTAGCTGCTCCCATGTTGCAGGTACACAAACAAAACCTGTCCTTGCCCTGGCAAATCGCATATGGCCAAAGCATTCACACGCCGGAGACAGAGTCTGGGATCTGAAGCTCCAATGCTTATTTAAAGCATAGCACACTTCTGCCCTCTCCAAGCTCTCCCTGATCATTATACAGTACATATTAAATCTGTTTGCTCAGGCAAAGATTGCAAGCAACCCAGAAGCCCTTTAACCCATAACTGCTGCTGGACCAAATTTCCATCAAGCATTACAACTTAAAAATCAGGTTTACAGAACCCTACTGTAGTATTTTATTAGTAATAATAACACCTAAGACTATGGGTTTCAGTGTTACCTATAAACACGTATAAACTACATCAATAATTATTGACTGGATAGCCTACTATATAAATGATTTAAAGCACCAAATGAAATAAATGCTCTATTCACATATTTAACAGCAATTTTAAACATTGAATTTTATAATATACAAGTTACGGTGACATACTGTATAAAGGCCTATTTATAAGTTTAGGTGTGTTCTGCTTTAGTATAAAGATGATAGCACCAGTGGGTGCAGTGCTAAAACATTGGTGTGCAGGCTTGCGATGTCATTGTGTTTAGAGCATCAATGTTAAAAGGATGCCAAAACCCCAAGTTAAATGTCCGAATATATTTTTCTCCTGCAAGTTCCTGGGTAATCGATTATTACTATTTTGCCGATTTCTGGTCACTAAGCCCTCTACTTTGATTCCTAACTACGCTTCTTGCTGCCTGCCCCTGACATTTTGACTACTGTTTGGCAAACCCCAAGCACTTTCACAATCTTGAATAAAAAAACTTCTTAACTGGCAGTCCCAGAAACCCACGAGCTGAGAATCTGTTATTAAACAATCTGTTATTAACAAAGAGATTTAAGCACACAAAACTGAAATGTGTACATATAGTTACATCAAAAATCATTTTAATGAAAAACATTGGAAAAAAATATAAAAATGCCCATTGACTCCAAGGGGTATATTTATCAAAGAGTGAAGTTAAGAGTGAAGTTCCGCCACTAGAGGGAAATTCTGTCACTCTCCATTCATTTCTATGGGATTTTTAAAGGAGTATTTATCAAAGGGTGAACTTTCACTTCACCTATTGATAAATAGGCCTTTCAAAATCCCATAGAAATGAATGGAGAGCGGTGGAATTTCCCTCTAGTGGCGGAACTTCACTCTTTGATAAATTTACCCCCAATGCTTTTGGTGAAATTTCGTAGTTTTGCAATTTTTTTTCGCAGTTTTGCAGATTATTGGTGAAGTGAAATGACCCATTTCCCTTCTCAGTACTCATACATAAACCAAGGACATGCATGCACATTAGGTTATGTAAGCCAATGAATAGCCAATTTGTTTTACTTCCACACTCCTTCCTTTTTCAGGTTACAACTTACAGTATGCTATTTAATAAACTGTTTTCATACAAACCTTGAAGCAAAATCTGACATTTCACTTTAGCTTGCTTTTTTTCAACTTAATACTTGGGAAAGATAAACAAGCTTGTGTTTTTTGTGAAGGTTAAGTTCTGTGGTCTGATACAGCAGTAATAACTTCACAGCTTATTCAGTGACAATATTTTGATCTGTTATGTCTGACAACTTTTCTAAAACTAGCTCAGACTGCATGTATGAAAATCAGCCGTGTGTGCGGTACACTGTTTACAGTTTTGGAATTCTGATTTACTAACCTGAATATTCAAGGAATATCAACACGTTTGACAACCAGTTATTTAACTTACAATAAGCCAAACACTTGTCATTGGATTTTGATTTGACTGATAATTTATCATAGTTCACCTGAAGCAAAGCTACTGAATTTTAAGAAACAAAATCCTCCTAGTACTTCACAACATTTCATTGGCTAAATGCCCCAAAACATAGTCCACAATGTCATAATGTGCAGAACCTATACAGACCCCAAAAAGGACAAATCAGAAAGCCCATCAGCTATCGTACATTTAGAGGATCAATATCCACAATTTTCTGATTAATTGAAAAAAAGACTGCCCAAACTAGAATCCACGAATTGACCTTATTTCTTATTTAAAAAGCTCGATTTAATTGGATTAGGGAAAACTAGATGAAATGGAGTGAAAACCCGAATCGATTGATTTTTTCTGACTTGTTCCTGAAAAGCCTGAATTTTCAAATATCAGCCTGAAAGGCCCAAAACAGTTGGATTTTTGGGCTAATTCCAGGTCAGACTACAGAAGCATCCAAATAGAATAGGGACCTCTCCCACTGACTTATATACAAACTCTGCTTGTCTGAGATGGGGGATTTTCAGATTTGGGGGGAACTGGCTAAAGCTAACATTAATTCGATAGCATTACCGCTTGCAGAAAAACTCTGCATTTTAGTAAATTAGCGTTGTCTGAGCAAATTTTCTTCTGGTGAAGTGTTGCACTGGGTGCGAAGCGGATGAATTTTTGCCAGTTAATATATCTGCCCCATGGACTTTTTGAAGCCTCGGGGTATAAAAAAAACTCTAAAAATGCAAGTTTTTTTCCACAAAAAAAATTCAGATTTTATAATAAATTTTTTTTTGGAGATTTTAGCATTTGTACTTTAATAAATAATCCCCTTGATGTACACTGCCACAGAATAGAGAGACAGGAGACCGAGAAATTTTTGTATTTTTTCCAAATCCTTGTAAAACCGGAATGCCAGGTTAAGAACTTGTCACTAATCTAGAGTCAATAAAAACCTGGTTATTATAAAGTTTGTAAAAATAATTTTCTGTGCTACTAACTGTGTTGGATTGAAGTTATCAGTATAATATTTTAAAGAAAAAGGTGTTTTGACATTTTCAAACTTGCAAAAAAGGTAGCAGAGACACAACAATAAGGCTTTTTAAAGAACCGATCCTTTTTGTCACTTGCTTGATTTCCAAATGAGCATTTAGCAAAATGTACACAAATTGCTGTCTCCCCAGGGAATTTTTATAAAATCCATTAATACTACATTTGTCGCTGTCATAGTGCATATTATGAAGCTCAGGCTGTGTAAAAGGCTGAAAGGCTGTCTCACTTCAAGAAAGCTATGACAGGCCTGTTGGGAAGCAATAGAGATTGGGGGTGGATTGGAGCATAGGCTGCCTTGTCTAGTAGCAGGAATAAAGAAGTGTATGGATATGTACAAAATTCTATTAAAACAATAAAAACACAAGTTGTGCCTAAAATCACCTCTGATGGCTTCTTAGACCAGCTGCTACTTGGATACCCCACTGAGGAACAAATTGCTTTCTTAGTAGGACATTTGGACACTCCTGCATTAATAGATATGGATTCCAGCACGTCAAGCCAAGCACGAAGGCAATTTAATATGAGCCACATTGTCATCTCAATTTAGGACAACAGCTAGGATGCCCTAAAGGGTATTGCAACAGCTTTAAGATGTACATAGCATAAGACATTTTAGTTGTCTTAAGGCGACAAAAAGCTGGTATTTCTGGTAAATAGATAACCCACCAATAAAGGAAAATGCTAATACAACATTGACAGCGGTGCTGCAGCGGCAACAGAAATTGCCTTCAGTTTAAGTGTATTTCATTTTATGGAAATAGTAAACCAATTTCAAAAGCATGAATTAAATCAGATCCAATATGCTAGTAGGTGTCAGGCAGCTGAATATAGAAAGCTTTGCTGAGGTATTAAGATGGCTTTCTTACCGTGTTCATTAATTATTAAACACAGCTATATTACAAGGCACTTATTTGCTAACAGCTACAAAATAACTTGGAGCTTAAGAAAGTGGTCACTTGTGCAAATGATTTGAAACAAGCCTGTTTGACTGAAGTATTCTATAGAAGTCTGGTCATCATTTTTCTAAACTGTAAAGTAGAATATTCACTATATAAATTACCAGAAAAACTTGCCAAACCCCATGGATTTGGACAGGTTCATTAGTTCAGATTCAATATCAATGCTTTCACTAATTCAGAAATCAAGTTATTTAGGGGCAGATTTGTTAAGGGTCTAGCTGAAAATTTGAATTCAAATTTTTTTTATGGTCAAAACAATTTGTAAAAAAAATTCGAATAGGGAATTATTCAAGATTTATCATACTCTGGCCTATTAAGAATTCAATTTGGATTATTTGCCACCTAACACCTGCCAAATTGCTGTTTAAGTCAATGGGAGAGGTCTAGGGATCAATTTGGAGATGTTTACAGCCTTCATGACATTCAAGTTCATTTGAATTTAAGGGAGTTTAAAAAAACTCACATGAATTTAGAAATTTGACCCTTGATAAATGTGCGTCTTAATGTATTTACTTGAACATCTTGCACATTAGTGAGGCCTGTAGATACACAGCTTACATTTAATTAAATAACAAAAAAAGGTTAGTAAATTTACTGACGCCATATTACTGCTTTGAATTAAGTAAACCATTACATTTTATTCCGCCTTTAGTATTAACACTAAAAATAAAACACCTCTAGCTTTGGGTGTCCACTACATGGACCTCTTTTTTTGTGAACAATATTGGTTCAGTAACACCTAAAAGTTTGCTTCTTCTCAATCAATTCAAGAAACTTGGACTATGTAACAATGGCTACTCAACTCTATAACCTATGTATAAATTCAAGAAAGCCATCAGAGCTGCCAATGGACCACTTTTACTTTGCCATCAGAGCTGTCAATGGACCACCTTTACTTTGTTTTAGTTTTTGAGTTGAAATTGATTTGTCTATTTTATTATAATTTATATACAGTTGTGCTCATAAGTTTACATACCCTGGCAAAATTTATGATTTCTTTTCTAAAAATGTTCTTTCACTCATGGTTAGTGGTTGACTGAAGCCATTTATTGTCAAACAACTGTGTTTACTCTTTTTAAATCATAATCACTACTCAAACTACCCAAATGACCCTGAAATGTTGTGTTGTTGTTTTGCTTGCCTTTTGCCACTAGTATCTGTCTGGCTGTTAATATTCTTAATTCATTTATTTCAAAATTCCAAAACTTGTGGAAAGCAAATGCAAAGGTATGTGTATGGTGGTGAATTAAGTACAAGTTGCTACTAGTGTCATCAGAACAGAGACAAAAATTTGTTGTACCTTTTGGTGCAATCCCCAGGCCTGGATTTGTGGAAAGGCCACCTAGGCCCATCCCTAGGGCAGCAAGATTTTGGGGGGCCGCATGCTGCCCAACCACACCCACATTTGTTCAAAAACACTGGGGTTGGGTAGGAGATAAAATTGTTTTTTAAATTTCCAGTGGAACCAGGGCCGTTTTAAGTCCTTGGTGAGCTCTGGGCAAAGAGGCACATAGTGGACCCTCATTATTATGACACATGCAATGCTGAAAATTGCTACAGAAAATGGATAATTCACATATTAACCCCAGCTATGCCAGTATAATCAATGTAGAAAAGGACAATAAGCTATTTATCAATCCCAGACAAGCAAGTAAGATCACTGAAAAATGTCCAATAAGCACTCCAATACCTCCATACATGCAAGTAAGATCAGTGGATAGAGTGAAACTATTACCTTACAGTTTCACCAGCAGAATTTCAATAGCGAACTGATCTGTACACTGCATCCAAGGCGGTGTGTATTCCACAGTGTGGAACAGATTGGTCATAGGCCAAGGAAGGAGGGCAGTGGGAGCAGCGACAGTCTGTTATAAATTCAGTGGGCCCTAGGCAGGTGCCTCATTGGTCATATGGAAAAAGCAGCCCTATTGGGAACCTTAGAAGTACTGTGCAGCTTCAGGTTTTCCCCAGCACCAATAGATTCACTTACACATGGTTTATAACTAGTGATGGGCGAATTTATTAGCCAGGGGCGAATTTGCGGCGAATTTGCACAATTCACCGCTGTCGAATAAACGCTAGAGAAAATTCGCTGAAGAAACGAGTCGCGCTGCGTTTTTGACGCGACAAAAATGACGCGACGTGTGTCGAAAATGACGCGACGAAAACTTCACGACGTGCGTCAAAAATGTGCCGTGACTCATTTTGCAAAATTTGTCGCCAATTCACGAATTTTGCTGGAAATTCGCAAATTTTTCGGCGAAGCGAAATGGGATAGATTCGCCCATCACCATTTATAACAAGAACTACACTTGTGGTTGAAAATATAGTTAAATATATACTGCTGTATAATTGTAATTACAGTTATAAATAACCACTCTAATTTTTTAATTCATGTGTATGGATAGTAGCTTAATTAAATTTTCTTTAAGTCTGAAAAAAACTGTTATTATGCAGACACCCCCCTTAAAAGTGGTTTGGCACCATTAATTTATCATGGAAATACATCTATCTATCCATTCATCTAACTATCCATCACCTATTTGTCTGTCTGTCTATCCATCCATCTATCTTTATTTTGGTAACAGTTTATGCTGGAAAAAAGTGTATTTCTGGCAATAATGTAATATCAGTGGCTGGGTATATACTGTATTTGGCAAGCATGGATTTTTTCAAGGACGTACATTCACAGGGGTATTCATAATCAGAATACAGATAAGATACTGATCTGCTTTACAATTCCTCTTCCATCACGGCTGTTAAAATATTGGCAGATGGCAATCACTAAACTTTGACATAAACTGTGCTGTGATTGCACCTTGAAAAGACTCTGCTTTGCTGACAAAAATGTGTTTATGTGTGTTAAAGTACAAATGTGAATTAATCAGAATGATTATACATTTTTCAATTTTTTACAAAAAGGTTTCCTTGTTTTTTTCACATTTAGCTTGTGCTAGATGCTATGGGATAAATACAAACTTAGTGACCTCTCAGACATTGATTGTCAGTAGAAGACTGTGTGCTATAACA
>CM044440.1:44868313-44884222 GCA_024363595.1 Xenopus borealis
CCAGGCTCACGTCATAGCTGCACTGATGGCTCAGCTCAATCTAGTCAGTGGCTGACTCACGTTATGATACACAAAACTTTCATAAAAATAAATGTAAACAAGGCTCCGGGGCTTGATGGCATACACACCTGGGTTCTAAGTGAGCTTCGTTCAGGGTTCAGGCAATGAGGAAAGAATGGTCAAATTGGGGATGTTCATGCTGGTGAAGAGGCGCTTAAGTGGTGCTATGATAACTATGTATAAATATATAAGGGGATCACATAATAATCTCTCTAATGCTTTATTTACTAGTAGGTCTTTCCAGGGGTGATCCAGCCCATTTTGCCACCTGAGGCGGCCTTCAATTCAATTTGCCGGATGGGGTTGGGGAGTTACACGGTGCTAGTACAGAGCACTCAACTGAGTAGCTAGTACAGAGCACTCAAATGTCTCCTCTCTTCTGTATCCCTCCCACTGGCTGCTGCAGGGTTCCCGTTGCTTGGCGCGCTCCTCTCGCCATGTATACACTCTGCCGTGCAGGTAATCATTCACGTCTCGTTCAAACTTAAAAGCTTTTGTAGCTGCTATATTTTCACGTAGATGATTTAAGGGAATGCAGTGTTGTTTGGACATCTCCTTTATAAAATCTTCTCCTTTTTCAACTCTAATTATTTTCCGTATATTCTCAATCTCAATCTTCATTTCACTCATTTGGGTTGTCAGGTGATCGACAGTTAGCAACATAAGATCTTGGCTGCATTTGTTACATATGGCTTGCCAATGTTGAATGAAGGCTGGGTCTGTATTACCCAAGCCAGGTTGAATATCAACCTAAGTCCCCTTGGAATACATTGGTGTTTAATGTATTGTGCTAGTGTACTAGCGTGAAGTGATAAACTGACCTCTTTCTATAGTGCCTATAGTAGAAACCCCGAATTTAGTGGCTTTTGAAAATGTGATCAAGAATGAGGTAACACACGTATGGGATCAGCCATATAAAAAACAAATGGTTAAAAACAATTTATTCCATAATGAAAAATGTGATCAAGAATGAGGTAACACAAGTATGGGATCGGCCATATAAAAAACAAATGGTTATTTTATCCCATAATGAAAAGCAAGCGCTGAGTTCCCTACGAAATAATAAAAAAATTATAATCAAACCGGCTGACAAAGGGGGAGCCATGGTAGTGATGGATTGGCACAAATATATAGAGGTGTATAGACAACTAAATGTTAGTGAACATTATGAAAAGGTTACATCAGATTTGGAATAAAGAAGCAGGTGGATGTCTTAATACAGGAAGCGTATGAGAATGGAATAATTTCCAAACAAGAAAAGGAGTTTTTAATATGTGGTACATCCCCGTACCCCTGTTTTGTATATATTACCAGATACATAAATCCCTATCGGACCCTCCAGGACGCCCTATAATATCAGCTATAGGATCGATACTGGAACCACTCTTAAAATTTGTAGACAAGTTTCTCCAAACAATTGTATCTAAGATCCCAACTTGTCTTAAGGATACAACTGATTTATTGTGCAAAATACAGGATGTTGTTGTGCCACAGACAGATGTCCTCCTGTGTAGTATTGACATACAAAGTCTCTATACCTCTATACCCCAGGAGGAAGGGATTAGATACATAGAGGAAGCACTTTTAGAAACAAATCTGTCACATCATCTTATCTATTTCTTGATAGATTGTTTAACACTGGTGTTACAGAAAAACTATTTTAAATTTGAAGGGGAATTCTTTTGGCAAGGACAAGGTACCTCAATGGGGGCGGTGGTTGCTTCCTCGTTTGCTAATATTTTTGTACACTTCATTGAGGAAGCTATATCTTTGAAAGGAGAATATAGTAAACATATTGTCCATCATTGGAGATTTGTGGACGATATTTTAGTAATATGGGAAGGAACGGAAAGAGAATTCCACAATATGATAGATTCAGCCAATAAGAAACACAAGACTATCAAGTTTACCAGTGAAAGTTCAACCACATCTATTAATTTCCTTGATGTAAATATTAGGTTAAATAATCAGCAAATAACAACATCTATGTATTCTAAACCCATAGATGCTAACAAGCTGTTAAATCCACAGAGTTTTCATAATCCTTATATTTTAAGGGCCATTCCAAAAAGTCAGTACATAAGAGCTCAATGTATATCTTCTGATATAACCTCATTCCATTCTTCCACTAATATCTTTACTAAAAAATTTGTTAATAGGGGTTACAAGAAAGGTAAACTTACACCTATTATTAGGGAAGTAATGAAATTGGATCGACAAGAGCTACTGAGGCCCGAAAGTAAAACCCCAAAAAAAAAGGTTAGGATACCTTTCGTGTCAAAATTTGGTAAACAAAGTAAATCAATTGAAAGGATTATAAAAAGGTATTGGCCAATTCTTCAGCAAGACAGCAAATATAGACATCTTTTTAACGCTCCACCTATGTTTTGCTACACACGGGGTCGGACCCTAAAGGACATGTTATGCCACTCAGATAGCCAGGTAAATCAAATAGACTGTTTTTGAGGTAAACCAAAGAGAGGAACTTTCCCTTGTTTAGACTGTATTTGCTGTGCCTCTATTGTAAAAGGGAATACAGCCAATCATCCAACTAAGGGTACACCAATTAAATTGAGAAATTACAATACTTGTGATTCTAAATATGTAGTTTATGTTCTAAAATGCCCTTGTGGACTTGCATATATTGGAAAAACTATCCGAGCAGTTAAGGAAAGGATAAAGGAGCACAGGGGAAATATCAGAAATTTCAAAACGGGAACTGCAACAGATACGTCTCTAGACATTTTCATATAGAAGGACATAATGTAAGTCAACTAAAATCAATGGTTTTAGAACAAGTTAAGATGCCTTGTAGAGGAGGGGATATAAAAACATTTTGGCCCAGAGGGAGGCTATCTAGATTAAGAAGATGAATACAATGGCCCCAATAGGCATGAATGACCACTTTTTGGGATAATACATTTGTTCACATTCCTCCACAGATATGGAAGACTATTAATTAGTTTCTAGAAATTTTGCAGCATAGAAACCAGCTAATGGTAAGATATAAGTTTTACAACATAATGAAAAAGCTAAAAAAACATAATGGCATGATATGTATTTTTCTAAGTGATTTTAAGGTAGGCTTGAATATGAGCAGTACCCAAGGTTTTTACATATGATATTTATCTGAATTATTGTTTTAAATTTTTTTATAAATTTTGTACTAATATTGGAGTGAATATTGGGTATGAGTGAATAATATTTGTGCCATTTACAGGGATGTGGGAAACTTATGGACACTAAGGGGCAGATTTACTAAATTCACATATTTTGTGAATTCGAATATTCGATTGAATTTTCAAAAAGAGTCAAATTCGAATTTAGAATATGCAAATTCGACCAAATTCGAGCATCGAATATTCGAATGATTTGAATATTCAAATTTAATTTATACTTATACTTCCCCTTTAAATTTAAATTTGATCACCTACTAGATTAAACCTACCGGAATGGGGATCATTACCTAAGATCGAATTTGAAAAATTCGATCGATCGCTAAAAAATCGTTCGAATATTCGATTCGAATATTCGATCGATCGATCGAATTGCACTAAAAAATTTTTTAATTCCCCACTATTCCCTCGTCGAATTTTTTTTTCATTCGAAATTCGACCCTTAGTAAATCAGCCCCCAAATATTGGCACGTGTACTCATCAAGATTATTAATTCACGAACAAGGACTACAGGGTTAATCCCTTTGTGATTTTGGAATTGGTGGGCGGGCTAACCTGTGTGGTGTTATAACTATGTTTATTTCACATTTGCTGTTTACACACTTAAAAAAGGGGCGTGGGCCCGAAACATGTCGTTTGGTAACACAATAAAGTAGCATATTGCACTTATTCTGCTGCCGTGAGTGATTACAATACTTTTCACATTATGCCACTGAAGACTGCATGTATAAATACCCCCAGAACTGATACCAGGATGACACAGTGGCAATTTCTTGTACAAATACCCCCGAGAACTCATAACACAGACAACATTACAAATGTCATATATAAATACCCACAGGACTCATACCAGGATGGCACAGTGTAATTTTCCAACAGGGATGACACAGTGTCAATTATATGTATAAATTCCAGGGATGACACTGTAAACATTTCATGTAGAAATACCTCCAGAATTCACAGCAGGATGGCACAGTGGCAATATCATGTACAAATACCCCCACAATTCATAGCAGGATGACAAAATGACAATTTCATGTGCAAATATGGACATAACTCAAAGCAGGATGGCAAAATGTAAATTCCATGTATAAATACCCCCAGAACTCATAACAGGGATGACACTACAAATATAAATACCCACAGAACTCATACCAGGATGACACGGTGCAATTACATGTGCAAACACCTCCAGAACTTACCTGAAAAATAAGATTAATATATGATGATGTTTATAGAGGAAATATAATAAAAATGTAATAAAAATGAGAAAAGGAAAATACATAGATAAGAATAAACGTGTATTTTACAGTGTAATATTCTTCATTAGACAGTAATTACATTGTGAATTTTAGTTGCGCATAGCACAGGGGTTGTTTTCTTTTAAAAGAAAAATAATGCCTTTTTTGTAAAAAGAAAAAACTATTCTACACGTACACTGCACGCTAGTATAAACTATAAATCAACTAACAGATGGGATTGTTAAATTGTTTCTGGATTCCCAATAGCTATGGCAAATTTTTGCAAAACCTCCCACTGCAAGCATGGCCAGTATTTCCTGGTAAAGGAAGGAGGAAGGGGTGGGATTAGAATTTTGATGAAAACACCATGTTTAAAAATTCAATGAAGGAGGGGAGGGAGGAAAGGGAAAATTTAAAAAGAAAATCTGAAGAGGATGGAAAATGGGGAAGAAGAGGCATCAATTTACATAGTTACAAGATAGAAGCACATTAGCCTTTTTGCTTTCTAACATTGTGGTATAGATAATTTATGTATGAAAACAGAAAACATTCAAAAATATAATTAAATAAATGTTTCTGAAATAGGATAAATGTATCCAAGTATGGTATATCTTTTGCATACAGTGTTCATTTTTTTTAAAGCCTTTTATAGTTAACAGAACAAAATAAGAAGTCAATGGCCTTGATAAACTGGCAACAAATAGAAGATACATTTAACACTGGGTCTAAATTAGCCAACAGATGTCAGGTGTACACAGTATACAAATTATTGTGCCCTGATTCTTCCTTATTTTAACAACATGTTCAATGATTTAATGGGATTTCTTGTTGAAATATTATACAACTCAACTGCAGATACATGAAAATACAGATACATGAAAATGGATTTCATGCCCAAACACCACACAGTGTCACCATTGCTTCAAACATAGCCATGAACAAGAAATGAAGATTTTTAATCTTATTTTATTTTCACCTTTGTCACTTTAGGCGGTTATATTATTTTGTTTCTTCTTGACACATGATAAATGGCTATTATTTATTTAATTTATTGATATTTTGGTTTATTAATTATTCAGCACACTTGACACTGAGGAGCCTGCAGATGAATGAATAGCAATATACTTTTACTGACAAGAGAAAAAGTAGTAAAGCTAAACCAATAAAACAAATGTATAAAATCACATTTGTCACACTTTGGTAAAAATACATTTATTCTTAAATGGTGCTATTAAACCTTATGCATAAGTTAGTATCTCTTTTAGAACTAAGAATTTAATATTGGTTTCAAGTGATTAAAGCCCAGGTTAACCGAGTATGACATGCAGGGTCAAGCCTAAGGGACTTTGCTTTAGAATTCTGCATCTGTAAACATCAAAAACAGATAAAGGTCTCAGGGGATAAAACACGCAGCTGTCATATGAAGGGCACCATTGTACCATTATTTGATATATAGAATTAAGGTCCATACTGAAAACATGTCACTTAGAAGCACATTTACTGTATCAAAGGAGGAATTTCAAATTCATGTGAGGGTTTAAAAACTCCCATAAAACGCCCATGAACTTGATCGAAAATTATTTTAAAAATTCTGATTTCGTAAATTCGAGTGAATAGGATCAACCCAAAAACTCAGATTGAATTCGAATTGAATTTGATTTGAGTTTTAAATACTCAAATCGAGTTTTTTTCTCTGAAAAAAACTCAAATGTCAGGTAGGCTGCAAACAACTCCAAATTGATCCCAGGACTAAAACAGCAATTCGGCAGGTTTCAGGTGGTAGATAGTTGAATCTGAGTTCTTAAAGGGCAAATGTATGATAAATCTCGAGAATCAAACTCAAATCTAATTTGAACAATTCCCTTGTCAAATTTGACAGTTTTGGCCATAAAAAACATGAAACTTCAAATTTTAGTTTATATCAAATTATGTGGCAAATCTTACCAAACTGTTATATATATTGCCCTTTTACATCTCTTGCCTTGAGATCCCATTTTGTGATGGTCTGTGTGCTGCCTCAGAGATCACCTGACCAGGAATACTGCAGCTCTAACTGTAGTAGGAAGAAGTGTGGAAAAAAAGAACTCTGTCTGTTAATTGGCTCATGTGACCTAACATGTATGGTAATCTTCATTCTATTATTAAGTGCCTACAAGGCCTAGCATGTATGTGGCTTCATATTAAGATGTTTTTTCTCTTAAAGGGATACTGTCATGGGAAAACTTTTTTTTCCAAAATACATCAGTTAATAGTGCTGCTCCAGCAGACTTCTGCACTGAAATCCATTTTTCAAAAGAGCAAACAGATTTTTTATATTTACTTTTTAAATAAGACATGGGCTAGACATATTATTAGTTTCCCAACTGCTCCCAGTCAAGTGACTTGTGCTCTGATAAACTTCAGCGACTCTTACTGCTGCACTGCAAGTTGGACTGATATCACCCACTTCCTTTCCTCCCCCCCCCCAGCAGCCCATCATCAGAACAATGGGAAGGTAACCAGATAACAGCTCCCGGGTACATATAAGAACAGCACTCAATAGTAAAAACCTATTTATCACTGCAACACTATTCAGTTACATTGAGTAGGAGAAACAATAGCCTGTCAGAAAGCAGTTCCATAGTGAATCACTGGCTCTTTCTGAAAGCACATGACCAGGCAAAATGACCTGAGATGACTGCCTACACATCAATATTAAAGCTAAAAAAATACACTAGCTGAATTAGGAATTAAATTGTTTATGGCAGAGTCAGGGCCGGGCCAAGGTATTTTGGCACCCCAGGCAAGGGGTACAATCAGCGCCCCACCCCCGTTCTGTATGACCATTTCCCACTTATTCACCTTTTTCTTAAATAGAGAAACCTTAAACACATCAATGAATTGTTCTGTACCTTTGCCAGCCAGTAGCATCCAAAATATTTTCCCCAATCTGTACCTGTGCCAGCAGCACCAAAAATATTGCTCCCAATCTGTACCTGTGCTAGCAAGCCAAAATATTGCCCCAAATCTGTACCTGTGCCACCAACATTGCCGCCCAAATATCTACCTGTGACACCAGCCATTGCCCCCCAAATCTATATCTGTGCCACCAGCCATTGCCTCCCAAGTCTGTACCTGTGCCACCAGCCTGTGCCAGAGCTGCAGCAAAAATATTGCCCCAGGAAAAGGGCAAGTAAGAGGGAGGTGGGGACTGAAGTAAAGCAGAACGCTGCTGCTGGAGACAGGGGCGAAGTTAAAACTTAAAGAAATAAAAAAAAACATTTTTTTCCTTCTAAAATGCGCCCCCCCTTTGGCTGCGCCCTAGGCGGCCGCCTACCCTGCTTACCCCTAGTTCCGGCCCTGGGCAGAGTGAAATATGTTCAGTGTAAACAGAATGATTTAGGAATAAAAATTATATATAGACAAATACAAGATGTCCTCTGCACTTTTTCAATTTATTTAGGACATTGAGTAATTTCTTGCCTTAAGCTACTAAAAAATGCGCTACGAAACAAGTTGGCGCTATAAAAATACATGATAATAATAATAATGTCTTACCCTTTAAACAAAACTGGGATTGTTTGTCCATATATTGAAATATATTTAAGATGGAGCTGGTCACTGCTCCTGTATAAACTATAACAAACAACACTAGTTAAAACCATTAGGCCTGGGTGCAAGAGGTCCCCTGCATTCAAGCCATTATCATATACTGTATTATTAGTGATAAAATAAGCGGTGAGCACAACTTCCCCTTGTTTGTTATAGTTTATACAGGAGCAGTGGCCAGCTCCATGTTGTAGCTCCCACCCTATCCAGCTAGAGTCAGGTGATCCCACTGGTGGCTAATAAAAGGGCAACCAAGTTTGGGAGTTTTACTTTAAAAGCAGCAAGTAAGTTGCAAGTAAAACTTAGTCCATGTGTAAAATGTATAATGAAACAATATAATTCTTAATTAATGAGATGCAAGTTGAGTGTAGGACTGGCCATACCAGGGAGGACTTTGACATAGATGACCAACTTAATTATATTGCAATTTAAACAATCCCTGTTTTGTTTAAAGGGTAAGGTATTTTTAGTAGCTTAAGGCACAAGATGTCTCCATGTCCTAAATATTTTGATAATGGGTTGAGCGCAGAGGATCTCTTGTATTTGTCTATATGTATTTTGTGGTCACAGCCTCATTGCACCCCCACTTAACACTTTTAAAAATAAGTGGTAAGCACAAAGTCCCCTTGTTTCTTATAGGATTAAAACTACACCATAAAAATCACGACAGAATCCCTTTAAAATTAATAACTTTTTAAACTGCATCAACTATTTGAGTGAAGTCCAGTTTGTGCAGCCTGCAATTAAACTTAAAAGTGTGTCTTACACGTTCTAAAGCTGAAGGTCTGGAACATGAGCACCTGGACCCCCCCCAACATTATTGGTAAGCAAATCCTGTTCACCATTGGGATCAACACTGGATGCCTCCCTCATAAAATGTACTGTTATATAAAAGCTCAGTCAAAAAAATATAAATGGCAAACGTGATTGTCAAACTGTGGATTTATTTTTAATATAACAAAGAGATTATAAAAATCTAATCATTAGCTTTGAGCTGTGATATTTAAAACTCACAGATGTAGACTAATTATTCACAGCTGAATTCTGCATTTAATATAAAATATTTTTTCTTGGAGCTCCCAGGACATCTCATCTCCATCCTTGCATGCCGTTTTGGTTCATTCCACTCTCAGTTGGCTGTAATTTCTTTTTTTCAGATCCATTTTTATCTTCAAATAAATGAACATGCAGAATTAATTTACATGTAATAAGTAATCCAAAATATGATGAACGATGAACTCTAGAAAGAGGAACAATGCAGGGGATGTGTCTTATGCATTTGCATTCTGTTAGCTATTGCAGATGCTAACTGCATGAATTCTACAGTATTTGAAGGTGAAGTTGGCCACTCCATATCAGCATTACATACGGGGGGCTCCTCCCATCCCCGCCCATAGAACAGATAGTCCCTCCCTTCCAAAAACTTTAAAACACCTACAGGGGCCCACATACCTCAGCTTTTTTTCTTTCTGTCCTTGTTCTGACTGACCAGAGGTTCCTTCCTAGTTGGTTCTTACATCCCCTAGGTGGTTGTAAGCTTCCTCAGGTGGATAGTGGCAGAGTGCTTACTCCTCCTCCCTCTCTTGTAAGGACAGGGAGGCTCCTTTTTCTGGACAGAGCACTTGGCTGTCAGCAGTGCTATCCCAGAGGCTCGTTTTACCCATGAGGTGGTGTCATGGAGGTGACCCCTTAAGGTTGCCTGTGGCACCAGGAATCCATTTCCCTTCTTTCTTGGGGGACACAGGGGTTGGTTCCCACCTTGCCCGATTACTACGCATATTCCTTCTTCCAGACACGCGGCCGTTTTGGTTGGCTGGACAGTGTCTGGAGAGGTGCGCATGCTTCCGTGTACAGCGGTGGCCATTTTGGATGTGGGCAATCCTCAGCAGCGATGCTCTCCAGACACTCGGCAGCCATCTTGGTGTGCTGAGCGGTGTCTGGAGAAGCGCGCCCTTTCCGGGTTCAGGCGGCCATTTTAGTTTATGGCAACCCTTCGGCAGAGATTCCGGATCCAGGGTTTTTTTAATTCTGGCGCGTTTTAGCATTTGTGCTGCCAATCTTGCTCCACATAGTTCTCTGAAGGTTCGAGCCTTCCTTCCTCTGACCCAGTACTGGTAGGTGTAAAATAGTATTGTACCCTGTCTGGTTGAGCTGCACATGTTCAGGATCCCCTTCAGTACACCCCTTCTAGCATGTACTTCTCTTACAGGTCTCTTGCCTAATCCCCAATGGATTCCTCAACCTCCGCAGCCTCTGCCCTCCAAGCTAGGTAGGTCCCTCCTTACTATTCTTCTTTCTTCTTCTTCCTTCTTTTCTTACTCCCTCTCTCTCTCTCCATTCTCTCTTTTCAGCTTGCCTTAAGATGTTTCTTCTAAGAAACGCAGGATTAAATGTACCCAGTCAGCTCCCCCAGAATGCATGGGTTGCTTTAGCCCTCCACTAGTGGGCAAAACATTTTGCAAGTCTTGCTGGAGAGATTTCTGCAATTCGGCCTCTGGGTCCCCTGCCTTGACCCCAGGGAATGTGGAAGAATGTCAAGACCCTGTCTCCCATATAAGGAAGCCTGGGGGGCAGCCGAGGATTCCTCTGAGGATGAGGTCTTTCCCCTGAGTTACATTCTGATGCCTTGTTAGACTCGGATGAGGAAGTAGAATGCTCCCAGGATACCTTTGATCTCTCCTTCGTCACTCCACTTATTAAGGCAGTAAAGCAAACCTTGGGGGTAGAAGAGGAGGACACAAAAGCCTCAGCTCTTAAGGTCCTACCATCTCCTGCAAAAAACTGTCATACTTTTCCTCTCTTCCAAGAGGTCTCTGACCTTATCAAAGCTGCAAAAAAGGTCTCTTTTCTATCCCAAGGCACTAGATTCTCCAAACTCTATCCATTCAGGGATTCAGAAGTTAAAGAATGGGTTACTGCCCCATCAGTGGACCCTGCAGTTATTCATTTGGCAAAAAGAACTACCCTGCCAATTGACGATAGCTCTGCCCTAAGGGATCCCATGGACAGACGAATAGACTCAGATCTAAAAAAGGGTTTCCTGGTGGCTGGGGCAGCATGCAAACCAGCAGTGGCACTGGTCTCTGTGGCTAAGGCCATGTCCTTTTCGATATAAGGCATTGACAAGGCCCTGGCTGAAGCAGTGGATAAGAAGGAAATTTCTTCCAGCCTATCAGAACTCAAGCTAGCTACTGTTTTCATATCGGAAGGCACAGTAGATCTCACCAGATTAGCGGCCCGATCCATGACCCTATTAGTGGCTGCTCACAGGGCCCTCTGGCTCAGATCCTGGACGGCGGACAACTTCTCCAATATCAGTTTGTGTACCTTTCCATTTGAGGGTCTACACCTCTTTGGATCAAAATTGGATGATGTTATAGCTAAGGCCTCAGGGGTAAAAGTCTATTTTTACCCCAAGAAAAGAAAAAAATCCTAAATTTTTCGTGGCGCAGGAAAACCAGCTGCTGGGCGACAAGTGTCCAGACAAACAGGTGAAAATTACAAGCCTTTTTCATGGAAAAAGGGCCAAGTGGCCTTTACCAGAGCTGACAAGTCCAGGTCACCCCAGTCCAGTATGAAGCCTTCCTGACTATCCGTCCACGATAGAAAAGGTAGGGGCCAGATATGGCTTTCTACCATCTCGGATCAGTGGGTTCTGGATATCCTATCAAGGGGTTATCAGCTGGAATTCACCTCCATTCCACCAGAAGACCATTTTGTCACCTCTTCTTACCCCAAAGAAGGGGAAAAAAGAGAAGCCTTAGATCACTACCTGCAATGGCTACTGGAAGAGGAAGTAGTGTCTCCAGTTCCAGAAGCAGAACAAAACAAGGGATTTTATTCAGTGCTATTCCTGGTAAGGAAAAACTCAGGGGGATGGAGACCTATTCTGGATTTAAAACTAATGAACAGACACCTGAAGCTGCAGAAGTTCAAGATGGAATCAATCTTTTCAATAATTGCTGTAGTTCTTCCGGGAGACTGGCTCCTTTCCATCGGCCTGAGGGATGCTTACCTACATATCCCTGTGACAACCTCACATCAGCGCTTGCCATTGGAGGAAGACATTTCCAGTTTCGATGCCTTCCCTTCGATCTGTCCACAGCCCCGAGAGTCTTTTAAAAATAAAAAATAGTCACCTTGGTGGTGGCTCTCAGGATGGAGGGGATCTCAATCTGGCACTATCTGGACGATATCCTTATGTCTACTCAGACATAGAGAGCGAGTCATACACTTCCTTGTCTCCCATGTGTGGTTGTTAAATGGAGACAAGAGCCAACTATCTCCATCCCAATCCTTGGTCTATCTAGGGGCTTGGTTCAACACCCAAGCAAACTTGGTATCCCTTCCTCCTCCAAAGATTTCAGCCCTCATCAACCTAGCCTTACATTTCTTGAATCAGTCCCAAGTCCCAACAAGAGAAATGAAGCCCTTGTTGGGGTCCATGGCATTGACAATTCCAGTCACCAAGTGGGCACGATGGCATATGAGGCCAGCCCAGTTTCTGTACCTGGATCAATGGGACGGGGAAGCAAAGGACAAGGGGGTACCAGGAGCACCTCTCTTCTCAGGGAGGTTCAACCCATCATCAGCTGGGCAGAGAAGAAGCTAGACCCTCTTACAGCTGAGTATCTCCCAGGAAGGGACAATCACGAAGCGGATTTTGTGAGCCGCAACTCTGTGTCAAGTCACGGATGGTCCTTAAAGGGATCCTGTCATGGGAATTTTTTTTTTTTCTAAATGCATCAGTTAATAGTGCTGTTCCAGAAGAATTCTGCATTGAAATCAATTTCTCAAAAGAGCAAACAGATTTTTTTATATTTCATTTTGAAATCTGACATGGGGCTAGACATATTGTCAATTTCCCAGCTGCCCCAAGTCATGTGACTTGTGCTCTGATAAACTTCAATCACTCTTTACTGCTGTACTGCAAGTTGGAGTGATATCACCCCCCTCCCCACAGCAGCCTAACAACAGAACAATGGGAAGATAACCAGATAACAGCTCCCTAACACAAGATAACAGCTGCCTGGTACATCTAAGAACAGCACTCAATAGTAAAACCCATGTCCCACTGCGTACTATTCAGTTACATTGAGAAGGTAAAACAACAGCCTGCCAGAAAGCAGTTCCCTCCTGAAGTGCTGGCACAAGTCACATGACTGGGGCAGCTGGGAAATTGACAAAATGGCTACCCTGCTTGTCAGATTTCAAAACTGAATATAAAAAAATCTGTTTGCTCTTTTGAGAAATGGATTTCAGTGCAGAAGTCTATTGGAGCAGCACTATTAACTGATGCATTTAAAAGAAAACATGTTTTCCCATGACAGTTTCCCTTTAAACCCGGAGGTTTTTCAGAAGCTAGTGGAAATATGGGGTCTTCCGGAGATCAATCTCATGGCATCTCATCTCAGTGCAAAACTTCCAGTCTTCTTCTCAAGGAAACGTTGCCTGACAGCTCAGGGTTCAGATGCCGTGCTTCAGAACTGGTTCTTCAGTCTGCCCTATGCCTTTTCTCTGTTCCCGCTTATCCAGAGAATTCTCCAAAAGGTAATTCAGGACAGGAGCAAATTGATCTTAATTGCATCAAATTGGCTGTGCAGGCCTTGGTACCCATTGCTTCTTAAGCTGTCAGTGGGTCCCCCCTGGCCTCTTTCCAATAGGAGGGACTTGCTGTGTCAGGGACCTCTCCTTCACCCAAATCCAGCTAAACTGTCCCTTCAGGCCTGGAGGTTGAGCGCAAAAGGCTGGAAAAATTGAGCTTACCGGATAGTGTATTAGACACCCTCCTGAAGGCTAGGAAGTCTTCCACATCATCCGCTTATTGCAAAATTTGGAAAAGATTTCAGCTTTGGTGCAATCAGTTTGTATTCTCGTGGGAAGAGATCTCTCTTCCTCAGGTTCCAGGTTTCCTCCATTCCGGTCTAGCAGTTTAGAACCCTCAAAGGTAATGCTTCCGCCATATCGGCCATTTCAGGGAAATCCTGGTCTTCAGATCCTACAGTCCAAAAGTTTTTCAAGGTCCGCCCTCCGGGGGTAAAGACTCCCCCCACTTGGAGTCTTCAGTTGGTCCTAGGATCCTTATCCTTGCCACCATTTGATCCTCTGGAGTCATTCTGGCATCTAACTCTAAAGACTTTATTCCTACTGGCCATTTCCTCAGCTTGCAGGATAGGATAACTGCAAGCACTATCCTGCAGCCAGGAACACATAATTTTTCTGCATGACAAAGTGATTATTAAGCCGGTTCAGTCTTTTCTTCCAAAAGTTGTCTCAACTTTTCACTTGAAAAAAGAAATCATCCTTCCTATTTTTTCAGAGGACATTCAGGAAGCAAGAGGATCTAAAAAAGTTAGATCCAGTGAGAAGTCTGAAGCATTACCTGGAAGTATCAGGTCCATTCAGAAAATCAGACTATTTGTTGTCCCTGCGGGAAACACTTCTACCATCGGCAGATGGATTACCTTGTGTATCTCCAAAGCCTATGAAGCTCAAGGCAAGCTAGCTCCGAAGGGTTTAACGGCTCACTCCACTAGGGCGGTCGCTTCTTCCTGGGCGGCATTGGCGGATGTTCCTCCTTCTCAGATCTGTGAAGTTGCTTCATGGTCTTCGGCTTGAACCTTCATTAAGTTTGGACCTAACCTCTTTGAGTAACCATGCTTTTGCAGCAGGGGCCCACCTTGCCTTTTCCTGATCAGCACCCTTGGTGTTTTGTGGTTATTCTTTCCACCTTGAAAATAAGATGGCTTGGTATATCTGTATGTAATGCTGATATGGAGTGGCCACGAAATATGGAGAATTCCTATCATACTTACCGTAATTCTCTTTTCCTGGCCACTCTCCATATCAGCAATTCCCACCCCTCTTCGGCCAGAAGCTAGCTATCAGACGAGGTATGTGGGCCCCTGGAGGTGTTTTAAAGTTTTTGGGAAGGAAGGACTATCTGGTCTATGGGCTGGGATGGGAGGAGCCCCCCGTATGTAATGCTGATATGGAGAGTGGCCAGGAAAAGAGAATTACGGCAAGTATGATATGAATTCTCTATATTTCTAAATGACACTGTTTACATTGCAGATTATTCACTCTACAATATAAAATTACATTTCTGAACCAGCAAGTGTATTTTTGTGTGTAGGCCATTTTGCCTGGATATGTGCTTTCAGAAAGAGCCAGCACCTCAGGATGGAATCGCTTTCTGGCAGGCTGTTGTTTCTCCTACGGAATGTAACTGAATATGATGCAGCTTTTACTATTGAGTGCTGTTCTTAGATCTATCAGGCAGCTGGTATCATTTGAAAGGTAGCTGCTATCTGGTTACCTTCCCATTGTTCTGTTGTTAGGCTGCTGGGGGAAAGGGAGGGGGATGATTTTACTCCAACTTGCAGTACAGCAGTAAACAGTGTCTGCATTGAACACCTGCATTGAACGAGCAAACAATCTACTGGTTCTTACTTTAACAGTAAGAAGTGAGGTATTGGGAGGTTATTTATTAAAGTCTAATTTTTACTGGTTGGAGTTTTAAAGAGGAAAACACAATTTTTTCGTAGAAAACAACTCAAATTGTTCACGACTAATTAAACCTTGAGACTGCTAAAAGTCCAAATAAAAATGTACTCTATCTCAGACCTGCCAAGATGCCAAGACCTGGCAGATGTCCCGTTTGCGTTTGGAGCAAATGTAACAACTTTTTCGTTAAGAAGTTTTATTACATACACTGAGCACTAAAATAAAAAAATTGCAATCACTAACCTACTGTCATTAGGGATGGCGCAAACTGTTCGCCGCCGAACATCAGGTGTTCGCGCTCGCCGGAAGTTCGCGAACGTCGCGCGACGTTCGCCATT
>CM044440.1:44890005-44901254 GCA_024363595.1 Xenopus borealis
TTCCGGAAGTTCGCGAACATGTTCGCGAACTTTTTTTCCGCGGTTCGCGCCATCACTAACTCTCATGTGAGAGGCAAGATGTTTACAAAGCCAAAACGTTTTCTACTTTATGAAAATTTATTTGCATTGCAAACAAATTGCGAACAATTTTTGCGTTAGTGACCAATACTGCATTCCCCCAAAAGAGTTCATTCGTGTTTTCAAAAAGCTCTAATACCACTAAAATTCAACCGTTAATAAATGGGGCTCTAAGGGGCAAGTTTATTAAAGTGTGAAAAATATTTAACACAGTAAAATTACACCATTTTCTATTAATTCCTATGGTATTTTTATCAACGCATGGAAGTTCACCATTTCATGAGTATTCCTCTAAAAATACTACAGGAATGAATAGAGAGCAATACTCCCCAAAAGTACTAGTGAACAACTTAGAGCAGGGGTGTCCAAACTGCGGCTCGAGGGCCCAATGCGGCCCAGGATGCATATGAATGTGGCCCTGCTTGAAACGCTCAGTTCCCGAGAAAACATTGTGTTGCAAAGGATATAGGAGGAGGGGGACTCTGCCCATTGCCCAGTTAGTAATAATAATATAATAATAAATCTATTTAATAGCCAGGTGTCCCTTATTCCAGTGTATAGCTCCATCTGGTAATCCAACTGGTATTGAAGTTTTCTTGTGTATTTTCTTTACTTTTACAAATCAAAAGTGTTTGTGTATTTCATGTTTGGCCCCCAGACAATTTTTTTTCTTCCAATGTGGCCCTCGAAGCCAAAAGTTTGGACACCCCTGGCTTAGAGGGAACATTGACTTTACTTGGGGAACTCTAATATCACCCTGATAATTCCGACCCTAAGGGGCAGAATTACTTAGGGTTGAAGTGATAATTCAAATTATAAAAATTTTGAATTTCAAAGTAATTTTTGGCTACTTTGACAATTGAATAGCCCAAAATTCAGTTTGAATTGAAAAAAATTTGTCACCTTAAACCTGCCAAATTACTATTTTAGCCTATGGGGGACCTCTTGGAACCTTTAAGAAGTGTTTTTTGGAATTCGAAGGATTTTGGACAAAATCATTTGAATCGTTCCAACCGAACGATGCATTCAAACGTGTCAAACTATTTTTGTTCGATCGAATATGGACCTATTCAATCCATTTTTGATAGAAAATACCCTTTAAAAAAATTAGATGGTCGAATTTAACCTTTTTTTTTTAATTCAACCCTTAATAAATCTGCCCCTAAGTGTTTGTCCTTCAAGTCCTTCCTGGATTCTACCATTGCAGGAAACTTTACTAACCGTGTTTTTGCTCTTTGTCATGCACTATGCTTTGTTGACCACTGGTGGGATTGCTGGGTGACCAGTGACTGCAGGTCTTATATGCTCTTTCACCATTTCTCTGCTTCTTTTGATGACAGTGTAATTCTTTGAAGAGTATCTTTTTAAAGAAAATTATTTTTTTTAAAGTCTAAAAACCCTCAAAGTTCATGCTTCCGCCATATCTAAATTCACGTAAATAGATCGAATTCGATCGAACAAGGATCGTAGGAAAAATTCGATTGGTCGAATATGCAAATTTGGCTTATTCGATCATTGAATAGCGAATGATCGAATAGATTTGAATGATGGAAAATTCTATCATTCGATCAGCGAAGGATTTCTTTTTTTAAAGTTATTCAATTACCTACAGTACTTCGGCAGATTGGATCTACCGAATTGTAATAGACTCCTATGGGAGCCCTCCCATAGGCTTCTGAGGCTAAGTCCTTCTCGAATAGGATTCGTACGATCGAAGTCTTTGATCGTTCGAATCGTAAAAATTATTTGAATGATCGAATAATTCATTCGAATGATCATTATTCGATTCGTTATTCGAATGATCGAAGATCGAATAAAAGGGTAGCCTAAAACTATTCGATTAGCATTCGAAAATCGAATGCTAATCGAATATCGAGGGAATTCAAATTTTTTTGGGGGAATAATAGTAAATCTGCCCCTTAGACATATGGCCTGGTTTGACACGGAATTACTACTTAACACCAACATCGTACAAGAAACGGATGTATATATCCAGAACCTTTACTGTTCAAGGGAACAGAGTCTGCGATTAACCCCACCCAGGAGTCATCATATAAACCAGATGCTACATACAGCTAGAAATATCCTTTGATGAAGCAGGAAGTAATGATATAAAGTCTATAACGTTACTGATGTTGACTATACTAACTTGAACTTTTAGATCGGATTAGACATTTGCAGTAAACTGTAACTGTAGAAATTTCTTTTATGTGCCTCCAATTTCCTTTATACTGTTTACTTTATTTTGATTTTGAAAACTAAATAAAAACACGTTAAAAAAAAAAGGTAGAAAAGAAAAATTTGAGAAAATAAAATACTGAACTGAATGACATTCAGTCACATTCTATACTAGCATTTTGAACAACTGATGCTTCGAACAATTAATTCTAGTATCTTATCTGATTCTGCCGTTGAATAAATAGCATTTGTAAACAGTAGGCTTTTAAAAAATAACAGAAATAAACTCTTAAAACTTCTTGTTGGGCTTTTTAGACTTGGTATTTATGGAAATGGAAGAGCATATAACACTTTTGATATTGTATCAGGGAAACCCAACAAATACCAAATTCCGGCATATATTGTGAACAGCTCTGCGCTGTATTTGTAAGTAAGAGATAACTAAAAAGTAGGGATGGCGCGAACGTCGGAAAAAAAGTTCGCGAACATATTCGCGAACTTGCGTAAAAAATGCGAACGGTTCGCGAACGTAGCGAACCCTATAGACTTCAATGGGAAGGCGAACTTTAACAGCTAAAAAAGACATTTCTGGCCAGAAAAATTATTTTAAAGTTGTTTAAAGGGTGCAACGACCTGGACAGTGGCATGCCAGAGGGGGATCAAGGGCAAAAATGTATTATAAATGGTTATTACAGCAGTCAGCACACAGATGAGAATGAGATCAGAAGAGATCAGTGCCCACAGCAGCTACATACAGAGCACTGCAGTAGAAGGTAGATTACTAGCCAGCAAAGCTACCTAACCTAAAATGTCCCTCAAATCCCTGCAGACTTGGCCAGTTCATGTATAAATACCCCTAGCGTTCACAAAAGATGGCCAGTTCATGTATAAATACCCCTAGAACTCATAGCAGAATGGCACAGTTATTTTCCATGATTTACTACATTCACAGCTCCCTGGCTTTGACTGGAAAGTGGACCAGTAGCCAGCACATCATCCAGGCACAACTAAAATACAAAAGCAGAGCCACAGACCATGTGGGTGGGAGGGTGGTGAGCAGACTGCAGGCTGCAGTATTTGTGTTATAGCAGCTCCTTCCTTTTTCTTTTTCCCTGTGCTGAAATCAGGGAACTGTCCATTGGAAGGGGAGTGGTCCAGGGGGTGTGGGGGTGGTCCAGGAGGGAGAGCTTCCTGATTGGCTGCCATGTATCTGCTGGTCTGAGAGGTGAGAGGGCAAAAAAAAAGCGCCAACTTACGCGAACCCAAAATGGCGAACGTCGCGCGACGTTCGCGAACTTCCGGCGAGCGCGAACAGCCGATGTTCACGCGAACAAGTTCGCCGGCGAACAGTTCCCGCCATCCCTACTAAAAAGTACAGTAAGCTTAGCATTTTTTGGAAAACTAGTATAGAAGATTATGCCAAAATAGTCTATTGCTTGCAATTTAAAGGAATACACATTGAAAATGCAAATATGCATTGATTAAATTATTTTATTTAGCATAGAGCGCATATTTCTATGCTCTGCAAAAACTGATAAAGCAAGCTAAAGCTTTGCATAATCTTAAATATCCAAAATGTTCTTCTTATTCTAGCTTCAGCAAATAATCAGCAGTGTATTGCTTTCACTGCACTTCTGTCTGTTACTGAGGACAAAATCATATTTTGGCACGATGATAAATTGTTTTGAAACTTCATTAATTGTTTGGCTCAGATATTTAGCCAAAAGGGACATATACATGCCTCAGGAGATTACAACTCTATCATGATTATAATTGTAACTGTTTTCCAGCTAATAAATCTTTTCTTTCAGGCCTACACATCTGTTACGTTCCAAGGAAGTGAAAAGGTTAGATGGATGAATAGACCTTATCTATTACACTGGGATAAAATGACACTTTATGACCGATGACATTGGTGCAATTGGGAGGAAGAAAGATGACAAAATACTCAGCTGCTTCTTTTGAGTGTTTAATCAATGTCTGCATTCTAGTTAAATTTTTACAATGATTATTGTAGCTTTAAGCATTGTAAATGATATTATATGGAACAAATATACACTGCTATATTATGAGATTTCTCCCATGAAAGTAATGGTTCAAAAATGACACATAGGGGCAGATTTACAAAATTCGTGTCAAGAATTCGAAATTCGATCGAATTTGCAAAATTCGATTGGTCGAATTGTAGAATATTCCAATTAGGCAAATTCGACCATCGAATTTGCAAATTCGATCGAATTCGAATAGATTGAATAAAAATCTATTCGACTATTTGATTATTCGAATAACTTCCCCTTTAAAAATTTCTTTGATTGCCTACTTCAACCTGGTGAAGTGTTTTGTGGGAATTTTGATTCAAACTATTTTAGCGATTGTTCGACCAATCGAATAGCGGTAAAATCCTTGGAATTCGAAATTCAAATTCAAAGGATTTTACTTCCCTTCTATTCAGATGGTCGAATTTCAAATTTTTTTATATTAGAAACTTGACCAATGGGTGTCAGATAGTCATTGGCAGCTAGATCTAATATGTTTTATTGGGGGAATCCTTTTGCCTAGAAGATGAATTAGAGCTCGCTCTATTAAAATTACCAGACATCATGTCTCTCTACATGCAGGATTTGTGCAAAAGGCAGTTTTTTTGTTAGATTTTGTTTGTACTGGATTCTGTTATTTGAGCGAGTTCTAATTCATCTGCTAGGAATGAAAGCCCCCCATAAGATATATTGGTTCTAACTATCAATGAATTTCTGACACCCAACTGCTGCAAGAAGACCGAATAAAGAGAAACAGATGCTGAAAGAGAGATAGTGAAGATAAACTTGATTATTTCCGGATGCAGAATTTTTTGTTTCTTATTTCAGTATGATGAAACTTATATTAAAGGAGACATTTTATATAACCTTTATATTCAGATATATTACTCATCCTTTCTCAAAACATGTAATGCAGCAGAAAGAAAAAAGTTTTGAAAGCAATTTACCTGCCACAGCTGCAGAGAGATCTCTTCAGGTCAGAAGCTAGGCTGAGATAAAGTGTGGGAGTGTCTCTTATATTTCCCACAGGAAGTGATCACATCACTGACTGATAGGCTGAACGCTGCAGCCAAACCCCTCCCCTCCTGTATGTTCCCAGTCTGCACATAGCTGTCTTATGCTGCTGCCTGATCATTCACTTATAAAAATTTACTTTAAAATGCTCAACTTAAAGCAAAAGATGTGAAGTTTAATGCAAACTGTAAAAAAATATAAAAGTAACATTTTCTTTTATTCAAAGTACAACAGTATGCTCCTGTATTTCACAGCAAATAGGCCTTATTTGTACATGACCATCTGGACATCATCTATAGTCCATTATGCTGTAACGCTAATCTGGGCTATCCAGACCACAGATAATTAAAATGTCCAGCTATTTGGTATGAGCATGGGTTACATTGGACTCTCTCTTCAGGATCCCAGGCCTTCGCTAGGTGGAAGCATTCCCTCTAAGGTGTATAGCGACTACAACACCCAGACACTGTGCATGCAACTTACAAGAATGATGGGCACCAGGAGGTTCTTCGTGCAAACTCAAACAAACTTTTATTATGTCAGAGACAAATATCCTCAGGTTTACTCACGCAGGAGTTGAGCATATAGCAGGAGCACAGACGTCACACAGACATGTACAGTCCTTCAGAGTAGTTGCACTCGCCATAAGTCTTGATATCCCTTCCTTTCCTCCAGGAAGTCACAGGACAGCAGTCTCTACCCTTACAGTCCCTCCTCACTAAGGTCGCTGCCCTCAGGTATTTCACAACCTGCGGAAAAACTACTTTCTTCTATCAATCCTCGGTGGAGCTACAACTGCTCATGCTGCTACAACTTTCTGTCTATCACCAAACTCCCCTAGGCTAGCTATACCTAATAAACATGGCTGCCTGGTCCCCGACTTATAAGGGGCAGGGAGTTGCAATGAACTAAATACAGCAGTTTTGGGACAATTTATGTTTTATTGCAAGGAAATGCAAGGGAATAAACGCACCTGTTCTGGAACAATTTATGATCAGGTGCAGGGAGCTGAGAGAAAAGAACAGTCTATGGAGGGAAGCAAATAAACAGGTCAGGGAGGGAGAGAAAAGAACACTGCAGGAAGAGGGTAAAGGAACAGGACAGAGAGGGGCAGAAAGGAGCAGTTTAGGGAAGACAAGCAGTATGGGTGATCTGATGTCTATAGGGATGGACTGAGTATGACATCACAAACATGCCCACTCTTCCCTGTACTGTAATTTAGGCAGCAGGTGCCAGTGGCTCCAGAGCCTGATACTGGAAACTCCTGGACAGGAAGCTTGCAGAGACGGAGGGCTGAGCACTGTTTTCAAGCTGTCTATCTGACCCAAAAATGTATTAAAATAATACTTTTATTTTACATTATTTTACATTTGATGCATTGTGAACATTTAAGCTATATGTCCCCTTTAATTATTCATTTTCACAATAGTTCCACTTTTAAATCTTTATATGAAATAAGTCATTGTCTAGAAGCCTTTGGATTAAACCAATGACACAAATATATATCTCAAAAACCATCTTCAAGCTTCGTTTGGATACTGTTCATTATCTGCCTTTGATTAGCTACTGTTTATTTACTCCCTCAACTAAAGTCTCATGGTAGCACACCTCCTTTTTCCTTGAAGACTTTTAACACAGGCAAAGAGGGTATCGAAGTGAGCAAGCAAAAGATGAGAAATGAGAGGAGAAAACAAACTGAAATAATTTACTTCAATTTTTTTTTATATTAGACAATTTAGTATCGCTAGTAGTGATGGGCGAATCTCCCGCGATTCGCTTTGCCTAAAGATTCGCGAATTTCTAGAGAAATTCGCGAATCGGCGAAAAATTCGCGAAACGAGTCGCGGGACGCTTTTGCTTTTCGCGTCAAAAACGACGCGCGACTCGTTTTTTTGCCTAAATTTCGCTTGGCGAAATTTCGCTGGTGCATCGCGAATTTATTCGCCAGCGGCGAATTGCGGGAATTCGCCGCGAATTCGGCCCTGGCGAAAAAATTCGCCCATCACTAATCGCTAGCATCCTTTTAGTTTTAGTACCAGTGTTATGTCCTCACTAGGTGTTTCTCTACATCTTATGCCTTCCTTTATGAATACACTGATACAGATTAGTGAGCTTCAGTTTTATTAACAATGGGGAAGGTTTAAAACAAAACACAAAAAAAAACGGAAAAAAAACAGTGCTTAGCATTTGAAAGTACTATAAAATACTGTGGCCAATAGGATATACATGAAGGATGAGAGGTATCTGTATGCAAATAAGGCCAAGGTGCCTGAGCAATGTATATAGTAGGCACACACTGGAAAAAAGTATTTATATTGCTTAACCAGAGCTGAGGCAAAGTAATACCTACAGACATTACTACCATGAGGCTGGATGGGGTAGGCTTATTGCAGATGATGTTCTCTAGCTTTGAACACTATAGACATAATTTATCATCTTAAGTTATCAAGCCACCTTTTTAATCAATCATCAAAACATTAGCACAGAATTAGGCTACATCTATCATAGAAACTGATACTATAGGACTGTTTTCAGTGCTGCAGTGTAATGTAAATCTGACTTAATTATTATTTATTCTATAAATAAAATATATTGTGAGTGAGTACCCAAACTCTGGCAAATAACAGGGGCATAATACATGTTCTATGAATCACCAAAAAAGAAGATAAACTACTGGGGGTATCTTCAGATAAGCAGATAAAGGTACAGTATGTGGTGACCTTGAGCTGTGAGGCATCTGTAGCCTTCTTGTTGGTTGAGCGTTAGTTCTCTTAGAGTTATTGCTCAGCTGTACTGCCTTTTACTGCCCAGCTGCTCATACTTAGGGAAGGCCATGTGGAGGAGGCTGATTGATATATAAGTACTGTTGATAACAGAACCTTTATATGAACCCAGGTCTTCCTTCCCTAAAGGGTTCTCCACTCAGCCTTAAGTCACATGGGGAGATGTGGTTCTGACCATACAAGGCTCAGACAAATGCTGAAGTTAACATCAGGAACATTTTGACAGATATTATGAGAACAGATAGACATATTTAAAAAATACACTGCAAAGGCAACTTTGCATTAAGAATAAAAATAAGTTTAGATAGATATTAAAGGGAACCTGTCATGGGAAAAAAATTTTTTTCAAAACATATCAGTTAACAGTGCTGCTTCAGAAGAATTATGCACTGAAATCCATTTCTCAAAGGAGCAAACAGATTTTTTTATATTTAATTTTGAAATCTGACATGGGGCTAGACATTTTGTCAATTTCCCAGCTGCCCCAAGTCATGTGACGTGCTCTGATAAACTTCAATTACTCTTTACTGCTGTACTGCAAGTTGGAGTGATATCACCCCCTCCCTTTCCCCCACCCAGCAGCCTAACAAAAGAACAATGAAAAGGTTACCAGATAACAGCTACCTAACACAAGATAACAGCTGACTGGTAGATCTAAGAACAGCACTCAATAGTAAAAACCTATGCCCCACTGCGTATTATTCAGTTACATTGAAAAGGAAAAACAACAGCCTGCCAGAAAGCTGTTCCCTCCTAAAGTGCTGGCACAAGTCACATGACCAGGGCAGCTGGGAAATTGACAAAATGGCTAGCCCCATGTCAGATTTCAAAACTGAATATAAAAAAATCTGTTTGCTCTTTTGAGAAATGGATTTCAGTGCAGAAGTCTACTGGAGCAGCACTTTTAACTGATGCGTTTTAAAAAAAAAAACATGTTTTCCCATGACAGTTTCCCTTTAACATTAAAGCTGAATTACACATTTCTTTCAGTTTCTAAAATGGAAATACAGTTGTTATGCTCAAGGAGATTTCATTTCTTCTTGCAAAAATGCTGTTTTGGTTCTATGTCACCTCGCTTCTGAGATGGATGTTAATATTTAGATGGTCGCTTCAGTGTTTCCTCTAAGCTGTGGCTCACATTACTTTAGTTGGTTTTGTGCTTAATCCTGACAGTTTTTTGTTTGTCCTGACAAGCTTACAGTTCTCTGCTGACAAAATCCAGCCACATAACTTTGTGACACAATAATTAAATGCAATAGCACTGAGCTGTGTTGAATCTGTAAATTTAGACTAGAACTAAAAATGTCATCTTTAATTCTACATCTCTGCTGTACAGTGGCTTTATTATGTTCTTTCTCTAATGTAAGTGGACTATATTTACATTTGGAACTTCTTTTTTGAATCTACAGGCTGCAGCTAATTGACTAATTGAATAAGGACTTCTCCAAATCCATCTAGGGTAGAGATAAACTCCGCAACCTACAGCATTGCAGTGGTTATGGCAAAGCAAGGGTATTCATAGGTTCTAATGCTTAGGTTATTTTGTATCACTTATTTTAAAATATTTTGTTTTATTCATCCAGAATTCTGGCTTCTACCAGGATGCTTGGTTATTGAAGACCTAGCAATTAAATATCAGTGGAAATCGCAAGCCTAAGAGCTGTAGTGAAAAAAACAAACATTACTAAAATAACTAATAAGTTACTTTAGGAAACGATTCATTATAGAATTATGTAGCAACATACAGGATGCATGGGGTTCTTGCCATACCATTACATGACTTTGGTAAACTAGAGGAAACACAAAAAGACCATTGCCAGCAAGTCAGATGACACATTGTATGTATAAAAAACACTTTTCTTTGCACTTTTTATTATAGGAAAACTAAAGTCTAAAATACAATAATGCCATAAATGCTGTATTGTGTGTATACTAATCATAAACATGAACTTACTGCACCAGAAGCCTAATTAAACAAATGATGTATGCTTTCAAAGTTGGCCACAGGGGGTCACCATCTTGTAGGGATTGATGTAAAGACAAAAATAAAACCTTTACTAACTTTATTAACTGAAAAAGAAACCCAGCCCCAATAGACTTCAATTAAAAAATCTGTACAGTTTTTATAAGAAACCTGACTGTATGCAGTAAAATTCTCACTTCTGCAGATATAAATCCCTACATGGCCACAGCTGTTCTACAGGGAAACAAACAAAGCTGCTTGAGTTCTGGGAAGTCCCTCACCCCTGCCTTTTGAAAGTAAGATCCTTCCCCTGCAGAACAGTTAGGGACTGTCTGAAATTTCCTTTCTGCAGCAGTGGGGGCAAGTATAGGAATTGAGAATTGCACTGCATACAGTCAGGTTTCTTATAAAAATTAATTAATTTAATTTAATTTTTAATTAAAATATACTTACATAGTTAAATATTTACATAGTTAAATTGGGTTGAAAAATGACAAAGTCCATAAAGTTCAACCCCTCCAAATTAGGTTTCTTTTTCATTGAAGAAAGTAAAAAGGGGATTTTAGTTTTTGCCTTTACATCCCCTTTAAAGGAAAACTATACCCCAGAAATTAAATTGAGCAACAGATAGTTTATATCAAATTAAGTGACATATTAAAGAATCTTACCAAACTGGATTATATTTAAGTAAATATTGCCCTTTTACATCTGGTGATGGTCTGTGTGCTGCCTCAGAGATCACCTGACCAGAAATATTTCAACTCTAATTGTAACAGGAAGAAGTGTGGAAGCAAAAGACACTTTATAGTTTGTTTTTTATGCTTGTGTGCATCGGTGAATCATACGATCCCAGGAAGCAGTCATTATTTTTTAAGATGTCTATTTTCTATTTATGATTACCCAATGGCACATGCTACTTAAAAAGTGTATTATTATGAAAATGATTTATTTATATGAAGCAGTTGTTTTATGCAATATCTTTTCATAGAGACCTATATTGTTTGGGGGTATAGTTTCCCTTTAATATTACCTTTTTTGTACTTCTTATATGAATTTTAAGGAGATACTGACACCAGAAATTAAAGGGGTTGTTCACCTTTGAGTTAACTTTTAGTTTAATGTAGAGAGTGATATTCTGAGACAATTTGTGATTGGTTTTAAATTTTTATTACTTATGGTTTTATAGTTATTTAGCTT
>CM044440.1:44905305-44917765 GCA_024363595.1 Xenopus borealis
ACACAGTTTGCGAATGAAACAAATATAAACTTTATATAAACTGTAGTAAAACTTGGGCAAACGAATACACCATGAACTCCTACACTTGGGACATGTGGGGCACTACCTAAATCACTATTAGGTACTTTACTGTTGCTCCAACACAGTCCTTTTTAATATCAAAGTCCCAGTCCTCCAGAAGGGGTTAATAACCACATAATTCAAATGGAGTGTCCTTTCTCCAGAGCTCTTATTCCCCAGGTAGCGCTACCATTTTCCAAAAGTGACTCTCCCTTTGGAATTTAGCAACAGCTCCCACATAGCAGGTAAATACACAAGACCTGTCTTCACTTTTTAACCCCATGCTTGTATCTTTGCCAGTATCCTTCCTTGGGTGACTCACTCACCAGTGTGCTCTCAGAGGTAGTCAGACTGGAGATTACAGGCAGCTTTCCTTGATAAAGGTCCTTGTGTGGGACCGAAACGTTGGATTAATAAACCTTTTTTCATTTTTGACAAATTTTGTCACTTGTTGTTTAAATCCTGTGAGTGACATAATTTCTACACTATATATATATATATATATATATATATATATATATATATATATATAGTGTGTATATGTGTGTGTATGTATATATATATGTGTGTGTGTGTATATGTAATTTAACTCCATATTTCATGGTTTAGTGAAAACATATTTAAAAAAAATAATTAAATCTGCATGCATACAATTTGTCTTTATGGCTTTAGTCATACATACCTCCCAAGTGTCCTGTTTTGAGTGGGACAGTCCTGCTTTTGACAGCTCAACCAGCTGTCCCTGGTTAGTACTGGAAAGTTCTCTTCTCTCTGCACTGAACAGGGAAAGTCCCTATTTCTCTGCACTAAATGGGGTAAGTCCCTATTTCTCGGCACAGCCAAAAGAGATACAATGTTTCTAAATTAATTCGTTCTTGGCAGAGAGCCCAGAATAAATACTTGATACATTTGTAACAGTTTTGTCCCTTGGGAGAAGAAGAGTCACAGCTTAAACGGCATTTCACCTTCATTAGTAAAACTGTAATAAAACATAAAAATTACAGAAATGTGTTCAAACTTGTAAACTTGAACCTGTTAAATTTTGTAAAATGGGCTTGGTAATTAGGGGGTGTGGCCTCAAAAAGGGGTGTGGTAAATCACGGCAAATCTTTTTCTCCCTCTTTCCATTTCCAAAATGTTGGGAGGTATGGCCATAAAGTCCTACATATTATTAAGATACATTTAAAAATATCATTATTTCTCTAATATACATATAGTACATTTTTGGGGCTACTGGGAGTAAATTTACATACTGCAACTTTGTGTATATGGTATTGTCTTGTCTGTGCTTCAGTACTTTTGTGTTCTGAGTAGTCTCAGGCCTACTCAGACTGTCCTCAATCTTACCTTGGTTTCTATTTTAAATGAATACCACATCAACAAAATATTTTGCCTGGAGTTATGGCAATTTAGTCAACATCTACTACACAGCCAAATGCAATCAACCTTCCTACTCAAGATGCCTTTCATGTAGGTTATTGCCTCTTCAATACTCCAGATGTGTGTGGACTTTTGGTTTTATTCAGTAAGTACAAACTGAATGCAAAGTTAATTGACATAAATAAATGAGTACCTATTTTGCTTCCATGCCTCCTCTGTCTCTATAAGAGAAAGAAAAAAATTGCCGTTTAAGTAATTATTAAAAAAAGAGGTGTAAGTACCACACTTTGGCCATAATATGTAAGCTCATGTGCCACATCAAGGCCCCTCATATAGTATTTAGTGTCGTGTTTTGATTGCTGAGGATGAGCAGAGTATAACAGTGCTTTATTAGCAGGTTCATGCAGCCATTACACAACAGTAACATAAACTATCACCTTAAGCAGTGTGCACAGTGACATCTACAGGCCATTTGTATAAACACCACATATTCCCCCTATAGTAGAAAAGCATTTGGGCAAATGTAATAAACAACAGCAATGCATCTTTAAGCAATAATAAACATTATTCACATGACATAGTCCTTGGTCCATGCAGGTAGTTTTCTGATTCTCTCAGTATGCCTTATAGGTTCACTTTCTTCAGGCCTATTGCAGATGGCATCAGGAGCAGGAAAATGTCCTTCGTCAAATGGAGCTTCTCCAAAGTCATATCTAGCAGGTACAAGACAACTTGCATTCCATTTGCGTATGGTCCTTGCTGGCGTCTCATTTCAAGTGGTGTAGTAAATCTAGATTGTCCATGTTTCAGTAGTCCTGGTTTCTTAATTCTGACTAAAGATCCAGGCTGAAAGTGCACCATGTTTTCTGTCAGTAAAAGCCTTGCATTCGGCTTGTTGACGTTTGACAATGTCTGCAGTAGATGAGTTTGTAGGAACAGTATTTTGAGGAAGTTTGATGTCTGCAACGTGTAAGTAATTCAGCTGGAGATGCTTGGGTTGTTGCATGGCACAGTGCTCTTCAGTTATGTAGGAACTCTGTTGTAAATACTTTCCAAGACTTCCCAGTAAAGTTTGCTGTCTGTAATGCTTCTTTCAGACTTCTGTAGAATCACTCAATTTCTCCAGTTGCTTGTGGGTAATACACTGAAGATTTTCTATGCACAATATTCCTCTCTCTCAGAAAGAATTCAAACTCAGATGAGACTTCCTGGATTTCCTTCTCTGTTGAAGACTGTGAAGAAATGTCATTACTGTAGCTGATATATGAGAAACAAATGCAACGTCAAGCCATTTACTGTAATAGTCTATCAAGGTTATAGCAATCTGCAGTCTATAGGAGCATATGCAAAAGGACCCACAATATCAAAAGCACGTTTTTCCCATGCTGTATCAGGGAATAATGGCACTGGCTGAAGTGGTGATGTATGTGTGATAGCTGTTTTGTCATGATTCTGACACATAACACAAGAATGAATGGCAGTTACCACATCTGCATCCATTGCTGGCCACCAGTATAGTTCTCATAGACTTTGTTTTGTACATACAATTCCTTGATGACTCTCAAGTTGTATGATCTTTTCTCGTAAGGTCTCTGGTACCAGTAAGCGGTGAGCTCCACAGACAGCATAGCCATCTACTAAGGACAGTTCATGTCTAATCCTGTAGTAAGGTTGAAGATCAGGACTGAGTTTCTTCTCAACGTTTGACCATTTGCTTTGTAAGATGTCCTGTAGTTTTACTTGAATTGTACATGTGTGGCAAGCTTGCTTAAAATCAGCAGCTGTAACTGTAGATGATAGTAAATCAGTCAATTCTACAACTTCTATGTCCTCATACAGTGTATCAGAAGCTACAGGTAAAGGTAAACGTGACAAACAATCAGCAGTTATGTTTTTCAAACCTGCTTTGTATTGCATTTTGTAGTTGAAATTCAGTGGCCTTGCTGACCATCTAGCTATACACAGTCCAGCTCTTCCTAGTCCCTTTGTAGTAAGCAGTGTAGTTAAAGTGCTATGATCAGTGCATAAGGTAAATTCCATACCCCATAGGTTGGTTCTCCATTTTCTGTTTCCCAAACACATGCTAGAGCTTCTTTTTCAACCGTTGAATACTTACGCTCTGTCTCTGTAAGTGTTCTGGATGCAAATGCAACAGTTTTCTCTGTATGATCAACATGGATCTGTGTGAAAACTGCACCAACGCCATAGTCTGAAGCATCTGTAGTAACCATAGTGGGTAGTGCAGGATCAAGTAAAGCTAGTGCTGGACTGTTCACAATTAACCGTTTCACTTCATTTCCAAGCTATGCTGAGCAGTCCCTGACAAAACCAGACTTGAAGTTCCACGTAGTAGTGCTCTAAGCATATTTGGAAATAAAATTAGAATACCATCAAGTAATACTTAAGAAAGCTTGTAAGGTCTGAAAATCAGATGGAGTAGGTGTTTGTGTAACAGCGATGACATGGTCAAGGTCAGGCAGTAATCCCTCTTGTGAAATTATATGATCCAGAAATGACAGCTGAGTTTGTCTGAAGTGGCATTTGGAAAGGTTCAGTTTCAGTCCTGCAGAATCAGTACCTTTTCTAGGTACTTGTCATGAAGATCCATAGTTGGAACATAGACAATTATATCATCCAAGTAGCATTGTACACCAGGTATGTGATGGAGTGTAGAAAACATCAGTCTTTGAAAACAACTTGGTTCTGAAGCCAGTCCATAAGGTACATGCTTGAACCAAAACAAACCATCATTGGTGATAAATGCAGTGAGGCCTCTGCTTTCCTCATGCAGCAATAAATTGATGATAAGCACAGAGATCAACACACAATCGTCACAGTACAGAGCATAGACCTGTTGGTGCAGGCAGAGTACAAGTGGAATCAGACAGGCAAGGGTGAAACCAGGAGATCAGTCAGAAGGGATACGGATACAGAAGAGCCGGTTACCAGGCAGGGTCAGGAATACAGAAACCAGGATCATTAAAACACAGGCAGGGATCACAATTGGAATCTAGAATAAGAAGCTTAACAGCACAAGGCACCAGGAACTCAAACGAGATAAACCTATAATGGGCAGTGAGCTACAGTCCAAATTTTAAAGCCTTTTAAACTGCTTGAAATTCGCGCCATTGGGCGCTGACATCACACGCTAGCACGAATGCACCTACAAACAACGGAAGTGCACACTGTGTGCAGGAGAAGGAAAGCAGCGTGGAGGGCGTTCCCGCCGGTTAGCGCAGAGGGCTTCCCTCCCGGCCCACTAGACCACCAGGGTGAGTGTTTCTCACACGAACGATGCAATCGAACGATCCAAACGATTTTAGTTTTATTGAAAATGCCCTTAAAAATAATTTGATGGTCAAATTTCGAATTTTTTTAATTCGAAATTCGACCCTTAGTAAATCTGCCCCTATGTGTACTGTATATTTTGAGTTGGTCCCTAAGCTCAGTAAGTGACAGCAGCACAGAGTATGTGCAGTGAATCAGCAGAAAAGAAGAAGGGGAGCTACTGGGGCATCTTTGGAGACACAAACATTCCCTGCTAAAGGGCTGTGGTTACCTTGGGCTGGTAAGAAGCCCAAGACATTATGTACAACATTTTTAGCCTACTTTAGTTCTCCTTTAAGATTTCTGGTAGCTATATCATTTCACAGTTTACTTTATGAGCATTTTGTTGTATTTTAGGCTTATTTCTAAAGAATATGTACTGAGACTATTTGTGCCATAGCAATTTAATCAGTGAGAAAACAGCCACAGCCCTGTAAATACATAGAATTGATGGTGTGCATGAATAATGACAATACAATTATTTTATATACGTATATATCCCGAAAGTCACAGTATTAATGTGTCTATACTTCTTTGAAATGCCTGTCCATGCACCAATCCACTTAATCATTTCTTTTTGCTCTTCCCTGTTCCCGAATACTATCCATTAGGCTGATCTTATCCACATGATACTTTTGAAGTAACATAAATGAATCTAGGCAATATGGAATATTCTAATCTAAATTAATTTTCTACATTTTGTAAAGACGACCTTCATTATTAATAAGGTTCCTAAATGTAGAAAGAACAATTGCTGAATATTAAATATTGAGGCTGAGGATTAACGGTATTTCAGTATACAGTTTAGGAACCTGTTATCCAGAATGCTCGGGACCTGTGGTTTTCCAGATAAAGGATCTTTCTGTAATTGAGATCTTCATACCTTAAGTATACTAGAAAATCATGTAAACATTAAATAAACCCAATAGGATGAAACAGGATATCTTAGTTTGGATGAAGAACAAGGTACTGTTTAATTATTACAGAGAAAAAGGAAATAATTTGTACAAATTTGGATTCATTTATAAAATGGATTTTATGGGGGGCGGCCATTCCATAATCCAGAGCTTTCTGAATAATGGGTTTCTAGATAATGGATCCCATACCTGTACTTAATAAAACTGTTGCAATGAATAACACCAAACCCAAATAGGGATAGGCACTAGGCCAACAGGAATAGTATCTAAAACTGAAATGCCTTATTTGATTGAATAGAAGTCCCCTTCTTACAGTAATGCAAAGGTAGTAATGTAAAGGGAGAATTTGATAATATTCAATTCCGCTTTTTTTCAAAGAAACAAACACAATTTTCAAATATGTTTTTTTATATTTTCAAGAATTAGCAAAAATCTTGATAATTCAAATGAAAAAAATATAAAACAAAAGGAAAAAGGTCACAAGTTTAATAGTATAGTGCACTGCCCTGAACCTTCAGCTGAGGGAGCAGATCAAAACCATGATATAGCTGAGCAGGCACTAAAAAGACCATTCCTCCACACAGACATATTATTTTTTTTATTATAATTTATGTATTATTACATCTGTGTGGAGGAATCGTCTTTTGGGTGACAATTCAAATAAGAAAAAAACACTGAAACCCTGGCAAGCTTCTCTAGAAAACAAATAGTGGTGTGTTTTCAATAGCTGCATGTTTTGAAGGAATAAACAGTGTACTACAGTAGATTTATATCTGAGTATTGTTAGTTCAATCTGTATTGTAATTGTAATTATCTTTGTATTTGACCAAGTACTGAAGTGAAGAACCTATAAAACCTCAACTGTACCATTTTTACTTTTCTAGTAATGTGATATTTGCTGGCATCAAAAAAATGCTGATCAAACATGCTTCTGTTTTTTATTTTGTGCATTTTAGTGTACTGGAAGTTTACTTCTTCATCTACAGCAGCAACTTTCACTGGGCCAAATGTGCCACCACCTTTACAAAGAATCTTACATTGCGCAAAGCAAATTTTTACTAAGCAAATTTTAATACATTTCCCCCTTTGTACCTTAAGGGGCAGATTTATCAAGGGTTGAATTGAAAATTCAAATTTTTATATTCGAATTTCGAGTTTAAGGGCTGATATACTAAAGGTCGAATTTCGAAGTGGAAAATACTTTTAAATGCGACTATTGAATTAAAATTCAAAAATCGTTCATTTGAAACGATAGGCTCGAACGATTTTCGAATTAAAAAAGACTAATCAAAATTTACTAAAAAATAGAATTTTCAAATTGCGGGTGAATAGTCCATATTCAAATTGATCAATTCGAATTTTTAGTGCATTCGATCAAATTCGAAAGAAATGATTGGCTCCAAAAATGTTTTATTTTTCCACCAAATGACTCCATATAGGGTCTAGGAGGTCCCCCACAGCTTAAATTAGCAATTCGACAGGTTTTTAGATGGTGAATGGTCAAATTCAAATTCGAGATCAGTACATGATAAATTTAAAAATTCGAATATTCAAATTTTTTTTTAATTCAAATCGCGTTTTGGACTATTCCCCAGTTGAAGTACGCTAAAAATAACTCGAAATTCAAATTTAAAAATTCTGATTTTCAATTTGACCCTTGATAAATCTGCCCCTTAGTTGATATATTTCTCAACATTATCTGTGGAATATTAGCAACTATTGTATCAATTCTAAAAGCTGCCTGTAATGAAAATCAGGGATTTTCCTCAGTAAATATAATAAATATATAACTAAATGGATCAATTTAAACAGTCAAAGGGGTTGCTCACCTTCAAAACACTTTTTTTCAGTTCCAAATTGTTCACCTTAAACAAAGACTTTTTTCAATTGCTTTCCATCTTTTATTTTTTAACCGTTTTCCCAAAATTTAAGTTTAAAGTTTGTGTCTCTAATGTTTCAGTCTGGCATGATCCAGGAGCATTCTGAACTGTTACAATTTTCTACATTTAGTTGATACATTTCTCTGTGGAATGTTAGCAACAATTGTATCAATTCTAACAGCTGCCTTTAATGAAATTCAGGGATTCTGCTCAGCAGGGCTAAAGAGAACCAATGGATCGACTAAATGTATCATTTTAGAACAGTAAGGGCCCTTACACACAGGCGTTTGTGGCCTGCACTCCCCTGCGTTCAGTTTGGTTGCGTTCCACCACAGGGGAGCGCAGGTCTAGACGCACCTCATTCTTTTCAATGAGGTTGTACCCACAAGATGCGTGTAAGCGCTGAACGCAGGTTCAGACGCAATGTGCGTTCTGCGCTTACACATGTCTTGTGGGTACAACCTCATTGAAAAGAATGAGGTGCGCTCCCTGCGGCTGAACGCAGACAAACAGGAGCGCAGGTCACAAACGCCTGTGTGTAAGGGCCCTTGAAGAGTTAGTGACCCCCTCCCAGAGATGCTTTAGAGGTGTCCAACTTTTTGGCTTCCCTGGGCCACACTGGAAAAAAAAATTGTCTGGGGCCACACATGAAATACACAAATACTTTTGATTTGTAAAAGTAAAGCAAATGCACAGAAAAGAACTACACTACCAGTTGGATAACCAGATACAGCTATACACTGGAATATGGGACACCTGGATATTGAATAGACTTCTTCAAATATTATTATTACTACTAACTGGGCAATGGGCAGAGTCCCCCCTCCTGCCTACTCCTATATGACATTTCCTCAGGAACCAAGCATTTCAAGCAGGGCCGCATTCGTATCCATCCAGGGCCGCAGGTTGGACACCATTGCTTTAGAAGGTGAAAAATTAATCTTTACACTTCAGTATTAGAAAAACTGTCACAAATAGAAGATAGAAAGTAATTGGAAAAAGTCTTTATTTATGGGGAACTACCTGAAACAATTTGAAAAAAGTGTTTGAAGCTGAACAACCCCTTTAAGTTTGGCCAATATTAGCATTAATAATAACTGGCCATTGACAAAATGACAGATACCTGTAATGCAGGGGTGTCCAACCTTTTGGTTTCCCTGGGCCACATTGGAAAAAGAATAATTGTCTGGGGCCACACATGAAATACAAACACTTGAACAGAAAAGAACTACAATACCAGTTGGATAACCAGATGGAGAGATACAGTGTAAAATGGGACATCTGGATATTAAATTGACTTATTATTATATTATTATTACTACTAACTGGGCAATGGGCAGAGTCCCCCGTCCTACCTACTCCTATGTCTTTTGCAACATGAAGTTTCCTCGGGAACCAATCGTTTTAAGCTGGGACACATTCATATCCATCCTGGGCCGCATGAGGCCCTCGGGCCGTAGGTTGGACACCCCTGCTGTAATGCAATGGGGACAAATTTTACAATGTCCCTGTGAGATATCAGTTTCTGGAAAACCATTCCAAAGCATCCAAACAACAGGAAACAGTTATGTGATACCAGTACAACCAGTACAACCTTTCACATACAGCAATTGCAAAACATGATAGCAGTAAACATTCAGGTAACAAAATCTTACCATTTTGAAATAAATTAAATATATGCAATTATCCACATTACAACAAAATCATATAAAATTATAATATATAACATAATATGTTTGTATCCACAGTATGAAAAATCTTGTACTGTAAACTACATTTTAGGATCCTGATCAGTTGCAATTAGTAATGTTTTCATCTCTTTTGCCATTTGCTATAATTTAAATGAAGAAAGAACACTTTAAAGCACATCAGCTAGCAGTACCTGCTTAATTGGTCACCTGTCATTTTCTGCAAAAAGAGAACAAAGCAAGAAATTCAAAGATTGCATTCTGACTGCTTTCATTGTTTCCATTAATCATGCCCCTGCAGTTCCCCGAATGGAACCTCTGGAAGTATTTTGAAGAAAATGAACACTTGCTTTTAGCCATATTAGATGTTACAAAAAAGCAATAGGGAATATGGAATTTGTTCTTTACAGATTTTAGCTTTTGTACTGCATGGTTGGAGGGTTATATTTAAAGAGAAGCAATGTCTCTTTAATGCATTCTTGATGCTTTTAACAGCTTTCTTTCACCACTTAGGAGTAATTTACAAAACAGTCAATGGGCAGAGAAGAACTAGTTGTTAAAATGACCTACTGTGACCAAAGCCTTTCCAGAATTAAAAAACATTCATCAGAAGCCAAGTCAAAATTGGGCACATCTGTTTGCTGGCAGGGAATCGGTGACTGATACTATTAGCTTCTCTTACCTTAAAACTCAAATTCTTGTAATGTATTTACATTAATACAAATCTCATTAAAAGGCTTTAAAAGAACATATACCTCCTTTTAACATTAGTTCAGTTAATCAGGCTTGTAAGGAACATACTTTTTGCCAATTGTTTCAGAAATATCTACATTGTTTACTACAGTGTTTCTGGTTCTAGACATGGCAACATTTGAAAATTAAACTATAGCAGATTTTACTTCCTGCCTCTAATTAGCAAAACACAATTCTACTTCCTGGTTACAATGAGCAGATAAGTGATGGGCAAATCTGGGGCGTTTTGCTGAATTTTTGGAGAATTTCTCAGAAAATTCCCCAGAAACAGTGAAAAATTTGTGAACCAACGCCAAAAACAGACGCCTGCGTCCAAAATGAGACACAAGCTAATTTTTGCAGGCATTTCACGAATTTATTCGCGGGAATTCACAGCAAATTCACGACAGGCAAATAAATTCGTCCATCACTAGTAATGATTCAAATAGAATCATTAGTATAAGGCTTTTTGTGGATCAAGTTGTAGAAGAGGGCTCACAAGCAGCTTTCACAAGCAACAGACTAACCTGAAGTTGAGACAGTTAGAATGTGCTGTAAAATGAGGCCGGAGAGTCGGGACGATGTAATCTGAATAGGATAAACACAAGGTCAGACAGATCCGGGTCAAGGGCAGGCAGATCAGGTTCGAAGTGATTCAGGCCGAGGTCAGGTACAGGCAGCATTCAGGATGGTCAGGAATAGCCGGGCCAAAACACAGGAACTCAGATATAGTAATGCTGGGGTCTCTTGGCTACAAACTAAGATAACCTAGCAACTTGTCTGAGTATGAACGGTATTGATATAAGCCCAGCGTAAATTCGCAGGCGCAGTTCAGAGGGCGACGCACGGCACGCACGAATGCACGCGCGCACGACAAGATACGAGCATGACAATGTGCACGCGCATCAAGACACACTCTTGCGCGCGAACGTACGCGCGCCTTTTCGCCAGCGTTTGTGAGTAACTACTTGCCTGCAGGAGCGCACAGAGCCTGACGTCCCATCAGAATGACGGTAAGAAGCCTTACACATTAGTTTTGATACATATAAATAAAAGGTTCTATACTGCATTTCTAAGTTCTGGCTTTTAACATTGATTACAACATTGCATGCATAATAAGCATGGCAGCCATTAACATTGTTGCCTTGCAATGTTCAGTTCTAACAAGGGCTCTACACGCAAAGAACTTTTATGTTCTACTGTGCTTCTGTGACTTACTCTTGGTTCTTCAGTTTTCTCCCATATTCCACCAACACACAGGAATGATACATGAATACAACAAGATTGTTATCTGTGGTGTGTAAAGCACTGTGGAAAATGTCAGAGCTATAAAAATATATGATAATAGTAGCTAGAATGTTTGATAAAAGGAAAAATTGCTTCAAGCTAAAAATACTCCATACATTTAAGTAGTGTAATTTAGACGAAGAAAATATCCTCTTTCTCCATGTTGTAGACAGCTTTTCGACTTAGCAAATAATCAGATTTTGATGACCTTGATGGCACACAGAGAGCTTTTATCTTGATACTTGGATGCTTACCTGTTTTAAAAACAGCTTTATGTTTTTCTACCTGAACATTTGCCTGACTTCTCTCTCTTCTGACTTTATTCCCTTATCTCACAAGCTTGTTTGTTGTGAAACTTTGAAATATAAATTGCTCTAAATGTCTACATAATATGTTGCTGTAGGCTTTTATTATTCCCTAAACCATCCACAATTTAAATAGATACTGTGCAAACTGTAGCATTGTGAAAAATTTAATTAAATATTCTCTGTGTTTCTATTACACGTTCCTCTGTTTAACATAGATGGGGTGGGAATATACTGCTTGTTGCACAAGCTCTCTACCAAATTACCCCCCCCCCACTCTGGCCATGTTGCTTTAAGAAGTTACATTAATGGGAAATATTTATGAGGTGTACTAAAAAATGACATTACAGGTATGGGATCCTTTATCCAGAACCCCATTATCCAGAAAGCTCAGAATTACAGAAAGCCCATCTTCCATAGACTCCATATTATTCAAATAATCCAAGTTTTTAAAAATGATTTACCCTTAAAACAGAACCTTTTACTTGATCCTAACTAAGATATAATTAATCCTTATTGGTAGCAAAACCAGCCTATTGGGTTACTTTCTAGTGGACTTAAGTTATGAGGATTCAAATGACAGAAATATGTTACCCACCATGATACAATAAAGATACCTCTTTATACTTATCCGGAGTGCTGCCTGGAATATTTCTCTTTTGAAACATTATATAAACCCAATAGACTGGTTTTGCTTCCAATAAGGATTAATTATATCTTAGTTTGGATCAAGTACAAGCTACTGTTTTATTATTACAGAGAAAAAGGAAATCATTTTTAAAAAGTTGGATTATTTCATTATAATAGAGTCTATAGGGGGGAGGTTCATCAAAGAGTGAAGTTCCGCCACTAGAGGGAAATTGCACAGCTCTCCATTAATTTCT
>CM044440.1:44918741-44952407 GCA_024363595.1 Xenopus borealis
TCGACCAATAGTAAATCTGCCCCTTATTTCAAGAAAATATAATTTTACACCACAAACTTTGCATGAAGAACCTGTCATAATTTATCTTCATTTCGGCTGCTCATTTCAATAAAATAAGACCTACCTTCAATTTATGGCTGTTAAACCTGACTGTGGATCTATCAAATCTGTATCAAAATATAAAATGTTTTGTTTTGGAGATACAAAATCGGAGCAGTATGCATCTAATATACCTCTCAGTGATGGGAACTGGCAATGTTCCACTCAATGTGAAATATGAACACTTTTGCATTTCACCTTAATCAGACAAAATTAGGACAGGTGGTAACCCTGCAGGCAGTATGATTGTAGAAAAAATAAATGCTCTGACAAGCACCATCCTTCCAGCAAATCTGAAAAATATGGCACAATAACATATAACTCATGAACATGTTACTATGCCATGAAACAGAATTTGCCCACCTCCATAAAGAGAAAGGACAAAGGATTGGTACAGCTGCAAAACAATTATATATTATTGTGATCATTAGTGTACAGGGCTTATAGGTTCACAAAAGAAATGTGCAAATAACATGCTCTCCCACTTAATTTAATTATATAGTGAACAATAATAACAACAACAACAACAGTGTTTCAGAAACATGCAAAATATCTGTGTCAAATGAACAGAATAATACTTTGGCAAGCAGTTCAGTCATCAAAGTTTTTAGCGGTGTTGTACAAATAATGACACCCTAACACTAGGGAATAAACATTTCCTAAAGGATTTGCATAAAAGGGGTAATTTACACAGACCCTGGACAGACCCACAGGAGCACTAAGTGGAGCAAATATGTTCATGTGCTCATTCCTAAAGGACTTCTATTAATGGCCTGGTCACCTACTTCTTTGCATTTTCCCATTTGCATGGTTGATTGCACTTTAATATTGCTGAATAATGATGATATATTTCATTTAAAGTATGATTATTATACAGGGGTACATTGGTATGTAGTATTAATAGTTGCACTCAGCACTACTATTGGACAACCCCTTTGTAAATCATAGGCATTGTGCTTATTAATGGAGGCCTGTTTCAATTGATACAGCAACTTGCACCTTAATAACTGACAACTGGATTCTTTCACTCCAATTATGAGGATTACAGTGCAGGTTAAAAAGTATAGCTCCAAATTCCCCTTTGCACTCTGCACTTGAACTAACTTGTTCTCATAAATTCAGAACATTTTTTACATAAGCAAACTTTCTGTTTCATTTATTGTTGCTCATAAAAGCATGTTATAGCGGCACATTTACTAAGGGTCGAAGTGAATATTCAAATAAAATTTGAAATTAAATTCGAATTGAAAAATTTTTTATCAAATTTTGGCCTTTTAAAATGCTTCGACTTTGACACTTTGCCACCTTAAAGCTGCCAAATTGCCATTTTAGCCTATGGGGGACCTCCTAGAACCTGTCCTGAAACCTGTCCTAGGAATTCAAAGGATTTTGCACAAAATTGTTCGAATGATTTTTATTCAATCGAAAAAACTTCGATGGACAAATTTGTAATTTTTTCACTTCAAAATTTGGCCATTTGTAAATCTACCCCATAGAGTAGTAAACATGTGAAATATTTTTTAGGGACACCTCCAATGCCCTGGACCTTGCATTTATGACAGGGGTGTCCAACCTTGGGCCTGAGGGCTGCATGCGGCCCAGAATGTATATGAATGCGGCCCAGTACGAAACCCTTAAGCTGGCCATAGACGTAACAATTACGATCTTTCTCGGAAAAGATCTTTCCGAGAAAGATCGTTCGTTTCAACACACACGTGTAGAGCTGAATCGTCAGATATACAGGTAGAAACAATAGAATTCTACCTGTATCTGACGATTCAGCACTAACAATGGCCGATGTTCAGGGTGATTTCAAAGGCATCCGATCAAAATTTTCCGTCCAGTCCGATCAACCAGCCGACCGATATCTTAATACTCTGACGATGTCGGTCGGCTCATTTCCCACCATACACGCACCGAATATCGTACGAAAATTCGTTTCGTACGATATTATCTGTGCGTCTATGGCCACCTTTAGGGGCAAATTTACTATTATTCCCCAAATTGTCTCAATCTTCCTCGAAATTCGAATTGTTTAGGCTATTGTTTTAGGCTATCATTTTGCTCAATAATCGATTTCTCGATGAATTCTTACGAGCGGATATCGATCGTTCGATTTCACGAAAAAATCGTAAAATTTCCTTCGAGCCTCTATAAAATTCTTACAATTCGAATGATCGAATGATCGAACGCTTCGATCGTATGAATGGTACTGTATTCGAGCAGGACTTAGTCTCAGAAGCCTATGGGGGGTTTCCCCTAGGCTTCTATTACAATTTGGTAGGTTCAATCTGGCGAAGTAGGCAGTCGAACAATTTTTAAATTTTGATTCCTTCGATCATCGAATGATCGAATTATCGAATATCCGATCATTCAATCTATTTGATCTATTTGATAATTCGGTAAACTCGTACAATCGTTATTCGATCGAACTTCGATCATTTCACGTAAATTTTGTAAATTTGTCCCTACGTTCCCAGGGAAACTTCATGTTGCAAAGGATATAGGAGTAGGCAGGAGGGGAAATCTGCCCATTGCCCAGTATGTAATAATAATAATAAGTCTATTTAATAACCAGGTGTCCCATATTCCAGTGTATAGCTCCATCTGGTTATCCAACTGGTATTGTAGCTCTGTGCATTTTCTTTACTTTTACAAATCAAAAGTGTTTGTGTATTTCATGTGTATTTCAACTCCAGACAATTTTTCTTTTTCCAGTGTGGCAAAGCTCGAATCGAATTCAAGGAATTCAGGAAGGCTGCAAACAACTCAAAATTGATCCATCCACCCTCCATTTTCTTAAACAGCAATTTGGCAGGTTTTAGGTGGGGAATAGTTGAATTTGAGTTCTTAAAGGGCCAGAGTATAATAAATCTTGAAAATCGAATTAGAATTTTTACAAAAAATCAAATTGAATTTGAATAACTCCCTAGTCAAATTTTACATTTTTGACCATAAAAAATTCAAAAATTCGAATTTAGATTCGAATTTTCAATTTGACTCTTTATAAATCTGCCCCTTAATAGAGCCATTTTCTAATCTATAATACTGGAAGGAAAAAATGTGGCATTCCAACACTAAAATAATTCTGTTACTTTTTTAAAAAGTAGAAATGAAAAAAAAAAACAAAAACTGTTTAGCAACATATCAGATATTTCTATGGGGCTGATTTACTAAAGGGTCGACTTCTTACATTTTTAAAATTCAAATTTCATAGTAGTTTTGGGCTACTTCGACTATTGAATAGCCAAAAATTCAATTCAAATTGAAAAAAATTTAATATTTGAATTTTCAAATTTGAAGTACCAGCATTTAAAAATCCTTAGATTTTGATTATTCGGCAGCTTAAAGCAGCCGAATTGCCATTTTAGCCTATGGGGGACTTCATAGAACTTATTCTGAAATTATTTCTAAGTTCTGAGAAATCGAAGGATTTTGCTGAAATTGTTCAAATCGTTTGATCGTATTGAAGCTATTTTTTATTTGATTGAAATTGGACCTATTCGATCAAAAAAGCCCTTTAAAAATACTTCAAGGGTTGAATTTCGAAGTTTCTTTACTTCTAAAATTCGACCCTAAGTAAATCTGCCCCTATGTGTTTAAGCTTAATTATATGTATTTGTTTAGTAAATGGGAAAATACAGTTATTTATATAATTGTTTTCAATCATATATGCCACGAGCACTACATTTTCTAATTTTATTCTGTTAAAAATTACTATACTGCGGATGTTAATAGAAATAAAGAATCTGTTGTTTCAAAATATTAAACCAAATGATGAAATCCACTTTAATCCATGCTTACACTGTTATTAAATGACAGGGCTTTATTTAATGCAACCAATAAACCAATGTGAAATTCATTTTTTTAATATTCTCTTGAAGCAAAGGTTTTAAAATAGAAAGGCTGGAAAACAAACAGATATTAAAACTACTAACATAAAAATGAAATGGATTAGTTCTTTAGAAAGAAAAGGTTATTGCTTGCACCAGCAAAATGGTGAACTTATATGTAAAGTTATACCTTTTTGGAAGAAAATCTATTTAATTCTGGAAACAGGTGCAGCCAGGTGTTGTGCTTTACTGAGGAAATGTTCTTTCTAGTATTCATGTGACTGTCTATGCTTCCTGTTTGGTAATAAATGGTATTTATGGGTTGACTGTGTCCATAAATATTCAGAATCCTAACATATTTTTGTTGCATTACATTAAGCAATATGATCTGTTAGTCTGGCCGGTTTTGGATTTATGTATTTCGTTTATGGGCCAGTGTTTGCCCTTAGCAAGTAATTTCAAAAAAGCTTTTAAGCACATTATCTGCATCTTTGGATAGATCTATTTTATGAGTGTCTCCCAGCAATTTGTGCATGGACCTCTCCTCTGGTTCGCTGCGAATTCGTGGTTGGCGAATGAAATCACCCATCACTATTTTCTAGCAGTATGTGCCAATGGTTAATTATAAATAGAAAATTGCCATTTGAAATACTGCCCCCTGGAAGTGTACAATTGGTGGTGCACACAAACAAACCAAATGCACATATACATGTCAGCCTGATTGTCAGGTCACATGAATCAATTACTGACAAATATTTATCTTTCGCTGAGGAAGCACACTTTCACCAAAATCACAAGATGGTGGCTCAAGGTAAGAGATGTAAAAGAGCAATATTTACATAGATATATATTTCAGTTTCGTAAAATTCTTAAATATGTATTATCTATCTATCTATCTATCTATAATTTCCATTCATTTCAAGTTTAGTAAAAGTGTCCATGCAAATGTATTTTTTCAAGACATTATAGATTGCAGTTTTATTTTAATCATACCAACTTCTTGGCCTCTGATATAATTCAACAATCTAATTGAAAGTCTCTTTCAACAACCATAATTCACTCAATAACACCTATATAACAGTTATAGATGGATTCTAAGCTTTTTATTTCCATATTAACACAGGTACTAGGGATGCACCAAATCCATTTTTTGGATTAGGCTGAACCCCCGAATCTGCTGTGAAAGATTTTTCTGAATAACGACCAGATCTGAACCCTAATTTGCATATTTAAATTAGCTGGGGGAGGGTAAAAGCTTTGTGCTTTTTACTTCCTTGTTTTGTGCAGAAAAGTTACCTGATTTTAAGGATTCGGATTCAGCCAGGTACAAGGATTCCGCCGAATCCGAATCCTGCTGAAAATGGCCGAATCATGGCCGAATACCGAACCGAATCCTGGATTCGGTGCATCCCTAACAGGGACTTTTTTGGAAATTTCAATCTATCAGTATTGTCGATTTCTTGAAATTTTTCATGTAAGGATTAAGCTTATTATCTCCAGTGCAATGATTACTTTCATAGTTTGAAAGCAATAAGTAATGTTCTAATCTATATTGTTTATATAAAAGTAAACATTTTTGTAGCAAACAACCAAGAAATACGAATTAGGTTTAATTCAATAATTTAGGTGCTTGTATTACTAAACATCAATGATATTTTGTTTTAAAAGTGAGCTTTAAGTTTTATTTTATTAAAGGGAAACTGTCATGGGAAAACATGTTTTTTTTTTTAAAATCCAGCTGCCCCGGTCATGTGACTTGTGCAAGCACTGCATTCTGGCAGGCTATTGTTTTTCCTTCTCAATGTAACTAAATAGAATGCAGTGGTACATGGGTTTTACTACTGAGTGCTGTTCTTAGATCTACCAGGCTGCTGGGTGGGGGAAAGGGAGGGCGTGATTTCACTCCAACTTGCAGTACAGCAGTAAAGAGTGATTGAAGTTTATCAGAGCACATGTAACATGACTTGGGACAGTTGGGAAATTGACAATATGGCTAGCCCCATGCCAGATTTCAAAATGAAATATAAAAACATTTGTTTGCTCTTTTGAGAAATGGATTTCAATGCAGAATTCTTCTGGAACAGCACTATTAACGGATGCTGCAAAAAAAACATGGTGTTTTTCATCTGTTTTATGTATTTCGCTCTGGGATGAGGCCTTAGATTCTTGAATATACTAACAATATAGAGGTATAAGACCTGTTATGCTGTTATACTTATTTATCAAAGCCTGAATTTTTCTGATTATTTAAATACAAGCAGTTTGACCAAATTAGAATCCAGGATTTGACATTTTATTCCCTGAATTATTTGATTTGTTCCCAAAAGGTCAGAAGTAGCTGAACAGGTTTATTCAAGCGAAGACCACAAAAACTTCCAAATAGGATAGGGACTTCTCCCATTGACTTATATACAACCTTGGCAGGTCTGAGATGCTGGATTTTAATATTTGGACTTTTTCCATCCTCGGTGTATAATACATATGAAACATCCTATTTTTTCTCACTAAAAAATTTGGACTATATAGGAAAAAAAAACAGATTTTTTTTCGTTTTTGACATTCGGATTTGAATAAATAACCTCCTAGTCTATTAAAAAAAATCATGTAAGCATTAAATAAACCCAATAGGTTGGTTTTGCTTCCACTAAGAATTATTTATATCTTAGTTTGGATCAAGTACTGCTTTATTACTATGAAGAAAATAAATCATATTCATAAAATTTGGTTTATATCGATAAAATTGGGTCTAGGGGAGAAGGCCTTTCCATAATTTGGAGCTTTTTGGATCCAGGTTTCTGGCTAACAGATCCCATTCCCAGGGCCAGAACTAGGGGTAGGCAGAAGAGGCACCTGCCTATTATTATTATTTATTATTAACATGTGTTTCTATAGTGCAACCATATTGCGTAGCGCTATGGGGGCTCTGGCAGGTGCCTGTTCAAGATTCTTCTGCCTACCCCTAGTTCGAATTTGCATTTAATTTAATAATTTCACCATTATCTTTAATAAAGACATATATGACTTATATGTACCTGTCCTATTTAAATTTACCTAAGCGTAAGTGTGTTAATGAAGTTTCTCTAGGAAGAAAGTTACGCTTTCTCTTAGAAATGCTTATGCTGACAAATTCTCGCTGGCAAAACTTCACCATTGTTCATCTGCCGAGACATGAAAAACCCCTTTTACTACCCTTAGCCTGAATCTTTTTTTAGGATTTATGCTCACACTAGATAGCCATACTTTCTTCTACTGACGCCTCCTACCTAAGGTTATTCAGCACCATTCATGAGCAAGATAGCTCAAAAGAAACATAACATTGTGCTACAGTACCTTCCCTTATAAGATTACAGAGTGTTGTGTTTTGATAATCGAGGATGAGTAGAATATAACAGTGCTTTATAAAAAGGCTCATGTAGCCATTACACAACAGTAACATAAACTCTAGCACCTTAAGCAGTATAGAAAATACTCTGTGTGCACAGAATAACTTATGTGCACAGTGAAATCTACAGGCCATTTGTATAAACATCACATATTCCCCATATAGTAGGAAAGCATTTCGGCAATTGTAATAAACAACAACAATGCATCTTAAAGCAATAATATACATTCTTCACATGACATAGTCGTTGGTCCATGATGGTAGTTTTCTGATTCTCTCAATACGCCTTATAGGTTCACTTTCTTCAGGCCTATTGCAGTTGGCATTAGGAGTAGGAAAATGTCCTTCATCAAACGAGCTTCTTCAAAGTCATATCTAGCAGGTACAAGACGACTTGCATTCCATATGCGTCTATCAGATAGTTCATACTGTATGTGTATGGTCAACGCTGGCGTCTCACTTTAAGTGGTGTAGTAAATTTACATTGTCCTTGGAAACAAGTAGTCCTGGTTTCTTAATTCTGACTTAAGATCCAGGCACTCAGATGAGACAAACTGTGGTCAGTTGTCTGATATTAACTCCCTTGGATTATCTTCTCTGCTGAAGACTGTAGACAGAAATTATATTACTGTAGCTGATGTTATATGAGAAACAAATGCAATTTCAGGCCATTCACTGTAATAGTCTATTAGAGTTATAGCAAATCTGCAGTCTATAGGAGCATCTGCAAAAGGACCCACAATATCAATAGCAAGTTTTTCCCATGCTGAATTTCCCCCAGTGAAAATTGCCCAGAAATCCAATCTGTAGGGACATCGCCAATTCACTAACAGGTTCAGAACACAATTTACTAGCGAAAGAGACAATTGCTAGCATTCGTTTGCACTCTATAGCCAGGTGAATTTTTGTTCTGGCAAACAGTTGTTTCTCCACAAATTCACTAAAGTTTGAACTTGACTGAACATTAACTCTTTTGTCGGAGTTTGCTTCTCCACCTCAGACCAGGCGAACTGATAAAACAAAGCTACATCTTCCTCAAACTTATATCAGTGACATTATATCTTGTATGCCGGAAATGTATTAAAGCGGTAAAGTTGTAAAATATTCTTATAAATTATTCTTATTAACCTAAGCACAATAGTGGTATCGATGTTTTGCTAGGCAGAAATAAACAATAGCGAAAATTCGCTAGGAAATGCTTACCCAGCCAAAGCAATCCTAGCAAAAATTCACCAGTGTCCGGCTGCTGAGAAACATCTTAGCATTTTTGTGAATTAGCGTAGTGGTAACGAATTTGCACCTGGCAAAGTTTTATGAGGTATGGCGAAGTGACTGCTGGCAAAAATTTGCCCCAGTGTCTTGTTGCTCTTTGAAGGGAAATTGGTTTGCATGTATTGTTGGTGTTCCTCTTTTATTAAATATACTGTGGAACACAGGAGACATCATTTATGATCACAAGGGCTTTAATTAGTATGACATTGCTGTTTTATCTGCATTTTTATTTTATTTTTCCTTACGTATCACATATAGATGATTGTTGCAAACACATGCACCTTTGCAATATGTAATACAATACACTACTTATTCACTGACCAGTACTTACTAATGGAAATCAAAATACTGTACCTTTTGTGTCATAGTTTTAAAGTTTAACATTCTTTGTGGGTAGCGAGGGTAATGTGGGCAGAGCAAATACTTAATTATATATATACTTCATATAAATTTCATTACAATAAGACAAACAAGTGGCAAAGATATTCTTGAAAAAATGTATATGTGTAAATGCAATGGTGCTTAATTTTTATTTCACATACAACAAAAAAACAAAACAGGTAAAATAGCATTACATTGGTTATATTGATGGTAAACACACAGTTATCAAAACACTGGTTTATTAAGATACATTTCCTGCAGATGCAGTGATTGTAGAACCTAGAGTTAATAAGAATTCTGTGATATACTTCTATCCAGCTTTTCCAAACCTTTTCATATTTCCTGGGAAATACCTGATCTAGATATGTAAATTGGTACAGTGGGAGTATTGACTTAATTATGGTCTATCATTTAGTTAATCAAGGAAGCTCTCGAGCCTCCCACTCTATTAGTATACATTTCCTAGCATAGAATAGTATTAAATGTACTAGTGTCAAATCATTATCTGTTCCCAGCAGGCACAGTAACCTATGCACACAAGTATAAAATTAGCATTTTTTGCACCACATTTTCACATTTGTAGAAGTGTTGATTTCCTTATTTATATGCAGAGAAAGGCATGACTGAATTATAGCTAATTTAATATTTTAGTACCTTTAGTAGATTTGAAATAGAGGCACCATACATGCCCTCATCCCTGAATTACTGGTCTATACCAGTTGTATCATCTAAGACAGTGTTTACCAACTTCTGTGGTACAGAGGGCTGGAATTTGTTTGGCTTACAAGGTGGAGGGTCGATAACGGAAACCAGTGTTGACCACTCCTTGTTTTCAACCACACCCACATTACCACAAGAATGTTTAAGACCATATCCATATTAATGGTGGTAGCACACCAAAAAACCTAATGGTTGGTGCTCACTGCAGCAATATCACTCATCATTCATACGTGAAAAAAGTCATATAAAGACATACCCTTAAATCCTTTCCTCCCCTGTGGATAACACAGCACCCTTAGGGACCCCTAACAATAATGTTCCAATACTAACAAACCCCCCAAAAGAAATGTTCCACTGGCAGGGCACAGGAAGGCAGAGTATGGCACACCTAAGGAGAATAGGGCAGACAGAGTATGGCACATATAAGGAGCATAGGGAAGCTTGACCAGAACAGAAGACAGGGAAACTATCAGTATCACTGTAAGATGTACTACAGTATATACAGTGACACAGTGCAAAGATATTGCAAAGAGTAGGATCAATGATCCGCTTTCTAATTAACAACTAATGAGCAATAACTTACACAAAGAGAGCAGAGGAACTACAGAGATTAGTGTTTACAATCGATAGCCAGTTCAGCATCAATTCAGATACAATCAGGGAGCCCCTACCTTTGATGCATGACCTTTAGGTTCATGATAACTAAACCATGATCCAATAATCTTGGCACCCAGTCACAGTTCCAGGTTGACGCTCCTGACAAGTTTGAGGCTCTTTTGTTATGTGGCAAGACTTGGGCAATATCGTTTAAACACACAAACTCATCATCAGCAAGGAGTCAGTAATTCTAACTGATCAATATGTAAACTCCTTCAACCTTTTTTGTCTGTTAATTCTTAAGAATATTTGCTGGATAACAATGGTTTACTATGTAACAAAAGAATGGCTTTTTTCTGTTCTTTCCCAGCAATATATGTAGACACCATAAGACACTGGACTCTCCTAAGGTCGCCTTGGTGAATTGAAGCAACTTGCCATTGTTGCCTCTCAAAGGCTACCATCTTACCAGGTTTAAATTTGTTTTGCACTCTGCATTCTGTACTTTGTCAATGAGCCCTTAAATAAACAACTACTACTGCTAAATGGCTGAAACTAAGATAAAATGTCATGCTTGGGCAAATGTTTTATATATGTATGTATGTAAAGTATGTATAACATTATTTATAAAGTGCTGGTAATGAGCTATATCACTGTACAAATCATAAAAGTATGCAACAATATACACTATACGCATAGCTCATATAAGGACTCAGAGCTTAAGTGCTATATAGTTCAGGACACTATATAACATATATAGTATGTGGTGCTTTTAGAGATGTCACAATAAATATGCAAGACGTAGTTAGAGCACACAATGAACTACTGTATGCTGTCATTCTTTAGTATTCTGGTACATGTTATGTAAGAACAATGATGGAAAAACTATTATTGTTTGACTAATAAAACTATTACTATTTGACCCTCCGCCCCTAATTTATGCATAGTAACATGACTGGAGTCAGACTACAACTGGGCACATACAGCAGATTTTGGTAAAAAATGCACATGCAAATGTCTTCTGATCAAAATCTACACCATGTGTGCTCTCATAATATGATGGATATCAAGGTGATCCACCTAATAAAACTGCTATAGTTACAGTATCTATCTTGTTATGTTTTGGTAGTCGAGGATGAGAAGGGTATAACAGTGCTTTATTAACAGGTTCATGTAGCCATTATACAACTGCCTTACTTCCTACTTTCACTTTCCAAGCTGTACAGAAAGTCCTGTGTATCTGCATAGCACAAGTAATGTTCACAGTGACACCCGCAGGCCATTTGTATAAACACCACATATCTCTCTCTCTCTCTCTATCTGTCTATCCACCTATCTATATCGATCTCTCTAAATTGTATATACAGCTGTGTTCAGAATAATAGCAATGGGACATAACTGTTTTTGGTAGAAATTATATGTCTACGTGGCAAACAGAGTAGTAGAGTAGTAGATACCCAAGAGTTATGACATGCATGCTGCTGATTCTGTGTAATTGAATCATTAATTGAGGCTTGTTCAAAATAATAACAGTGTTCATAATGATAATAGCTTGTTCCAAATAATAGCAGCAATGAATTGTTGCGGTTCATTCATTCGGATGTCAATTACGGCCCTTATTAAAAGAGGAAAGGCAGCAAATGCTGGTTATAGTGCTTTAAAATGTGTTGTTTGAGGCATTATTCAGAAGAACACATACTTTAATTACAAAGCTGACTGGAGAGGGGAAAACATATAAAGAAAATGATAGGCTGCTCAGCTAAAATGTTCTCAAATGCTTTAAAATGGCAGATGAGGAAGAAAAAGGAAATTTTTTTCCAAGAGACAGAAGAATAGCCAAAATGGCAAAGACTCAGCCAATGATCAACTCCAGGAAGATGTTACCTGTGAGTACTGTTACAATTAAAAGATGCCTATGCGAATCCAAACTATTTGCAAGAAGCCCTTGCAAAGTCCCATTGTCTAAAAAGGCGTGGTTACAATTTATAAAGAACACATTGACTGACCACAAGAGCAACATTTTCTGGACTGATGAAAGCAAGTTATTTTATTTTGAGTCTAGGGGCTACAGACAACACCAAAACACTGAATGCAGTACACAGTGAAGACAGTGGAGCCTGGCGCACAAGCATCATGATATTGAGCTGTTTCTCACACTATGGTGCTGGGCCTATTAATCATATACCAGGGATCATGGATCAGTTTCAATACATCAAAATACTTTAAGAGGTCATGTTGCCTTATGCAATTTATAAAGAAGAATGCAGCCACTGCTATTTGCAGCCTAATATCCCCGTTTCTTCACCTTCTGTGAAATTTGATACATTTTTCTTCATGTTTTGATTTGGAATACGATTTTTTAAACCTACTGCTATTGATCTTTATTGGAAAAATCTGAATGGTGTATTAATTTGATTTCTACATTTTCTACAAAGAACACATTAATAGTGATGGGCGAATTTATTCGCCAGGGGCGAATTCGCAGCGAATTCCCATGATTCGCCGCTGGCAAATAAATTCGCCCAAAGCGCGTCACGACGAAAACGTGCCGCGAATCGTTTCGCAAATTTTTTAAACATTTTGCGAATTTCGCTGGAAATTCGCAAATTTTTCGGCAAAGCAAAACTGGGTAGATTCGCCCATCACTACACATTAAATACATTTTGTTTGGCAACAATTACTCAATGTTTACAAGACCTTCCATATGTAAAATATAGACTAGGGAAGCTGGGCTAGCCCACACAGATTATAGACGCATGAGACCATAGCTCTGTACTAAAAAGAGTAAGAATGAACTCATTTGTCTGTATCCAGCGTCCTCACTGTTATGCACCTTCTGATGCCGTTTTTTCTCTCCCACACGCTGGTCTCTGATCCAGCCAAATACACTTGCAACAAACTTTTGTTAGGGAGGAGGTCCATTCAGCGTTTCTTTAAAATTCAAAAAGACTCACATTTCCTGTATGACAAGGTAGTCGTCTGACGCGTTTCATGCCTCGTTCTGGCAGAATGAGGCATGAAACGCATCAGGTGACTACCTTTTCATAGACAGGAAATAAGAGTCTTGTGAAATCCCTGTTTATGATTTTAATGTAACCTGGAATAAAGCTTTTTGAATTTTAAAGAAACTCTGCATGGACCTCCTCCCTAACAAAAATTTGTTGAAATTTGTTGCAACTGTACTAAAAAGAGCCTAAAAGTGACATCAAGCAAAGAAGACCACAGCAAATTCTGCAAAGTGTTACAGCACTGGATCACCACACTATTGCACCAAAGATTAAAAGGAGACTTAAATGATTACGTACTCCCCATGCTTACAGGAAAAAAGAGTAGGCATCTTGGACCAGCAAAAGGATGCTGTTGACAAAAAAAGTAGAGGCTTACCTCTGTGGAGGAATTAAAATCAATGTTGGTGGACCTGAAACAAACCTTGCAAGCAGACATATGTATTACAGAGTAACATACAGTAGAGACCATACAAAAAGGCGGTATTAATGTCTAAACTGGCCTCCCATATTACCTTACTTATGGCTTAAGTCTACCTGTAAATAAAGAGAATAATAAAAAGAGAATGCATTACTAATACAATAGAATGGTAAACTTTAAATATATTATATTTGTAAAAAGAAGCTAAAATTAAAGAACAGAAACCATTCCAAATGAAATCCATTTTCCATATATACACACACTGATCCCTCCATAATACAATATCAGACTGGGCCCAGACCAGGTCCTTTAGTGGAAGCCGGAAGTGGCTTTTGACTTCACTCCCTGGCCCTCTGTGCAGCTGAACGAAAATTAAGGTAGGCACGGGGGGCAGGTTGCAGCTCAGGGAGGGGGGGCAGAGGGTGCTTTGAAACTGGGGTGGGGGGCCCAAAGGCAGTAGTCCCGGTGGTCCCCGCCCCCCCAGTGCAATGCTGCTCACATAAATTATATAAACCCATACACTAAATATAGATTTTAGTATGACTGTATCCTTGGATATTATGTTTGTCCAAGAAATCATCCAAGCCACTCTTAAAGGAACAGTAACACCAAAAAAATTAAAGTGTTTTAAAGTAAAGAAAATATCATGTGGTGTTGCCCTGCGCTGTTAAAACTGATGTCTTTGCTTCAGAAACACTACTATAGTTCATATAAACAAACTGCTAAGTAGCAATGGCAGAAATGTTACCAGTGCAGGGCAACACTGCTTTATATTTTTATTACTTTAAAACCATTTAATTTTTTGTCACTGGTCCTTTAAAAGCAATAACAGAATCAGCCATCACATCATCACCTGGCAGTGCATACCCAACCTCACTGTGAAGAACCACCTATGATGTATATTTATGATTCATTTATGATCCTGTTTTAAATATCTGGTTTTTGAAAAAAAAATGTAAAAACGCTCTTGAATTTTGGTGGCTTTTTTTAATACAAAAACTAGTTTTTTTGAAACAGGACTGAGAAAAAAACAGAAGCAATTGGTTACATAAAGCACAAATAAGGAATTTACTTCTTTTAAACATTTTTTTTGTTTGCTTGACCGTGATCCTCAAGGGTTCACAGATACTGTATGCCTTTAAATAAACATATGTGTTAAATGTAAAAACCTGTTTGAAAATTGGATATTATATAACTGTGGAAAAAGGTTATTTTTTTCTATATATTCCACTGAAATGTACCACACTAAAAGATAAAACTCCATCCCACACATCTCATTAAGGATCAAAAATTAGAATGAATAATTATATGCAATTTAAATAAACTACATAAAAAGGTCTTTCTGAATCTTTTTAGTGAGACAGTCTTTTAAGAACAAAGAAATCTATTTTTGCTTTCATTTCTTTATAATATTTCTTTATAATATCATTTCAATGATGTGTTGTCTAATGTCACTTATCAATGCAAAAACTGCATATATTTAAATAAACCATTTTAGGTTGAAGTGCTCTACAATTTTTTTTTGTTCATATGAAATAATGATCTCTTGCTCATTTGCACTTTCTTCTTTTAACAGAACGGGACTGTCAATTGTTCACGTCACAACAAAGAATGGTAGGTGGAAGGTTATCTTTTGTTTGGTTAATTATTTTAGAAGAATTCTAATGCAAACCAAAGTGGCTTATTATGCTGTGAGAGCCAATTTGCATATAGATAAAGTATTCTCAGAATTTGCCATTTTAGAATTTGTGTTTCTGTTTAGATTTCCTGTTGGACAATCATTTAAGTATGATTACTGTTATAGAGAGAAACCTTTTTAAAATCTTTTTAAAACAGACGAGTGTTGCTTTTGTCAAACACCTTTGTTTGTGGCACAATGCATTTTATTTTTAAACATACATATGTTTTTTTCCTTCAACAGTTTTATTGAATCTAATAAGCTACCTTCTTTTACCATGAAGCTACTAAATAAACAGAAACACAAATGCAAAGCATTCAATTACAAAACTGTTGCTACCTACAATGTGTTTCTGTCCTTACACCATCTCTTATATTATATATTTATTTGCTTTCTTTAAGCAGGCCTGTGTCAAGCCCATTCAAGGTTATGCAACCAGTCTATCTATTGTCCTGACTCTCTTTTAATCCTAGCCTCTTAAAGGAGCTGTAAACCCCCTCCACAAAAAGCTAATCAGTGAACAGCCTCTTTAAAATCTTTAGATAACTGTCACTCTGGTTGTTAAAGGTTAAAAGTAAGACTGCAGCATCCCCTTAATCACTTAGAAATCCTTCTCCTTCTGTAACCCCTCAGCCCCCTTGCTCATTTGCTTTGGCTGTTGATTTATGAGAATGCTCAGTTCTTCTCAGGTCAGATTTCTTCCCATATAAACTCTGCTCTAGCTGTCTGATCCTATTTTTTCTCACAACCACCTCTCCTGAGCTCAGCTTAACTATGTATGCCCAACTTATATACATGGTACTAAAATGTAGGCTTTACATGTCTTTTAAACTCATAAAAGTCTTTCTTGTGTTAATAACCCATGTGTGCACCAGTAATTTTCTGAACCCTTTGCAGTCTGATTTTTAACCTGCACACTCCACTGAGATTGTCTTATGTAGAGTGGCAAATTTTGCCATATTGCCAAAGCTAAAATATTCTATTCTCATCATACGCTGATGACATCCAGACACTGCATACATAGGCACCCCCCTCAATAACAACTGACATTCAGACCTAAATCTCTACCTGCTTCCTAGTTATCTCATCTTGGATGAACTAATGTCACCTCAAACTAAATACTCTGACCAAATTCCTGCTGACTTTTTTTCAATACACTTTCATGAAAAAATCTGGTGTGGGAAAAGAAATTATAAAATAATCTGAATCATATGAATCATATGATTTATTTGATTTGACACCCAAAATCTTCTGACTATTGTACAAACACAGTGTAGATCATGACATGTGCCACTGACTTCTATATTACCTCTATATGACCGTGGCAGGTTGGAATACTTTTTATTTGGACTTTTGGCTTAATAAATCATGGTAAACTTTTCCCCTCTTCACTTGTCTTGTGAATTTAATGCCTCTGGGACTGCAGATATGACTTGGGTCATGACAGGGGGACTGCTCAATTGAGCCAAAACTTTCTGCAATCCCACCGAACACCATTATTACATACCTTAATGAAACACCAGGAGCCAGAAATGGTGTAAATGGCCTCAGCATTTTATTCACATTTTATCAAATAAATAGGGCCTTTGTCAGCATTACCCCAAAGCAATATTCAAAAACAGAATTCCATAAGAAATTGCTACTATGCTCTGCCGTTCCACACTTGAGAGGAATTATGGCATTATATCCACCACTGAGTATACTACGTAGACTATACCTACATAAGGGATGGCCCCAAATCTGCTACCAGTAGGAGCTGCATCTCCCACCATGACAGAAGTTCTACAAGGTTCTCAATGATAGGAAATCCAAGCAGGATGTCACGTAGCATAAGCAGTAGTAGCATTTGTATCAATCAACTGACGGTCACAGGAGAGAACCTGCTTTCTCCCTCTTCTAAAATATCCTGTGCATACTCTGGCAAGGTCCTACTGCTGATGTGACATATAAAACCTAAATACATTTTCACATATGCACTGTTTTGGTCTAGAAGAAGGCAAAAACCCAGCCTGAGCCAGTGATAATTATGCTGTAAGAGGGAGAAAATCCTTTCTGACCACAGTGGCGATCGGAAATATTTCCAGGATCAAGCATTTGACATTTCTTTAACATGAATAATACCATGGGGATGTTTATGTTTATACTGTATAACCATACCAAAACCACACTATAATGGTGCATGCAATCTTTAAACATAAAACAGGGGCCTCCTGATACATGCATACATGGAAACCATAGATAACCACAAGTTAATATGCAAATAAATGTTTTATTTTTATTAAAATATATTCTGCAGCACTGTACAATAAATGGTTTTATATGTTGCTCATACAGAATGTGCCCAAACAAGCTTACAATTGAGACAGAGAAGGGATTGAGACACAACATGCGGGAATGGGCAAGGCCACAAGTAAGCAAAGTGAGAGATGTAGCATAGGGTTTTGCATTTAGGAAGCAGACTGAAATTATGCTAAAATCAGGAATGCTCCTCTAATGAGGCGAGTTGAGAAACTCGTCTCACTATATATACCAAAAATGTCACACACCAAGCTGCCTCAGGCCAATATCGCCCCTGCCTAAAATATATGAAGGTAAGCCTCTTAAGGCAGAAAGACAGACTATGGGTGCAAAGTTCAGAGAAGGGGTGTGCACTTGAAAAAGTCTTGAATGTAGGTGTGTGAATAAGGAATGAGAGAGGAGCAGGGTAGTAGAATAGCACACATAGTTTGGTGATCTAGAGATAAGATCAGAGATTTGAGGCAGCAGTATGAACAGTTGAATGTGAGGGTTATAAGTTTGAATCTTATTCTGAATGGTAAAGGAAGCCACTATGGGTATTGACAGAAAGGTATGACAACGGAGAAGTGGTTGCAGAGGTGTTTAAGCCTGGCAGCAGAATTCATTATGGACTGGATAGGGGAATTATAATTTTGGCAACATCTTGGGTGATAAATTAATGTATTTTAGAAATATTTCTTTTGTGAAAATGACATGATACGAGGAGTAAAGGATCAGGGTATAACTGAGGATATAGGATGATGATGATGGAATTGTTAACTATGATACACACTGGGATTTTATGGGTGTTGGATGGTGAAAGGGAATGAAGGCTGTCTTAGAGAGGTTTGATTTAAAACAGTAGTGGGAAATTCAAGTTAAAAGAGCAGACAGGGAGGAACTAGAAAAACACCAAAAAAAGTGTTTTAAAGTAATCAAAATATCATGTACTGTTCCCCTGCACTGGTAACATTGATTCAGTTTGCTTCAGAAACAATACTATAGTTCATATAAACAAGCTGCTGTGTAGCAATGGCAGAAATAAAAAAAGGCTATATGACACAGGTTAAATAATAGATAACAGAGTTATGTTCTACAGAGCTTTTTGCTGTATAACCTGAGCCTTTTCTCCTTTGAATGACTGCCCCTATTGCTACATTGCAGATTATTTATAAAATAAATACTATAAATAGTAGTGTTTCTGAGGCAAACACACAGTTTTACCAGTGCATGGCAACACTGCATAATATTATATTATTACTTTATTATTATTATTTTTTGATTTCACAGTTCCTCTAAGAGCGGGATGAGATTAGGATAGGAGAGTATAATCAAAATAGATTACACACAGGCAGATTAGTTTGCCAAGCGAAGAGGTATGGATAGAAAATAATATGTTTTTAGTTTGTTTCGTGAAAGTTATTGTAAACACAAGAAGCTGTGTGTTTACTTACAAATTTGGTACTGTACATGCAGGTATTTTATCTTATTAATGCATCATCTTATCAATCTTATCAACTTGCCAGCCAGAACCAGACTGAAAAAGACTTTGGCAAAAAGGGTAACGTAATGAAAAGTTCAAGCTTTGATAAATTTGCAGATCACTGATAATTTACCTAGGCGAAATTTCACTGAGCAAAACATCACAACTTGCATTGAGCTTTTTTGCTAGCTTTTTGGTAAATTGGTGAATTCACTGTGAATCGTCATTTTGGAGAATGTGTACCAAAAAAAAAAAATCACAATTAACTCTTTAGTTATATGCCCCCATGAGTGAATTAAGTTAAGTTTAAGGGAAATTCCTGGGTGACTTTCAATGACTATTGTGGCACTACATAACCTGCCTTACTTTCAAAATCAAAGGGTACTACTGTTTCATATACAGTATGGCTGGATGCTTGTGGACATGAGTGACTGGCATTTGATCTTAAAATAGCTCAGTTGTATTAATGGTCACATATGCAGTTACTGGGTCTGGACATGTTAATTGCAAACCCATAGGTTGGAAGCAACATTGTGTTTGTTGGATGTTACGGGGCACATATAAGTGTGTTTGACAACTTACAGCCATGGGATACAAAGTGTTACAGCTCACACTGTCATATACCTCTCTCCACTAGTAGTAGTTGGCCCTGTTTTCTGGGGTCTGACTTAAATTGCAATGTATTCTATGTGACCACAGCCTATCCCACAATTACATAGTTACATAGTAGTTACATAGTTACATAGTTAAATTGGGTTGAAAAAAGACAAAGTCCATAAAGTTCAACCCTTCCAAATTAAAACCCAGCATACACACACACTCTTTCACTCAAACCATATATGCCCATAGCTATACTAACTGTAGAGTTTAGTATCAAAATAGCCATTGATATTATGTCTGTCCAAATAATCATCCAAGCCTCTTTTAAAAGCATCAACAGAATCAGCCATCACAACATCATCCAGTAGTGCATTCCACAACCTCACTGTCCTCACTGTGAAGAACCACCTACGCTGCTTCAAATTAAAGTCCTTTTCTTCTAGTCTGAAGGGGTGGCCTCTGGTGCAGTGATCCTCTTTATGGGTAAAACGGTCCACTGATATTTGTTTATAATGTCCTCTAATGTATTTGTAAAGCTTAATTATGTTCCCTCACATGCGCCTTTTTTCCAGAGAAAATAACCCAACCTGGACAGTCTACCCTCATAATTTAAGTCTTCCATCCCTCTAACCAGTTTAGTTGCACGTCTCTGCACTTTCTCCAGCTCATTTACATCCCTCCTAAGGACTGGAGTCCAAAACTGCACTGCATATTCTAGATGAGGTCTTACTAGGGATCTATAAAGAGGTATAATTATGTTTTCATCCCTTGAATTTATGCCCTTTTTATGCAGGACAGAACCCTATTTGCTTTAATAGCTACAGAATGACACTGCCCAGAATTAGACAACTTGTTATCTATAAAAACCCCAAGATCCTTCTCACTTAAGGAAACTCCCAACACACTGCCATTTAGTGTATAACTTGCATTTATATTATTTTTGCCAAAGTGCATAATCTTGCATCAATATTGAACCTTATTTTCCAGTTTGCTGCCCAGTTTCCCAACTTAGACAAATCACTCTGCAAAGTGGCATTATCCTACATGGAAGCTATAGTTCTGCAGAATTTTGTATCATCTGCAAAAATAGAAACCGTATTTTCAATGCCCACATCCAGGTAATTAATAAACAAGAAGAAAAGCAAGGGACCCAGTACAGATCCCTGCGGTACCCCACTAACAACACTGGTCTAATTAGAAAATGTTCCATTTACCACCACTCTTTGTAACCAGTTCTCCATCCAGTTACAAATACTATGTTCTAGGCCAACATTCCTTAATTTAACCAGCAACCTTCTGTGTGGCACTGTATCAAATGCTTTAGCGAAGTCTAAGTAAATCACATCCATGACCATCCCAGAATCGAGGTCCCTGCTTACCTTCTCATAAAAAGAAATTGTTAGTCTGGCAAGATCTATTATGCATAAAACCATGCTGGCACAAACTCATAGTATTGTTATTTGCTATGAAGTCCAGTATCTTATCCTTTATTAATCCTTCGAAAAGCTTTCCTACCACCGACGTCAGACTAACTGGTCTATAGTTTTGAGGCAGAGAATGGGATCCCTTTTTGAATAGCAGCACCACTTTAGCAATTCGCCAGTGCACCATGCCAGATCTCAATAAATACTGAAAAATTAAGTAGAGAGGTTTGGCAATCACAGAGCTAAGCTTGTTAACCCCTGGATGAATCCCATCTGGCACTGGACCTTTGTTTATCTTAAAATGTTCTAGTCTCTTTTTAATTTCAGCATGTGTGAACCATGCATCATTAGATGTATTATTCGAATTGGGACTATTAATAAGGAATTAGCTGGTTCCTCATTTGTGTAGACAGATGAAAAGTATGCATTCAGAATCTGAGCTTTTTGCTTGTTCTCATCAACCAACTGACCCCCGTCTGATAATAAAGGTTTATTTATTTCACAAATAAACAAAAAGGATTGTTGGGAAGCAGATATGTTTCAGCTAAAAAGACAATTTGCTGCTGTCTGTCCTCAGAGCCCCCATGTTACATTAAGATGTCAGTGTAATTCACAAAACAAACCACAACCGACAAACACACACAGATTCCCTGCCTGCCTGCTGATTCCCACCTGCATGTGACTTTCTCTAGAGTTCTGTACAATCTCCTACATAAAACACAGCACATCATCAAAAGGAGGTGCAGATGACATCACATACTCCATATCTGGCAACTTCATTGAAAGCAATGCTAGAGTATACTGACAATCAGCTGGGGGAGCTGGGTTTAGCCTAGGAGGAGGGTTTGGCTGAGTTGTTATATGCCTGGTAGATAAAGCTGCCTTGAAGGCATCCTTTGTTCCCTATTCCACCCTACTCCCCCAAGGGCTCTTCTTCTGAACTGTTTTTATTCATGACACTTATTGAGCCTCTCTGTAGCATGCATGTCATCTCAGTACTGTTATCTTTATGCATGGGTCCCCTGATATACTTTCCATCATTACTGTCACGGTCGGCACCCTAAACCCAGATCCGATGTCAAGCACCCTGGTCTAGGCTCGTGCTTCTGCTTATAACAGCCGCCTTTCACCTTGGGAGGAGCCCTCGGCTAATCAGATGCCGCCAGGTCTTAAAATGAGAGGTGCAAGAAGAAGGGTTCTGAGCAGACAAAGGGGCACAACTGTTGGTAAAGTCAGTAAAGCCACAGGTCACTGTACAAACAGGAGTAGGCAGGTCAGACAGGCTGGGTCAAGGCAGGCAGATAGCTAGGGTCGTCAGGCAGGCAAGGGTCAAAACCGGGTTATCAATCAGACGAGGATGAGGCAGAATCAGTAATCAGGCACGGGTCAAGATACAGATATTAGGATATTAGGATAGTCAAAGCCAGGCAGGACAAACACAGAATCAGGGTCAAAAAACAGCAAGACAGGTAGAGCACCAGGTATCACAACCTATCACGGGCAAAGAACAACACTAAAATGCCCCTTTAAATAATCAAAAGTTCGTGCCATTGCGTGATGACACTAGCATGCACGAGCGCACAAAACCAGAAGTGCGCGCCACGCGCGCACTATAGCAGCCAGCTGACTAGGAAGAAGAGCAGCGCAACGGGCGTCCCCGCTGCACCACTAGACCCCCAGGGTAGGATTTTCTTACAATTACATATTTCTTACTCCAAATGCATTGAAGGTAATGGGCATTTATTCTCAAGTTTTTTTTTGTGTTGTCCTTTGTGGAAAGTATGTAATTTTTTCCTGGCAAAACAAAATGCACTGTGAAATACTAGCTAATTTTCACAAGAATTTTTCGCAACTTGCAAAAATGTTTTCATATTTTCAAAGTTTCAAAGTTTATCAGAGTTTCATATTTCAGTACTCTCTCCCTATTCCATTTTATTTATATGTTTTCTTATTCAGACAGATGTACATGTTTATTTTTATCTAGCATGCTAAATCTTTGGGCTGGAAAGTTATTCTTCTTTTATCCTTTACTTTTATATCTTTTTAACTTTTGTGCAGCTTATAAATAAACATGTAAATTTACTTAAATTATGGAGTAGCGGTGCTGATCTTGTATGTTGATGCACTTTCTGCTTATCAGTAAATACTGCACTAGCCAGCAGCTTTTGTACTCTCAAAGGAAAGATATGGAAAAGTTTTGCGCATTGTAAGTTGTGTGTGGCTGTTGTACACTAAAAATTACATGCTGAAGGGAAATATAGTTTATGAGTTGTAAAGAGAAACTTTTAACCTGCATTCAAGCCATTAATAATATCCTATATGTATATTTCAACATTATACACATAATGATTCAGAATAGTTCAGGTTTCAAAATGTATTCATTTGAGTGCAGCCAATAGAGCCTAGCCCATTAGCAAAGTCGGTCTTCACACACAAATTTATGTGCCACTTAGCAGTACAGCTTCTTGGCCAGGGGGTATGCTAAACTAGAGGATTTGCTAATGGAGGAAAAATAGCAGTGGCACTTTATTGCTTTTGGGAATTGATGCAGAGGCATAATGTCAAGAAATCTAGGCTCATGTATATGTATGTGCTTAGGAAGGCTGCAGATATGAAATCAATATGAGTAAACAAAAGTTAAGCATTTTCAAACACAGGCAAAATATATTCATTTGATGTCATATATTCACAAACACCATATATTTACAACTACTGTTAGGTGGCTGATTTCTGTATAAATGTAAATATGTTTAGGACAACATGCAAAAAAGTTTATACTTAAAAATATCATACTGTAATTATATCTCTTTGGCTAAACAGTTAAAAGGCAGTTCTGTTGACTGTGCACAGTGTACTCTGACATTGTTTCAGTTTTGCTGTTACCTTAGCATTAAAAAATAAAATGATATTTGTAGTTGATTTTTTATTTGGATCAGATATTAAAGAGGGTTATATAAAAGTTTTTAAATTAGTAAATTTAAAGGTAAGCAAAGAAAATAGAAAAAGTGAAGGATACTACAAATGCAATGACAGATCATAATATGAGGGTTAGATAATCTGGTTAAGTTGATCTTTAGGCATAGAGGCGGGGCAGACAATTACTTTCACTTTCCATTCAGCACTTCCTAGATGTTTAATTGTGTAGCCAGGACATGGGGGTGGACCTTGGGTCCCCGATTCTGGTGCACAAACAAGATTCTAAGATGATATAACTTTTGCCTTAATAACAGTGTCCACAAAATGGCTCCTGCCTGCTTGCTATAATTTTGAATTCCCAGAGTGAAGGAAACAAGAATCAAATAATTTATATAGTGTAAATAAAGTTAATTTGCTTAACTAATGTGATAAAAATAGGATTTTGAATATTACTTTTAGGTGACGGGTCTCCTTTACAGCACACAGTTCCAAAATGTATGTGGCACTATACCACCAAGGATAGAATATGGTATACAATTTAAAGGGCAAGGAAAGGCAAATAAATAAAATCCCATTTTTACTTTCTTTAATGAAAAAGAAATCTATCTCCAATATACTTTTATTAAAAAATGTGTACCGTTTTTATAAGAAACCTGACTGTAAGCAGTGAAATTCTCCCTTCATTTAGTGCTGTGGATAGGAATTATCAGACGGTCCCTAACTTCTGGCAGGGAAACAATCATACTTATGAACAGCAGGGGGAGCCCCTGCCTTACTTACCAGCCATGCAGAACTCAAGCATCTTTGTTTTATGATCATTTATGACAATCCCTAAGAAGCCCAGATCACACTGAGCATGTGTATGTAGTCTAGTCTTGCAAAGATGTATAACAAAATTACAAGATGACAGCCCCCTGTGGACAACTTTGAAAGTATAAATAATTTGTTTGATTAGGCTTGTGGTGCAGTAAGTTCATGTTTATGTTTAGTATACAAAAAACAGAATTTCTAGCCTTATTCTATTTTAGACTTTCCTTGCCCTTAAATGGCAGCTGGAGCTCTATTTGGTTTCCCAAATAAATATAAAGTGGTGTCAGTCAGTAATTGTGTTGCACATGCCTAAGGCTAAATACCTGGGTAGATCCAAATGGATGTTAAAAGCCTTATATCTTGAGAGGAACATTAATTAATGGTAAGACCCAGTATACCAGTGAAATATTTACTTAAATCCAAATATTGATTAAACACGCACGTACAAACTACCTTTGATTTGTTGGATTTTGTGTTGTTGTATTGAACCTCTAAAAAACAAAAACAAATTTGTGAAGACCAATGTACTGTGATTGCCATATATTAAAACTTTCTAAATATTGACTGTAAAACACATTCATTAAAAATGATGTAAAATTAATTCAACAAAATTGATCTGCAAAGGTTCAGTTAGATACCATGAAGTAAATCAGCATAAATCACTTTTAATAGACATGCTCAGAGCATGGCGAATAAAAGGACTGTGATTTTTGCACACTCTTTCAAATCTCATGTGAGTTTGAGGCTTGAAACATAATTGATTAGATAAACAGAGTATTCATCTCAGAATTATTCTACAAGATGTGCATATTGTTTCTGCCTTTAACTGTTAAAGGATTATTAACTACTTCATCAAATAAGTTTTTAGTACTATAAGGTTTTAGTGCTATAGATATCAAAAAATTTAAATTCACAACTTGATTGTAAAACCCTCACAAAAGGGATGTGCTGGTCCCAGACATACTGTGAATGCGAAACAGCGTAATGATGCCACTGAATAGTTTAGAGCCACCAGGAGCTGAACATGCTTATCTTTAAAGTGATACCGACATAAAAAAATTAATTTTAACATATGAATGTACATTAAGGGGCAGTTTTACTAAATTTGTGTGAATGATTTGAAATTCTATAGAATTTTTTAAAAAATTGGAATTCGAATTTTCGAATAGTTTTTGTGGCCACTTCGACCATCGAATTAAAAAATTCGATCAAATCGAATGATTCGAATAAAAATCTATCCCATAATTCAATGGTCGAATTACTTGCCCTTTAAATTTTTATTCGATTGCCTAGTTCGCCAGATTAAACCTACCGAATTGCTGTATAACCCTATGGGAAACTCCCATAGCGTTTTTTACGGCTTTGATCAAATGGTTAAAATCGTTTGAATTGTTCGATTTGAATGATTTTATTGATCAATTGAATATTTTTATCCGATCGTTCGATTAATCAAATTGCGTTGAAACCCTTCAAATTCGAATATTGAATTAGAAGGGTGAAAATTCGATAAAAATGTGATGATGGTTAACCCACGAATTCGAAATCTGCCCCTTATAAATGTTACCTATAGGTCGTGTTGATCATTTTTTGTGAGAGGTTTGTTTTTTCTATATAATTGTTAGTTGACTAACAAGCCTGACTCTCTGACTTTGCCAAACTGGCTGTCCCATCTCAGCCTGTTCATTAAGTTTGTAATGCTAACGGACTCCTGCTGCACAAATATGGCAGCCTCCTCATACAGGAACATGGGGGATCAGACAGTAAGGGGCAGATTTATCATTATTCACGAATTTGAGGGCTTTTAACCCTTGAATTCGGCAGAAATTCGACTATCGAATGCTTATCGAATAGCTTTAGGCTATTTTTTGTGCGCTATTTGATTTCACGAAAAAATGGACAGATTGAACAGCGATTAGTGAATTCGCGGTGAATTCCCGCGATTCGCGAATCACCAGCGAAATTTCGCCAAAAAAAAAACGAGTCGCGCGTGAAAACAATGCGACGAGCGTCAAAGTTGACGCGATGCGTCGTTTCGCGAATTTTTTGCCGATTCGCGAATTTCTCTAGAAATTTGCGAATCTTTCGGCGAAGCGAATCGCGGGAGATTCGCCCATCACTAACAGCGATCATTCGATTTAATGAAAAAATCGTGAATTTTCCTTGGCCTGGAACATAGTATTTGTACCTGGATAGAGAACTGGCTAAAAGATAGACTACAAAGGGTGGTGGTAAATGGAACATTTTCTAATTGGACCAGTGTTGTTAGTGGGGTATCGCAGGGATCTGTACTGGGTCCCTTGCTTTTCAACTTGTTTATTAATGACCTGGATGTGGGCAGTGAAAATACGGTTTCTATGTTTGCAGACGATACTAAATTCTGCAGAACTATAGGTTCCATGCAGGATGCTGCCCCTCTGCAGAGTGATTTGTCTAAGTTGGGAAACTGGGCAGCAAACTGGAAAATGAGGTTCAATGTTGATAAATGCAAGGTTATGCACTTTGGCAAAAATAATATAAATGCAAGTTATACACTAAATGGCAGTGTGTTGAGAGTTTCCTCAAAATTTTTGTTTTTTTTTATAGATAACAAGTTGTCTACTTCTGGGCAGTTTCATTCTGTAGCTACTAAAGCAAATAAAGTTCTGTCTTGCATAAAAAAGGGCATAAACTCAAGGGATGAAAACATAATTATACCTCTTTATAGATCCCTAGTAAGGCCTCATCTGGAGTATGCAGTGCAGTTTTGGACTCCAGTCCTTAAGAAGGATATAAATGAGCTGGAGAAAGTGCAGAGATGTGCAGCTAAACTGGTTAGACTTAAATTATGAGGGGAGACTGTCCAGGTTGGGGTTGTTTTCTCTGAAAAAAGGCGCTTGCGAGGGGACATGATTACACTTTGCAAATACATTAGAGGACATTATAGACAAATATCAGGGGACCTTTTTACCCATAAAGAGGATCACCGCACCAGAGGCCACCCCTTCAGACTAGAAGAAAAGGACTTTCATTTGAAGCAGCTTGGGTGGTTCTTCACAGTCAGGACGGTGAGGTTGTGATGGCTGATTCTGTTGATGCTTTTAAAAGAGGCTTGGATGATTTTTTGGACAGACATAATATCAAAGGCTATTTTGAAATTCTACAGTTAGGGGCAGATTTACTAAGGGTCGCATTGTCAAGGGCTATCAGCCCTCGAATTCGACTGGCGAAAATTTGGTGAATAAATATTCGCCAAAATCGAATGGAATATTCTCCAATTTTGAGCATATATTCGACTATTCGCCAGAATTGTACGATCGAATAGTCACAGGAATAGTCGCAGGAAAAAACGCTTGAATATTCGCCAAAATAGTAGGAATCGAATGTTCGAAGTGCTAGATTGAAATTTGGCAAAAGACTTAGAAAAAAAAGCCTATGGGGGCTTCCCATAGGCTTCTATTGCAATTCGGTAGGTTCAATCTGGCGAAGTAGGCAGTCGAATAAAAATTTAAAGGGCAGCTACTTCGACTGGCGAATAATCTATTCGATGCGCCCAAATATGCTATATTCCATGGTCGAAAATACTTAATTTGCATATTCAAATAGTCGCACGATCGAATTGAGACTATATCGCGGGCAATTTGACACTATTCGCGCGAATATACGAATCCTTCACACAAATTTTGTAAATCTGCCCCCTTAGTATAGCTATGGGCATATACAGATTGTGTGAAAGAGTGTAGGGGTGTGTGTGTGTGTATGCTGGGTTTTAATTTTGAGGGGTTGAACTTGATGAACTTGGTCATTTTTCAACCCAATTTAACTATGTAACTAAACTATCCATACACACACACCCCATCCATAACCTCACATTAATTATATACACACATACAGTAGCTATACTAACTATAGAATTTCATATCACAATGCCCTTGGATAGAATGCTTTTCCAAGAAATCATCCAAGCCCCTCATTAAGGAGAATTCAACCCCTCCAGTGCTAAAATCCCTCCCCCCTCCCCTGTGTTGGCCTACCTCCCTCCTCCCCTCCCGGCCTACTGCCCCCCCCAGGCATATACCCCTAACTTGTTACTGACCCCTCCATGCAGTTCCTCTCCTGTTGAGTTCACGGCAGCCATGTTTGCCCGTGTGCTCCTCTTCCTGTTTTTGCCGGTGCTTGGTGGCACATGCGAAGTAGTGGGATTGACCAGTAAGGATCTACTGCGCATGCACCCGAAAGTGACAAAGTTTCCAATTTCTTTTTTCGGAAACTTCATGACTTTTGGGTGCATGCGCAGTAGATCCTTACAGGTCAATCCCTCTATTTCGCATTTATTATTTATTTTGTGATGACCCCCTGTTTGTTTTAATTCATTGTTGTACAGTGGTAAAGGGCTACATGTAAGGGGTACATCCAGTAATTGGTGTGACTGTTACAGTACTTGAATGTGTGTGAGAGTGATTTAAAGTAAATTTGTTAATGATAATGTTAAATTTGTTAAAGGTACTTCATATGGAAAGCTAGCATTGGTAGCCCAGACCCCAATGAGGAGGTAGTGGTCTAGAGGCTGTGGTTAAGCCAGAGACATTGTGGAAGTTATAGTTGTAGGATCAGTGGGACTGTCCTGAAGCAGAGGGGCATAGAGTGTATAACCATTTCAACACCCCTTCTGTAAGTGACACACTCCACATGTGGCACTTACCTGATGGCATGGAACAAACCAGAGCCCCTCTGCAGTGGTACTGGAAGAGACTGGGTACCTGGTACTTACTAGCTCAGTGTTTCCACCTAGTGGGATACAAGAAATGCACCTATGGCTGGCCCACTAGGAAAACAACAGCTTTTAGTTTGCCGCACACCACTTACTTCAAACTTCTGGGTGCATTCATATCCCAGGCCACCTCCAAGCCCAACGTAATGTTAGTTGTCCAGTTAGGAAAGAAGCACACCAACTCGGCCAGCAGTACCTTTAACATGTTGTGTTCACTAGTGTGTGTTGCACCTGAGGAAGGGGTTGGTCCCTGAAAGCTGGCCGAGTTGGTGTGCTTCTTCCCTAACTGGACAACCCACTAGGAAAACAGTAATAATTCACACATGGTATTTGGTAAACTAAATAACCGTTTTTCTAAAAATAAATGTAAAGGGGAAGCTAATACAAACAGCAACAGGTGACAATAGGGGTCTTATTTACTAACTTAGTCAGTGTGAATTCTCTGCCTAATTAAAAGACTCTTTGCGAGCACCTTTGCTATGGATATGGATAATACTCACATCCCAGGCTCTTAGCATACCTTACAATCACACTTCAAGTGAGTCAAGCACTTATGGACACACAATGCAACTGTAAATTCCTATCTGAGGTGGGGCAGAGGGAAGTAGAACATATGCATTCCAGTCTTATCCTCTGGACTTGATCAAATGTAGGGTTGTTAAATAGTTTGATGGTCAATTATTCAGTGTCAATGCGTGTATGCTCAAGTTTCTTATTTATGAACAGTATTGTTGGTAAATTCAGTAAGCCTGATGATGTTAATACTTGAATGAAACTTGCTGGAGATCTCTTGAAACAATTTTCTTCTGAGCTATTGTGCTTGATTTATTTTGGGGTTTCTATGGGGTGGTGGGCAACAGTGGTAAAGCATATCACATGTATGAAAGACCTGTCACTGTGATTTTCTATGACCCTACCATAATTCACAGATCTTTGGTCTTACCAGAAGTCCAATTGTGGCATGTTTGCCATTTTGTCTGGTTGCAATAGTTTATGAAACATTATAAAATGTTTGTAAAATGTTGTATCTTCAGTACCTTGACCCTAATGATGTGGCTAACTTCAGAACATTGAATTGCCACTTTTTTTCCCCAGTCTTATTTTTTATATGGATTCTGTAATTGGATTTACACGCAGGATGCCAGCTGATTACTTTATACTGCAAATTCTGCAAAGGTATGAGGTTAATTCTTGTGGCTAAGACAGACAAACTTGGATTGGATGTTGTTCTGTCATTTCATTGGACCTACTATTGTGTTACTGTATATTGGACCTAAGATTGATGTATTATTGGTGCATTTTTTGTCTCTTGTATTACTGTGATCAACTCTAACACACTTTTATGTAAGACAGTGTATTTGTATAAATGTATACAGTTTCTCTATGCAAAGAAAATCTGGATTATGGAGAACATGGTGGGGAAAGAATCTTTCAGATAAGTGAGATGTCAAGTCAACTTGAATAAGCCAAGGCAAAATCCTTGAGGAAACAATGAAATGGATATAACCTTTAGAGTGAAAGGTCATTAAAAAAAAGACTGCAATATTCTAAGACTGGCATGTTAAAATAATTTACATTTTCAATTCTATTTGAAAGATACAGAACTTACATTGGGTCTTTAACAATGCTGAAAGGTCATTCAGAATTGGTACGATTAAGTGTCATTTGTAGGATTAACAGAATTGTGGATGTAGTCTGTTTCATTTTCCATGAAGTTATTAAAGGTCAAATTGATGGCACTGCAATAATGTTTAATGGAATTTCAGGTGTGCTTACCAAAGTTAATTGGTGGTTTCTGATCTACATTTATTACATTTCATAATTCACTATCACTGTTGTTGAGAAAAAATGTAAATATTTTTTTTTTCAATTTTAGTAAAGCTGGCCTAAAAATTTTGAAAATAATTTAATATTTATTCAAGTGAATGCTGTTTTGTAGAATGCCTTAGGTGTGCACCCACAACCCCCCCTCTTTTTGGTTAATGGTCATGTTATGAATAGTATTGTTGAAAAGAGGAGCACGGCTAGGTTTGAGGGGGAAAGACTATGCAGCAAATTTCCACCTAGGAAGGCTTCGCCACTTTGCACCACTTAGTCAAATGTTAATTTGCAGTGCATACTCTAATTCATCAAAATTCATTGGGAGTGGATGCTGGCGAAATTTCATCACAGAAAGCATTTCCTAGAGAAGTTTTGCTAGAGTTAATTTCTCCCAAGCCAAACTACTCAAACACGTTTACACTTAGGTCAATTTGAATGGGGCGGGTACATATAGGTCATATATATGTCTTTATTAGTGATGTTGGGGAAATTGCTGGTGGCTACTTATTATTAAAAATGTCCAAGGAAGCAAAATAAAAACAAAAGAGATACTCTATTGTCCTAGGCATGAGTCCACCCTAAAAAAATGTGGCATGACTCTCAAATGGTTTAATATTAAACAGTAACAACTTTAAAAATATGAAAGAAAACTTTTTTCTCTTTTTTTAACTTTTCAGCAAGCAATATATGATTTCACTGACATTAGACTGAAGAGGATGTAACTTTATCTTATAAGAGTAACGATCATTTGCCTGAGCAAAAATTCACCTGGCTAACTCTTTCGCTAGCGAATTGTCCTCTACATCTGTTAGTATATTGGCATTGTCCCTGCTGATTGTATTTCTGGCTATTTCAGCTAGCGACGCCACTTCATCCTTTAGTGAGTTTGCCCCATGACCTCTGTTTTAGCTAGGTGTAGTTTGATAATTGTTGGTAAGATTTGCTTGATTACATTGATATAAACAAAAAAAATCTTTATTGGTATAATTTATTTTTCATGCTGCTAAGCCAAATTATTGCTCGCCTATGTAGCCCTAACATTCGATCCTCTTTGGGGGAAATTCACTAAAGCGCAAAGCGGCAAACACGAGTGCAAATTCACCAGCGTGACGTCATTTTGCCACTTCGCCAATTTACTAAATCTCCCTGGCGTAACTTCGCTAGCGTGCAGTTACAGTCTGCTATAATTAACAAAAGTATCAAATCTCCAAGACCTTCCTTTACAAAAAATAGGCAAAAATTTGAAGGCTGAATTTCTATAGAAGTAACCTTGTGGGCGGGGGTTCCAGATTTAAAGGAGAAGTTACCCCTATGATGTTACCTACCACATTAAAAAAAATGTAGATAAATAAAAAAATTCTTTTCAACATAAAACTTTCATTATGCAATGTTAAAAACTCCAGGACACTTCCATAACAGACACCTTTACAACCACTCCAGCACAAACTTATTTCCACACATGCAGTTACAATGTTTCAGGGAAAACAGCTCTCAGTAGGCACACCTGTCTAGGAACTTGGAGCACACCCAACCGCCAGTTATACGGTATATGCTGCCACTTGTATCCACCACTAACCGCTAGTGGTCTGAGGATATCTCAGGTGATACCCCTTCACTGTTCCAGGTTAGGACCTTTTTTCATCCAATTCCCATCAAAGACCCAGGTGTCCTTCCTACCTAGTCCTAAACTGCCACTGATTCCCTGACTTACGGAGTGCCCGTAGGAGTCTAACTCCACTTCTCTCCTTGATGGGGCCCAAACTGCCCTTACTAAACATCCTACCTATCTCGAGTACTTAGTACTCGCTTACTGTGATCTTGCCTAGCTCCACCTGTCTATGATGATGATCTCTCATTCACCGACCAGCTGTTCTTAGTTTGGTCACACCTCCCATCAAGACTGCTCACTTTGGGCGGGGCACCTCCTTTTAAAGCCCTTCTGTGTCCTAGAGCTCCCTCTGGTGGCCGGGGAGAAAATTACACTTAAAAATTTACTAATATAACTCCACTGCCATCTAGTGGCCTTTTTTACACATTACATACAACACATTTTAAACACATACATTTTACATACTGCACATTTTGTGATTCAAACAGATAACTTTGCATACACATAATACCCTCATCACTTTACACCCCCTTACAACTAGGGATGGCGCGAACCGCCGAAAAAAAGTTCGCGAACATGTTCGCGAACTTC
>CM044440.1:44974623-44996619 GCA_024363595.1 Xenopus borealis
ATATATATATATATATATATATATATATATATATATATATATATGTGTATATATATACTGTATAGTCAATTAGTTTTTTGATATTACAATTTCTAGAATTAATTTATTTATTTATTCCATTATACCATTATATAGTATTTATTCCAAAACACTATTTTCCAATCTTCCCTTTACACCCTTCACAAATGATTCACAATACTCATAAGTCTATTTCTTAGTTTAGATATATTTGTTTATTGCCAACCTTTTATTGTCCAGCAGTTATTAGATACCATAACCCAAGCGTTTGAGAGAGCAATTGTATGCTTGCGGCCAAGTCCCGACTGAGACAACGTGTGTTATTAAAATTTTTTTATATAACCAAATAAAAACAAACATTTATTTTCAGTAAAGCAGCTAGTATTTCCACAAAATAAACAGTTTTCTTCAGTAGTAGTCAGTATTATAGCTGATTAACTTACTTCTGTTCTCTGACCTTTCTGGGTTTGAACCAGACAATTTAGTTTTTACTGAACACCAGACTTGACTTTCTCAAGATTGACAAGCAATTCTGCTAATTGAAGGCTGCAGTGTCATAAACAAGCCCCTGATTTCAACAACCCATCAGCTCTGCCCCTAAACTTCACCCACTCCACACCCTGTCCGGAATGTTGAAGACCAGAAGCTTTCTGCTTCTGAGTAATACAGAGCCCTCCTGATTAGGCAGCCAAATCTAATCAGACACAACTGGTCAGCTTGCAACCTTTATTTGGTTATTGGTAACTTATTTACCTCCTTCAAATAAAACAATACTCATTTCCAATGTCCTATGCAAAAGTGCAAAGTGCAAAATCCAAAAAAAAGGCCATAATAATCTAGCTGCTTTTTGCATGGAGCGAAAGATCAAAAATCTGACAAAAAATACCAACCTGGCAGCTGTTTATTATTTTCCTGGCTTCTAGATCTGTTTATTTGTACTCTCTGCACTTCAGTTAAAATAAAACTAGCCTAAGAAGAATTAGGCTCAGGAATAATGTCTCTTCTAAAAAGTTTATTGGCCTGCTATTAGAGCTCTAAAGCTGGCCATAGACGTAACAATTACGATCTTTCTCGGAAAAGATCTTTCCGAGAAAGATCGTTCGTTTCAACACACACGTGTAGAGCTGAATCGTCAGATAAACGGGTAGAAACAATAGAATTCTACCTGTATCTGACGATTCAGCACTAACAATGGCCGATGTTCAGGGTGATTTCAAAGGCATCCGATCAAAATATTCTGTCCAGTCCGATCAACCAGCCGACCGATATCTTAATCTTCTGACGATATCAGTCGGCTCATTTCCCACCATACACGCACCGAATATCGTACGAAAATTCGTTTCGTACGATATTATCTGTGCGTCTATGGCCACCTTAATTGACTGCTTCTCTAAAGGTGGCCATACACGTAGAGATCGCCAAACGAGCGGATCTCTCCCAGATATGCCCACCTTGATAGGGCTCAATGATCGGATCAGAATGGCTGTGGATTGGCAACCTGTATTGAGGCTCTGTTTAGCAGTACACCTGGTTTTTATACAATCAAAACCTTCCTCCAAGCCTGGAATTCATAAATAATCTCCTGCTTTTGAGGCCACTGGGAGCAACATCCAAGGGGTTGGAGAGCAACATGTTGCTCATGAGCTACTGATTGGGGATCACTGCTCCATGGTATGCCCGGTGTGCAATGCTACTTGGATGATATAATTGTCTACGCTCCAATAATGGATCTTCATGACAAGTACCTGGAAAAGGTTCTAAAATGCATTGATTCTGCAGGACTGAAACTGAACCTTTCCAAATGCCACTTCAGACAAACTCAGCTGTCATTTCTGGGTCATATAATTTCACAAGATAGATTACGGCCTGACCCTGACCATGTCAACACAGTTACACAAGCACCTACTCCATCTGATTTCCAGACCTTAATATCATTCTTAGGTCTTACTTCAGTTGTGGAGCCACTCAGAGCACTACTACGTGGAACTTTAAGTCTGGTGTTGTCAGTATCTGCTCAACATAGCTTTGAAATAGTGAAAAAGCTAATTGTGAACAGACTATGGCGTGGTGCAGTTCTCACACAGATCCGTGTGGACCATACAGAGAAAACTGTTGCATTTGCATCCAGAACACTTTCAGAGACAGAGCGTAAGCATTCAACTGTTGAAAAAGAAGCTCTAGCGTGTGTTTGGGCAACAGAAAAATGGAGAACCTACCTATGGGGTAGAGAATTTACCTTATGCACTTATCATAGCCCTTTAACTACACTACTTACAACAAAGGGACTAGGAAGAGCTGGAATGCTTATAGCTAGATGGTCAGCAAGGGATCCTGTCATGGAAAAAAAAATCTTTTCAAAATGCATCAGTTAATAGTGCTGTCCCAGAAGAATTCTGCACTGAAATCCATTTCTCAAAAGAGCAAACAGATTTTTTTATATTTCATTTTGAAATCTGACATGGGGCTAGACATTTTGTCAATTTCCCAGCTGCCCCAAGTCATGTGACTTGTGCTCTGATAAACTTCAATCATTCTTTACTGCTATACTGCAAGTTGGAGTGATATCACCCCCTCCCCGTTTCCCCTCCAGCAGCCTAACAAAAGAACAATGAGAAGGTAACCAGATAACAGCTCCCTAACACAAGATAACAGCTGCCTGATAGATTTAAGAACAGCACTCAATAGTAAAACCCATGTCCCACTGCGTACTATTCAGTTACATTGAGAAGGAAAAACAACAGCCTGCCAGAAAGCAGTTCCCTCCTACAGTGCTGGCACAAGTCACATGACCAGGGGCAGCTGGGAAATGACAAAATGGCTAGCCCCATGTCAGATTTCAAAACTGAATATAAAAAAATCTGTTTGCACTTTTGAGAAATGGATTTCAGTGCAGAAGCCTACTGGAGCAGCACTATTAACTGATGCGTTTTAAAAAAAACATATTTTCCCATGACAGTTTCCCTTTAACTACAAAATGCAATACAAACCAGGTTTGAGAAATGTTACTGCTTATTGCTTGTCACGTTTACCTTTACCTACAGCTTCTGATACACTGGATGAGGACATAGAAGTTGTAGCACTAACTGATATATTATCATCTACAGTTACTGTTGCTGGTTTTAAGCAAGCTTGCCTCACATGTCCAATTCAAGTAAAACTATGGGACATCTTACAAAGCAAATGGCCAAATGCTGAGAAGAAACTCAGTCCTTCAACCTTACTACAGGATTAGATACGAATTATCCTTAGTAGATGGCTATGTTGTCCATGGAGTTTACCGTTTATTGGTACCAGAAACCTTGAGAGAAAAGCTCATACAACTTGCACATGAGAGTCATCAATGAATTGTACGTACAAAATAAAGACTACGAGAACTATACTGGTGGCCAGCAATGGATGCCGATATGGTAACTGCCATTCATTCTTGTGTTACTTGTCAGAATCATGACATAACAGCTATCACACATACACCACCACTTCAACCAGTATCATTTCCTGATACAGCATGGGAAAAACTTGCTATTGATATTGTTGGCCCTTTTGCAGATGTTCCTATAGACTGTAGATTTGCTATAACCTTGATAGACTATTACAGTAAATGTCCTGAAATTGCATTTGTTTCTCATGTAACATCAGCTACAGTAATAACATTTCTGTCTACAGTCTTCACCAGAGAGGGAAATCCAAAGGAATTAATATCTGACAATGGACCACAGTTTGTCTCATATGAGTTTGAATCCTTTCTGAGAGAGAGGAATATTGTGCATAAGAAATCTTCAGGATGCCTTTCCTTCTGACTGTCCCATTGGAGAAGTTTCCTTTCCTCCCCAGAGGGAGCCAGTGCCTGACAGCAAGGGAAGCCGATGGCAGCTGATCGAGAGTATGGTGCCCAAGGAAGTGGTTCTTGCGGGAATCATCAGTTCAAACCAGACCAGGCTCTGCACTTCCCCTTGGTGTTCTTTCTATGCCGGGCAGAGTGTCTTCGGCCACAGGACTCACAGCGGCAGCTCCAAGAGATGCGAGAAAGGACACGTGGGAGCGGCTGTGATTGGGGTAATAGTCAGGAAGCACCACTGCGAACGGAGAGTCTCAGCTTGATGATTGCATTCAGAACAACTCCGATTTTAAAGTTCTCAAGTTTGTATTTTCCCATCTGACCTTTACACCTGGAGATGTTTGAGCTGCATCTTATTTGTCCTTGATATAGTCCGATAGGAGGGCATCCATAATAAAGAGAGGGCTCCCCACAGGTTTGTGAGTAACAAGTGGACAGAAGTCTTGCATTAGATGATGGGGTTCCCGCTGGTTGGGGTTTGGCCCACACACAACATATATTAGCCCTGGCGGACTTGAAAAAGAAAAAGGGTCTCAGTGCATTTAGGTAGGATCAGGATACACAATGAGGTGAGGTCATTATACTTTTAATGGTTAGGGCTGGCCTGAGGGGACTGGTGTGGAGGGTCCAGCCATGCTCCCGCTTCCTCCGAGGAGGTAAAGAAGTGAACCTGTGAGCCGTCTGTTACTCTCAATTTTGCTGGATATAGCATTGAATATCTCAAGTGCATCTCCTTCATCCGTTGCTTGACTCCCACAAAGGTGTTACGTTTCTTTTGCAGACTTGAAGAATAGTCCGGGTATATGGCTATCCTACTGCCATGAGTGAGGTCTTGCTTGTCTCTCGCCATAGCCAGTATGGCGTCCCAGTCTCTGTAGTTCAGGAGGCGTAGCAGAAAAGGCCTGGGTGGTGCCCCAGGGATTGGGGTCTACCCGGGACCCGATGGGCCAGTTCCACCACAAAGAAGGAAGAAGTGCATTGGTGCCCAGATTTGTCTCAATAAATTACACAGGATTGTTGCCTTCTGCTTTTTTCAGGCAAGTATTGTTAGATTATTTAGTCGTTGACAATTTTCATAGCCATCTAAGAGCTCAGCTTGCTTATGCAGCTCTTGAGTGAGCTGTTGTATTTGATTTGGGATTGGGTCACATCTGTCCTCGATTCCAGATATACGTCCCTCCATACTGTTCACTCTCTCTCTGACTGTCTGGAGATCAGCTCTGAGCAAAGAGACATCTACCTTCAACTCCTCAATTTCTGTTGATATCGCTGTTTTAGATTCTGATATGGCGGCAAGCAAGATTTGGACCCAGGGGTCATGTTGTGGGGGGTCTTGGGGAGGGTTTTCAGGATCCCCTGAACTCTTATCTGTGTCCCTGGGTGGGGAACACGCACCTCTGTCAGCTTTTTATGCAAATTGTTCTAAGGTTTTCTGTTTGGGGCCGTATTTGCCCATTATAAATGAGTATACCCAGCAAATGGAGGCCCTCGGGTATGCGTATTTGTTTAATAGCGTGTATTGCACTGGACACCTATATTGTTACAGTCTCATATTGTCACATCCATATTTCTGCCTGTTGATGTGATAGTAGAGTAGTTAAGGCAGATTTATGCAGATATCTTGCAGCAGCTTGCAAAGTATGTAAGGTACCCCAAACTTGTTTCTATCACTAACTCTAAGATACTTGTTGCAGCTTATGCTCCTCTGAGCTATTGAGTGACTCGTTTATTTGAGGGATGAGTTGTGCGGGAAATGGTATTTCTATAGCCAGGATTGCACCAAGTTACTGTATGTGACAGATGGTGCATGTCTTCAGTGATACTCTTGGGGGGGGGGGTCCAGAATGTATCTCAAAATATGTCCTTTCCCCACCTGCACTGTGTGTCTGCTTTAAAGGGCAAGGAAAGTGTAAAATAGAATAAGGCTAGAATTGCTGTATTTTGTATACTAAACATAAACATGAACTTACTGCACCACAAGCCTAATGAAACAAATGATTTATGCTTTCAAAGTTGGCCACAGGGCGCTGTCATCTTGTAACTTTGTTATACATCTTTGCCTGACACTGGCACTGCACATGCTCAGTGTGGTCTGCTTGAGTTCTGCATGGCTAGTAAGTAAGGCAAGGGGTCCCCCTGCTGTTCATAAGTGATTGTTTCCCTGCCAGAAGCACTAAATGAAGGGAGAATTTCACTGCATACAGTCAGGTTTCTTATAAAAACGGTACAAATTTTAAAATTAAAGTATATTGGAGATAGATTTATTTTTCATTAAAGAAAGTAAAAATGGGATTTTATTTCTTTGCCTTTCCTTGCCCTTTAAAGGGGTAAGCAGTCAGCAGGTAGGCTGTGTGAGCATTTGCTGGTCTTGTGGCTTTGGGTCCCTTCAGCTCAGTTAGCTGGTACTCTGGGAGATAGGCTGGGGAGCCCCTGGGGACCAAGTAACCAGCCAAGGTGTGTAAGGGTTAAGTGGGTTCCCACTGACACTGACCTGCTGGCGTTGTCTCCTTAGGGCTGCCTGGGTGTACACAGCTGTTTGCCCAGACTGTTTTCAAGATTGTGCCAAATTCAGTCTCAGGCCTCCATCTCTGCAACAGGCCATACTTTGCTCCTGGTTCTCAGGTCCACCAGAGCTCTTGTTCCCATGGAGAATTAATGCGGGGATCTTCCGGAGCCTCAACAGGAGTGATTGGAGCTGTATTGGCTCTTGCTCCTGTCAGGTACCCCATAGATAAAAGGTTGGCCCCAGGAGCACCTAGAGTTTGCGACTCTCCACCTGAGCAGTTGGCCATGCCCTGAACTATGTATATTTAACTATGTCAAAATCCAACACTCCGTGCAAAGAGCAGCATCAGTAGGTGCTCCTTGGCCTGTTATTACTACATAAGTGCTTAGGAAATGAACACAAAAAGGTGCACTCTTGTATGAATTGCCCTAACTGACTTGGGCAAAGCAATTGAAGAAACTTTGTGTGGGTTCCTGAACTCACTCTCTGCAACTGATTGTTTGACTCTGACTTGCTTCTGAATGGGTTTAAATTTTTTTTAACTATTTTGACACAAGCTAATTGAATGCAGAATAAGTTGAGGCACTAAGGGCTCATAGAGACGAGCGGTTTTGCCCACACTCCCCTGCATGCAGGGAAGGGCAGGACAGTCAATTATTTTAAACTGGTCTGTACACACATGGATGCATGTAAATGGCGAACACAGATGAAAACCAGCATTTGTACCTGCGTTCTCCACTTACTGTGTGAGTACAGGCCCTTTTAAATGAATACATTGCATTCGTTCCTGTGATCCCCTGTGACTTAACGCTTTAAAACTGAACACAGAGGAGTGCAGGCAAAACCACTTCTCTGTACAAGCCCGAAATCTCTGTTTCTTTAACTTTTTTGTCCAAACCTGGATGCTACAGTAAATTACAGTGAATTTCCCCCTTAGAATATTATCACTTGTAAGAGGCATTCAGTGCATATGTCAAAGCATATAAACTTAAAATGACAAATCAGATAATATATTTTTAACACACAAAAAAAAAATCAAATTCTATAAAAAAATGAGGAAAAATTACTTTGCAGTATTTAAGAGATTTCTGGATAATGGGTTTTCAAATAATAGATCATATACAAGTACTGAAAATGTACAAAATCTGTTTCACTGTCAATTCACAAATATAAAACTACAAATTGACTGTTTATTGGAAGTATAGCTCTTTATAACTTTTATTATGCTCAAGAGAAAATAGGAATACAATTTAAACACAAGGCTTTTAATTTATTGTATAATAGGTCCCAGCCCAATAAGGTGATAAGGAATATATTAGAGGGCATTTATACAACACATATATCTAGTGCTATTTATGTGAAGCAAATGAAAGAACAGATAGAATAACCTTTGCGACCTTCCAGTACTTTTGCTTTACTTTGCATTCAATTTTTGCACTATGCATCTTGTACTTTGCAAATGAGCCCTTATTTAAATATCATACCAGGGCAAAGGTTTTATATATATATATATATATATATATATATATATATATATATATATCCTGCACTTAACATATATAGTATGTGGTGCTTTTAGAGATGTCACACTAAACATGCAGATTAGAGTTTTCTAGTGCACATAATATGCTGTGTCATCATTCTTTAGTATTATGTCACGTTATATAAAAATTACATTATTTACCACCCCCCCCCCTTGAATCTGGCTGTCACCGTGCACATACTGTAGATTAGATTTTAGTTAAAAAATGCACACAAAAGTACAAGTGTTTTTTTGGCAAAATCTACATGTTCACAATGCCAGGCAGATTCTAGTCATGGCAATGGGTTTACATAATGGGAGGAGGTGGGGCTAAACAACATTTTCTTTGCCAATTTTGTTAAGTTCTGCTAATGCCTTATCTCAATTGAAGCTAAGAAAGAATACTTTTTATTTATAAAAAGTGGTTGTGTTCTCTTTGGAAGATTTGGTAATTTTTTTCTCGGATGCAGATGACAAAATATAATGGACATCAAGGTGAACCACCTAATTAAATTTCTAGATATGTTCCCCTGTTTTCATGCCTAATATCTACAGTTTTCAGGTTCCTCAGTGTTGCTTCTTACTACATTGTTAAATAATTCTGCTGTTAATATTGTTTGCCATCTCAAAAACTTTCCTGCTTGCCACATAGCTGTAGAAGGCAAGATGTTAATATTAGCGTTCTATTACTTTGTGCAAATGGCTCATTATGTTTCTTTAAGATTATATGCATTTTAAAAACTAACAAACATTGGACAGAATAAATATGTGCTATATTTCAAAAATGCCAAAACATGCAAAAAATGCCATTTTATAGCATGTTTAAGTTAAGTACCTAAATAATAATTGTTCTGCAAGCATTATACAAAAATGCAAACCCCCTTTGTGGGTTTCAAGGTTAATTAATATAAAGTAGTATGCCACTAGAAGGATAAGCCTGAGTGAAAATCATTTATCAGTCATCTTACTGAATATAAACCTGACAAGCTTATAATCGACAGCTTCAGACATTTATGCATTAATACTAATTTTTTTAAGCACATAAACTGCCATTTAGAATAAAAACCTCATGTATTTTAAACATTTAAAGGAAAATATAGTTGTCCAACTGTTTAAAAACTGCTTTAAAAGACAATTATTTCAACCTTGTTTAATAAGAATCTTAACTTTTACTTGGCACATGCCATAGAATTACAAAGGACATTGACATAAACGAGCCATTGCACTGATATTGTATATTCTACAGTTTCTCTAAGTTTCATGGCAATCTAAAGTATTCACTGCCACAAAGGGCTGAGAATGTTTATGATGGGTAACATCATACAGTATGTAATACACTGTGTGTATTTTTATACTTAAAGCTAAGTTAGTAAGAGCCTAATTATCAGGCCCGGATATGTGGAAAACACCCATTGAGTTCAATAGCTTTCCCACAAGGAAAAACACTTAAAAAAACCCTTTGACTCCAATACATCTGGGGAACTTTTACCATTTTGCTAATTTTTCCATGATTTTGTGTCTCTAAAGTTAAACAGGACAGTTGTACTCATCACTAGGGATGTACAGAATCCACTATTTTGGATTCGGCCGAACCCCGAATCCTTCCCGAAAGATTCGGCCGAATACCGAACCGAATTCGAATCCTAATTTGCATATGCAAATATGCAAATTAGGGGTGGGAAGGGAAAACATTTTTATGTCCTTGTTTTGTGCCAAAAAGTCACGTGACTTCCCTCCCTGGCCATAATTTGCATATGCAAATTAGGATTCGGTTCGGGCCAGGCGGAAGGATTCGGCTGAATCCGAATTCTGCTGAAAAAGGCAGAATCCTGGCCGAGTCCCGAACCGAATCCTGGATTCGGTGCATCCCTAATCATCACTGTATAGTATATTTATAACAAGTAATGAGGAAACCACCTCAGATCATGGAGAAACAGAAAGTGTAAACAGAAATGTCCATATATTAGCTTCATTTGAGTAGAAAATAAAAAACACACCAAATGAATTATTTTTCAAGTAGATGAATAGAAAGTAATTTGCTTAGACTTTGTTAAGTTAATCACTACCAATTTGCTTCAGAACATATTTTATTAATAGGATGCTTTCTGGATATAGACAGATAGAGAGAGATCATCAACACTAGGAGAATTAATCATGGATTGTTGCTGTCCTTGTAACAGATGGGAAATGTTCATAAAATTTTTAAGATTTTCCATATTTGTTTGAAGCTTTAACTTCTCCTTGTGCCAGTATATTTTGCAATGTTGTAGAGTGAAGTTACAATTAAGAGTACAACAAATCAAATGGGAAAAAGTGATACAGGTCCTGGACTATTTGTTGCTTAAAGAGGTACTGACACCAGAAATGAAACCTTTTTTTAAATCTATCATAATATTGTCTTTGCATGAGCAGGTAGAACCCCACCCCCCAATTGTCAGGAGTTTCTCATCTTTATGTTTTCATATTATCAATTAATAAACAAATGTAAATGTCTTCCTGCATGGACTGCTATATTGTGCTTCGGGTGCGGTTATACATTATAAACAAATGGTATCATTCATATTAATGAGATACTGACACCTGAAATTAAACTCTTTTTTTCTATTATATTATTATTATATCTATTATAATATTGGCTTTGACAGCTACTTCTAACTTTGCCATACATTATTTGCATTATGATTTTACATTACCTGTCTGATCCCCCATGTTACTGTATGAGGGGCTATCATATTTGTGCAGCGTCAGGCATAGGAACTTCGATTAACAATTATATACAAAAGCAAACCTCTCAGCAAAAAATGATTAACATGACCAATAGGTAAGATTTAGGGGCATATTTACAAAAATTTTAATTCGAGGGTTAATAAACCCTCGAATTAGAATTTAAAGAGGAAGTGGTCAAATTTCAAAAACATTCGAATTCGAATGTTTTTAACGCAATTCAACCAATTTGACCAATCGAACGATGGAATATAAAAAATTCAATCGTTCGATTAAATCATTCGAATCAAACGATTCAAATGATTTTAACCCTTCGATTGAATTTTTTTTATTCAATGAATTCCCATAGGGTTTTAAAGCAATTCGGTAGGGGCCTATCGAATTTTTTTTAAAGGGGTATTTCGACCATCGAATATTTGAATACAATTAAATTTGAATTATTCTAATTATTCGAATCGGTCGAATTTTGAAAATTCGATGGTTGAAGTTACCTCATTTGCATATTTGAAATTCAAATTCAAATTTTTTAAAAAATTCGATCAAATTTCAAATTCTTCACACGAATTTAGTAAATGTACATTTATATGTTAAAAAGTAATTTTTTAGTGTTAGTATCACTTTAAATGAATGTAAAAATGTTGATCCAGGGAATATTTCCTTGGGGTAAGGAAGGAATTTTTTCCCTTTCAAGGCATAATTGGCACTGGCTTCAGGCTGGGTTTTTTGCCTTCCTCTGGATTAAAACAGTGGCGATATCATAATGTATTTTAAGTTTTATTTGTCAAAGCAGAAGTAGGACCTACACTGGTACATTTAGAAGATGGGGAAACATAGGCGGAGGGTGAATTTTTGTTTGGGGAGGCTAAGGATGGACCATACACAGACTGACCTAAATCTAATCTCAGACATGGATCTTAAAAACGATTCTCCCCAAACAACTTCTAGCAATGCATACTGACATTCTGGAAATCTCTGCAGGTGGGAGTATGTTTCACCCTAATATACATTTTATGTAGTGTTACATGGGAGCTTTATTCTTCACATTTTCTGAACTGAAAATGTGTTGTAGCTGAAATCTGGTTATTTGGTATGGGTCCTTAACCTAAAGCAAACACTGCAACAATTACAAAAAAGAATTAATTGCTGGAACATTAAAGCATTGTGTCCTAGGTAAGTAAGCTTGAGTGTGCTGTTGTTGGTTTTACAGCGATGAAGGCAGCAGGTACTGACACCTTTGATGCAGTGAGATGCACTGGGCAGTGTCACCCCTTACATTATATGCAGTCAGATTTAGTCTTTAGTTACAAACCAAGCATATTATTTACAGTGAGGTGCAGTAGGTACAGCTGAATGCTGAATATTCAGATATGCCCCCCGCCCCACACCGTCATAATACACTGAAAAAACATAGGTTTCTATTCCAGTCATGCAGTTTCATGAGGACTCTGCCTTAACTAACCAAAAATAAGTTCTCCCCAACCCCACCCACATCTGTAGCCTGATTGGTTAGTTTTTCTGTCTGTCAAGAAAACCGTGCTCTGATTGGAGGAGTTACAAGGAGAAAGATCCAATCAAACGCAGTTGATTCTAGCAGAGCCTCCCCAAGCCTTACTGAAGATCCGCCTGTGGGGAGAAAGGTTCTCTCCTGTGACTGCAAGGTGGGTCGAATGATACAGATGTTATTGCTGCTTGTGCTAGGTGACTGCCTGATTTCCTATTATTGAGACCCTGCAGATTCAGGGTCGCCAGCATTTATGGTTGCCACCTTTCCTCATGGCTGAGACCGGGCAGGGGGGCGTGCCTGTGACATCAGTGGGTGGGTCAGTGACATCAGTGGGTGGAGCTATGAAGCTGCGATCGGCTGATCGCCGTGTCAATCACAGGAATCCTGCCTGGTTTTCCTTATTTGGAAAACCGGGCAGGAAGTTTTAACCCGGGCAGCCCTTCAAAATACTGGGCTGTCCGGGTCAAAACTGGACAGGTGGCTGCTGAACTTCTCTGATGGTGGAAGATGCAGCTTCTGCTGGTAGCAGATTTGGGGGCCATGTTCGTTGTAGGTAGAGGCAGCCTAACACTCAGTGGTATATATAATAACATATAATAACATAGTGCTCAAGTTTTTACTGAGGAATGGCAGACTATAGTAGCAATCCCTTATGGAATTGTGGCTTTGAATATTGCATTGGGGGGCCTATTTATTATTAAAATGTGAATAAATGCTGAGGCCATTTTACCCCATTCATATAACAATTGGGTTCAGTGGGATGGCTGAAAGCGAAAGGTCAATTGAGCCCCCTTGTCAAGGAATATATAAAAATACAGTCAAACAGGCTGTATTGAAAATATACTGCATAAAACAGCTGATATGTAAATTCCTACTTTGTGTAAATAAACCATTTTCATAATAATAGTTTTTTTTTGACTGACATCAGAAATTTTTTATTATTTCTTAAAGTGAAAGGACTATTTGTTGCTTAAAGAGGTACTAACACCAAAAATGAAACCTATTTTTACATCTATCATAATGTTGTCTTTGCATGCTATCTATAATTTTGCCATAAAACAATTTACAGATGCTTTTATATTACCCACCTGATCCTCCATGTTCCTCTGTGATGGTGCTGTCATATTTGAGCTTCAGAAGTCTGTTAGCATTAGAAACTCTAACTGACATGTTGAGAAGGGACAGTCATGTTGGCAAAACATTCAGGTTTAGGAACTTCAAGTAACAATTACTTACAAAAGCAGCTCTATCAATGAAAAATGTGAGCTATGTGTAACTTTTAATTTTTAGTGTCAGTGTCACTTTAAGGGGCAGATTTATCAAATTCACATGAAGGATTTGAAATTCAATTGAATTTTCAAAAAAGATTATAATTCAAATTTTTTAATGTTTTTGAAGACCACTTCAACCAGTGAATTATGAAAATTCAATCGAATCAAATGATTCAAATAAAAATCTATTAGAATGTTTGGCAAATTTATCAAATTCACATGAAGGATTTGAAATTCAATTGAATTTTCAAAAAAGATTCTAATTCGAATTTTTTAATGTTTTTGAAGACCACTTCAACCAGTGAATTGTGAAAATTCAATCGAATCAAATAATTCGAATAAAAATCTATTAGAATGTTTGGCTATTGGACAGTCGAATAACTTCCCCTTTAAATTTTTATTCGGCTGACTAGTTCCCAGATTAAAGATACCGAATTGGCTTTCATTAATTTAGATCGAATAAAAAAAATTCGATCGAATGGATAAAATCGTTTGATTCTAACAATTTTATAGTTCGATCGAATTTTTGCTACTTGATCGAATAGCGGTAAAATCCTTCGAATTCGATATTTGAATTCGAAGGATTTTCATTCTCCAACAATTCCCAACAATTCCCATGGTCAAATTTGAGGGTTTTTTAACCCTCAAATTCGACCCTTAGTAAATCTGCCCCTAAATATTCACTTTGGGGGTATTTTCTTTAACTGAAATCACTCAAGACTTTACATTTTTTCAGTAATGTCTGAATCGAATGGTCGAATGGTCGAATAGTCGAAGTAGCCTATGCAAAGTTTTTCAAAAATTTATTTTGAAAATTCACTTTAACCCTTAGTAAATCAGCCCCTAAGTGTAAAAACTACGAAAACATCTAATGCAAACATTTGCATCTTATTTTACTCAAATCAGACTTTTAGAGGTTTTCAGATTTTGTTTTCACTATAATTTGTCAGTATTCGTATTTTTTGGATTGTTCATTCCTTTTTTTTGTACTTTTTGGGTTATTTATCAAGCTCTGAATTTATCTCAGTATTTCCTGCTAGAAACTCCGAGCATATCTACCCTGGTTTTTTCGGCTTATTTATTGTAACATTTTCCCGAAAATTTTCTTTGTAGGAAGAACTCAGATTTCCTTGATTTTTTCGGATTTCTTTTTCCAAAAATACGATTTTTTCGGATTTTTCCCCGAAAGCTCAAATAACAACTTAACGCAATCAAAAAATCTATCGGACTTCTCCCATTGACTTATATGTAATATATGTTGAGATGCCAGATTTGAATATTCTGACTTTTTCATCCTCTTGGTTTAATAAATTCCGAAAAATTAGTGATTTTAAAAAATATTTTAAAAAAACCCACAAATTTTTGGATTTTCAGAATTCAGAGTTTGATAAACCCCCTCTATATTTGGATCTTTAAATAAATTCCATATCATTCATGGTTTTAAAGAAAGTGAGTTGTTAAGTTGTTAAGCCTCCACTCATAGCCGTCTGTAAACTGTGATACAATGCTGTATCTAAAATATATCTGCTTTGAGACTTAGTCACAGGTTAAAATGACAGCCTGTCCCTCCTCTAGATTTGCTTGCTGCTAAGCAACTGTTAATTAAACAGTCGTAAATCCCATTTGAGCTAAACAGTGACAGAAAGGAATGATAAATTAGAAAGAATTCGCCCATGACTTCCAACTCCGCCTTTTCTCTGGGTGATAAAAAATACAATATCTTCTATCCAAGTAATTTCCTTGCTCGACAATGAGTTTAGCTGCTATAAATGTTAAAGAAGCCAGCTTGCTCTTTTTGCTTTTTTTGTTTTGTTCTAAAATATCAGAATGCATGTAACCTATATCTGTATTAGGTGTACTTTGATTTGTGCTGTGCACAACTTAAAACGGACACTGTGGATTTGTGATTATTAACCCTGTGGATCTACTACATGACGCCTTGATACTTCCCCTTAAGGAATGCCCAGCCAGTAGTGTTAGAGTCCAATGCAACCCATGTTCTATTACTATAGTTGGACATTTACCCTTTTGGCTTAAAATAGCCCAAAATAGTGTTACATGCATAATCAGACTCAGACATTGGGAGGCCTATTACCTAAAATTCAGCATTTACAGGCAATAAAAAAAAACATTTAAAAAACATGAATGTTACCTTATTTATTAAATGTAAGAAACTCACCCTGGTGTCAAGTGGAGGGACGGCAGGGACGCCTGCCGCCCCCTCGGCGGGGATACCCGCCGCATCCTTTCCCTGCCGTGCTGGATCCTAGACACGCGCGGCACACTTCTGGGTGTATTTAAAGGCGCAGGCGCACTGACTTGATGATGTCAGCGCAAAATGGCGCCAAATTCAGATGTATTTAAAGGGACTTTTTGTTGCTATTCACTGCCCCGTTATAGGATTCGCTCCTGGTGCCTTTGACTTTGCTCTAAAGTTTCTAGTTTGTCTGATTCCTGTGTTTGACCCAGCCTGGCTACTGACTTCTCCTGACTTCCGTGATCCTGACCTCGGCTTGTGACCTGACTATTCTACACTCTGTATTCCGACCCTGCCTGCCTGACCATTCTGATCTGACCATCTGGTTTGACCCTTGCCTGTTATCTGACTTCTGATCCTGTTTGATCGCAAAGCTAGTCTTCCTGGTTTTGATCTTGGCCTGTCTGTCTTCGTCTGTGTTCTGCCTGTCCTGACCTGGCCTGATTTGATTACGTTATCTGCTCCGTCCTTTCCTGTGACCATCTGCCCAAAGACTTTGCTTAACTGTCGTGCCCCTTGCTAGCCAGAACTTTCGCCTTGCACCTCTTGTTAAGTCCAGGTGGCATCTGCTTAAGATCCCATCTTTTAAGCGGGGGCCCAGATTCATTGGTCCTTACCCTGTAATTGAGATCATTAACCCAACCTCAGTCCGTCTTAAGTTACCCAATATGTTTTTGTTGAGAGCTGAGGTAGGATGGCTGAGGGAGGACAGAGGGATTTTTTAATGAGGACTGAGGAGGGAGGTCTGAGACCTGAGGGGGGAGGGCTGAGGAAAGAGTCACAGGGGGGAGATTGCAATAGCAAATGTGGGCAGCAAGGACGCGTGACTGCAGTTTCTTTGGATAGCTGAGTTTAATAACAGATGAGTCTTCATAATTCTTCCTTACGAGACCGCATACAGGAGCATATGTTCTCCTGACGATGTCCTAAAATCCGTAAAAATTGTCAGAAATCACAAAGCAGTCCCAGAAGTAAATAATCATGTGTTTGTTAATTGGAACAATGCCTGTATAGCATATTTGATGTATGTTTCTTATACCAGTTGTCATTATAATTTGCATTCTTCAGTGATTTTTTATTTTTAATATTCAATTTAAGCTGTAAGAGAAAAAGTGTCAAATAGAAATGTATCCTGAAGGCATGCAACTGCCTCTGACTCAGAGGTGTAAATATAAAGGCAGCAGACCCTGCAGTAGTAGGGGGCCAGGGAACATGGGGGCCTGGACTTTGAGCTTTCCTTTCTCTATAGCTAATAAAAACCCCTCCTCCCCAGCCACTCACTCTTACCAGTGAGGGATGAGGAAGCAAGTTGGGTGGCAGGAGTCTGGGTGTGTCATGGGCGGGCAGAGGCGGGACATGGGCAGGGCGAAAGTGGGACTGGAAGTGGGTGGGAGGATATGGATTGGAGTGCGCTGGGCCCCTATGAAGATTTTTTTGCAGGGGGCCCCAATGCACTCTAGTTACTATAAGGACTGAAGATGATCATATGTCCATATGTTTAGAAATGGGGCCAGAATCTCACTGACTTTATGAGCACTGTACAATACCTTTATTTTTCTTGAACTAAACAACTTAAATATCAAACCATATTTTGTAGTATAATTATTTAGTACAGCAATAAAAAAGAATCATACTCTATAGACAGCAAAAATGTAAATACCCTGGCTTTTAATCAATGTTTTAAAATGATGAAAGAGTCAAACAATCATATGAAATTTGTATAAAATGTTCCCCACAAGCCTACAAAATGCTTGAAACACACAGCCTGATTTAATCTGTGCTACTGTGCAAACTACTTTACATACAAACGTAATTTTCGGAAAACAGTTAGTATATTTTAATCGAAACACTAAAATCCTTCTCTGGAGAGGATTGATATATTTATTTGTACATGGTTTTCTGGGGCTATTCTTTAGAGAAAAGGCACAAACATGTTTTTTTGTTTTGTTTTTTTAAATGGGTATTTGCAAACATTAATAGACTATTCTGTCATTATACAGAAGATTAACAGCATAGAATTCTGTGTGGGAATAAATAAGACCCCTGTGTTATATATCAAAAGCTTTCTGGTCAGAGCAATATGAATGTGAATATTAAATGAAACTTTTAATATTGCAACAATATGTATTCATGGTATAAGATTTTCAGAAAAGTATTTGTGTTGCAGGCTTCAGTTTATATAGTCCAGACCTAACAAAAGTACATTTGGTCTTTTACCAGCAACAGTGAATAACCTGGAGCTGCTGGTAAACCAACAAAGAATTTAACTGTGGAGGCTTATTTACCAGCATTAATTAGAGGTTTATGAAACCATGATTAAACTCACATTCCCTAAAACCACCCAGGGTCAGACTGGGCTGGCGGGACACTGGGAAAAAACCCGGTGGGCAAGAACTCCTCCCCGGATATGCGGGGCCAAAATATGATATGATATACACGGTGCTGCACGTGTGATATTTGCGCGTGCTTGTGGTACATGCACGCTGCTCGATGGAGTTTGCACATGCACAGAGGTTTGTAACCCAATGGGCCCCCCAATGGCCAGTCCTACCCTGCGTCCACCAACGTTGTGGATTCAATTAAAAGATCCAAATACGAATAAGAACGAAAAAAAGATCTATATGAATCTCTAAAAAAATACCTCCAAAAACTTTTTCGACAAATCTGAAAACCTCTTAAACAAATTGATTAAAAGCCGTCCAATAAGAGCGGCAAAGGTCCCACTGACTATGTGACCTTTGCTGTAAAATTCACTAAACTGCTAGAAAATTTGTCAGGCTCATTAAAGTCTATGTGTGACATTTTTGTCACAGCAAAATACATTAGAATGGGGATACTTTTTTTTCTATTGCAATATTTTTGTCTTACACACACATTTTTATTGCACACAAAACATTATATCATCACAATTAATAAATCTCAAATATCAGAAAGTCATACTTTTTTTCGAGATTTGTGGGAAAAATAGAAATTTGATTATTAGTAAACGGGCCCCTAAAAGTCTCTGACTATGCAGAACATCTTTTTACGTAATTAATATAGTTTAAAGACCTTGTACATCTTTTTAGATTTCATAGCATGAACCTTCTCTTCATGCAAGCACTATTTTATTTGTCTTTATGTTATGTTTATTGTCCTGGCATTTGTTGACCTTAGCGTATACCCTACTTGACTTGATATTCATCTCCTGATCTTTAGCCTTTATTTTTGGATTATGTTTTGCACCTTGGCTGGTTCTGGTTTGTCTTTCTACTGATTGTGTTACCCACTGTCTGCCTTTATTTCTGACTTGTTGTACCTTTCCTCCAACTGTCTGAAGTTCTACTTCCTACTGCTTTTGGAGGCGATGCTTGAAATTTCTACAGACCGTTCCATGACTAACCATTCTCACATTCCTCTCTTTCACAGTTCCTCTGTGTCACCAATTGAGGACACACTGTGTGTAGATGTTTCTCTGGTCTGCTGTCTGGTTCCAGGTACTTGCAAGCCTCATAAGTATCGTTAAAAAAACAAACAAACAGAAAGATGGTTAGGAACAGTCAATCAAGTTTATACTCAAATCAATGTAGCCATGCTGATGTACAGTATGTCAAGAAGAGAACGTATCAAAGTTAGGCAAATTTGCACTTCGTCGGTAAACCAAAGCAACCAATACAATTTTTACTTTTATTGTTCTATATGTAGCTAAATAAAAAAACTAATCACTGATTAGTTGATATGAGTTAGTGCCTAGGTACAAATATGCCTAGTGTAGCATAATGTGCACTACCTACTTTACAAGTCCAGCACTTTTTGATAACTCTGGGAACCACTGTTTAGCAAATCTAAATCCTTGAGATGAAATGTAAAATAGAAAAAACCTTGTATTGACCTTGTATATAATTGCACATGTTCATTTATGTAACCCCTGTGGCACCTCTTTTATAATAGAAACATGACATGCATTCTGCTATTGCTCTAAGGGCTAGAGCACTAACGTTTAGGTTATTGTGCATGTTTGGGCAGATCAGGAGTCCTGTATGTAATAAAGAAAATGAATATGTACTAATCCTAATGCAGCAATTATGATGGTGGTGTAGTAAACTGCACAGAGAGGGTCCAGACATCACCTGGCTGATGTCACAAAACCCAACCTGGTGACAGTTGTGGTGCCCATAAGTTTGTGAATTAGATATGAGATCCCATGAAGATAAAAATAAATGTCAAAAATGTAAACAGAGGCAAATATTTCCTTATGCAGCATACATGGAAGCAAGGAGCTTTTACACTACAATGTGGGTTAACATTTCCAAGAATGTATGTACATTTTGCTCCCCTAGTAGTTCTTAGAGGTTGACCTTAATTGTGTTTTCTATTTGTTTCTATTTTTCCAATACATACTGAATTTTAAAGTTTCATTTTCACCTACTAAAGTTTACCAGTGCAACTAGCATTAGAATTTAATAATCAGCCCTGTAGCATCAGTTTATGTTACAGACAAACCTAATTTTCTGCTTGAAAATTTGTGACAGCCATTAAGTTTAGTTTCTGAACAGCTGCTCTGAGCCCACTGAGCATGTGAGTGTCACAGACACTTTCCAAGATGGTGACCCTGTGTGACAAGTTTGAAGTCCTGGATCATTGCAGCTATTGACAAGCTGAAACTTTAGTCTGGTGCAATAAGTAATTTTTAGTCCAGCAAATCCATTTTGAAAGGTTTATCTTTCTAATAAATGGTTTGATGCCCAGTATGCATAGATTTGACCCTGTTGGGATCCCAAAATGAAAAATGCATATGGCTTTTCTTTGCTGCCAATTCAGTTGCTTCAAAACAGTACCCTGCATGTGTATTGTGTATCATAACATAGTACAACCAGTATATTTTGTAACCCACATTATTTAATAGATATCATTCTCTTTAACCATTTCTGCTACTGTTCTCTACCTTTGTTCTCTCTTTTTGTTTCCCCTATTTACTTCTGCTTTTCTCCATAACCCTCTCTGATGTCACTGCCTTCTATCTCTGTCTTTTCTCTACTTCTATTTCCTAGCAGTCTTTTCTCATTTTTTTCTGTATGATTTTTGACTTTTAATTGTAAGTAGTGGTGGGCGAATCTCCCGCGTTTCGCTTCGCCGAAAAATGCGCGAATTTCCAGAGAAATTCGTGAATTGGCGAAAAATTTCGCGAAACGAGTCGCGCGTCGGTTTTGACGCGACGCGCGACTCTTTTTTTTTTGTCGAATTTTTCGGCGGCGAATTTTTGATGGCGTTTCGCGAATTTATTCGCCAGCGGCGAATCGCGGGAATTCGCCGCGAATTCGCCCCTGGCGAATAAATTCGCCCATCACTAATTGTAAGCAGAAGTAGGAGGAGCAACAGAAAGTTATCTATAAATGTACTGTGTGTATGTATATTTTGATTTATATAGCACTCCTTGAGGGCAAAGCAATGTTCAGCAGAACAATACATTAGTAGAACAAACAGGTGGTCATTGCAATAATAACTACAAAAATATAATACACATACTGTAAATATAAAATATATTTATAAAACACGAGTGCTTATTACCAAGGAGACAAAAGGATGGAGGTCCCTGCTCTTTAGAGCTTACAGACTAAATGGGAGGGTAATGTATAGACACAGGTTGGAGGGATATTAAGTGATGTAGGTAACAGTGGGTGACAGTTCCATATAAGTGCCAGTTCCCATTTCAGGTGTTATGCAAGTGCTCCAAGGAGGTAGTCTTTGAGTTTAGTTCTGAAGACACTGGGGAAGATTCACTAAAGGGTGAAGTGACTAACGCTAGTGAAAATTCACCAGCGTGACATAATTTTGTTACTTCGCAGATTAACTAACAAGCGCATGCAACCCTTCACCCTTGCTTCACACTCTGGCGAAAGAGCGCTACTATGCCAATTCACTAAGATGCTGATTTTATGGAACATTACCTCTTGCACCAGACTTTTCCTTGTCACCTCAGACCAGGTGAAGTGCAATAGAGTAGATAGGAATTCATCAAAAAATTGTTGAAAATTTTTCTAAGTCCCAAAAAAATGTTACCGTCTTTTCATATTTACAGGGTGATAGGCTGCAAAAGATTGTACATTTTTTTGGGGGTACCTGGCTTCTCACCTACATTTCATAACATATGGAACATAAACTATACAGCGGACACATGTGCAGGACAATATAACAACTATATTTCCTTTTATTTAGGTTTCCTGGGCTTGTGTAATGTATTTGCTGCAACATATAGGTCCATGAAAGTTTAACTCTGGGTAGAGATTTCAACTGGGCAAAAAGTTACAAAGAAAATTTTAATTGGTGTATTCTATAAACCACCTCGTATAAGTGACGAGTATGAAGCCCAGCTACTTTTA
>CM044440.1:45004914-45045898 GCA_024363595.1 Xenopus borealis
CTCCTGGCCATCAGTTCCATTGCCTCTACCTGACTTGAAGTAGCAGTTTCATAGCATCGGTCTGACTTCAAGCAACAAACCTTTTCCTGTGGGCTAACTCAAAAGGGGCACCCTTATCCCTGTTATCCTGAATGGTGTATATGTAGAACATTGCCCGAGGCCTAGGCTATTGTCCTGCCCCCCAACAACAATAAGCAGCCACCTGTGGCACTTTTACTAATGTTGCCTATGGTTCCAAATGAGAATCAGTTAGCTTGTGAAGACTGATGAGCGTTGGATGGATGCACCTTATGCATTCGTTGGTGTAAAAAAAGCATAGTCCTATAGTTATTATGGTTTCATATTTAGTTCCCACATTTTTTACTTTCTGTGACAGTCTACAATACAGTTAATGATATCGGGCTTATTCAGCCACAATAATGGGATATGTACTGTAAGTAGAAGTACAACACAGGACTTTTTATAAATCAAGCAGAGGTGGTTTCTGAAACTCAACTCCCAATTTCTCACTTATAGTAAGCACAGGCTAAATGTACATAACTGTTCAGACAAGTAGGGACTGCTCAAATTGATATTCAACCTTTTTAAGTGAGGTGTTTGCAATGGCAGGACTCAAGCTGCACAAGGCTGATTATGTATGTATGTAAAAGTAATGCCACAGTACATTGTAGTATTGCAGAGGAGCCAAAATTATTCATTGGCTGAAAACATCCTACAGAAGTGCAGTCCATTGTATGTGGTCCTAAGCCAATAAATACTTTTGTCACATTTGTAATACTTCAGTTTGTTGCAGCATTGCTTTTACATATCTGTTTATAAACCAGGATTTCACTCTCACCGCTTTACCTGCAGATTTTAAGCTTTTTACCTAAACACACTATTTTGAGATTCATACTTTATATAGCCAAACAACTTATGATGCACTATAGGCCACTGTGGTTCTCATATGACTGGATTTTCTGCCACATTTTGGTTTCATGCATGGACATTTCTTCTTCCACTTAATTTTCAAACACCTTAACAATAAGATCAATATATCATATTTAACTGTTACACCATGCTCTCATAATAACCAACCATCCCATGAAAACAATCCTTGTTAGCATGCCTGGATTTACTATCCAGGTTTCCCTAGGCCAGGGATCCCCAACCTTTTGAACCCGTGAGCAATATTCAGATGTAAAAGGAGTTGGGGACTGCTTGCTAGTTATTTCAAATATACACGTTAATAGTTGTGGATGATATTTAACCATTCATGACTACAGGCTTCAGTGGAACTTGTGATATGGGGTATAAAACCACACCAGGGTTACATCATTTCATACCTCATTTACTATTAACCTATGTTTTTAGACTGTGAAACATTAACAAAACAACAAAACCCTGCAGAAGATGTTTAAAATGTTGCTATCGGTTTGTTTTTATAGATCCTGTAACTGAAAAGATGGTTCTAACATTGTGTTGGCTTAGAGCACAGTGAACGCAAGTGTATCAAGGTTTTCCTTTAAATAGCATTCTCTTGAAAGGGCACAATTCTAGTGAATTGAAGGAAGGAATGCAGGTGAAGATGTTGTGGCGTATACCAAATGTAATAAGTGGATGGAATGCAATAAATGAAAATTCTGATATAAATGAATTGGTTTGAACATCAAGGTCAGTAGTTTATATGTTATCCTGAATGGTAATATTAAAAAAATGCTGGTAATATGCAGCTGCATTTATTATGAGCTTGTAACATAAGGTGTCCCAAAACCGATATCAAGATTCCAGTTGTAGCTCATGCCTCTGCCTGCAGCTGCCACCTTTTGGTTTGGGAGGAGCCCTCCACTACTGTAAGGTCTTAGAGCGAGAGAACTAGGGCAAGAGTTCTGGGCAGGCAAGGGAACCATATACCTTGAAAAATTGGATGGCACTCTAATATTCACATATATTTTCCACATTCAAAAAAATCATTTGGTGCAAATAACCCAGAGAATATTTTGCCTCCACTGGGAGCAAAGGTACAGACTATAATTTATATCATACGGGTTTGCACTCAAAAAAGTACTAAACAAGGTGCTATTTGCTCAAAAAGTTTTTTTACTTGATCACACTGTTCAGGAAGTACATTTAAAATATAACATCATGTTTACATGAATCACATAGGTTATATACATACCACCACAAAAAGACAAATGGAAGCTAAAAATAATGGAAAGCGGATATTCCTGCCTGCAAGTGAGAATCACCCTGACGTTTCGGCTCCAAGGCCTTTCTCAAGGGGAATATCCGCTTTCCATTATCTTTAGCTTCCATTTGTCTTTTTGTGGTGGTATGTATATTTCTCAGAAAGATACTGGGAAATGGGATTTACAGCGTAGTGCTTCCACTTAGTGGGCACTGTGGAATACTCCTCAGGGGATTTCCTCCAGGAAAATAATACACAGTTTGCAGTAAACCAATTTAACTTTATATAAAATAAAACAACAGTTGCAATAGAATTCCTGCACTGGGAAATGTGGGTCTGGGTGGACACCCCGTTCAGTTCAATAGAAGTGTCCCTTTCCCCAGAGCTCTTATTCCTCAGGCATCATTACCTGCCCCAATATAACACTCCTTTAGAATATACATCCAATAGCTGAACTGGATGCAGGACAACCTCTCCCTTTTATTTGAAGCTCAAACACAGTTTCACTCTTTACTGTAGCTCCTTTACTCACACTCCACTCCACAAATCTGGCTCTGGCTGGCTGCTGCAGCATGAGCTCTCTTTTAATCTGCATTTGGCTCCAAAGCAAAGCATTGCCCTGAGTCCTCCTCCTCTTCCAGAGAGGCACTGTGGCTCCCAGCCAATCAGATTGCTGTCTAGCCTGTAGCTGGGCTGGATGATGTCACAAGCAGAAAAACAGGGAAAAGACTTGTCTGATCCCGTACAATAACTTGATCTAAAGATTAGTAAAAAGTTTTTGTTGAACAATGTGTTTTTGGAGCTAGCAGTTGATGCTGCCGATCTGAATTGTGATCATTGTTTTCAAAGTGCTACTGGATTTGTTATTAATTCTATTGTAAATTCAAAAAGATTTTATTAATTGTGTTTGTTTTATGATTGGAATTTATTAATAGTAACTCAAATGTAGGGGCTTATTTATATTATGGGGCAGATTTACTAAATTCGTGTGAATGATTTGAAATTCGATCGTATTTAAAAATAAATTTGAATTTGAATTTTTGAATAGTTTTTCTGGCCACTTTGACAATCAAATTTAAAAAAATTCGATCAAACCAAATGATTTGAATAGATTGAATAAAAATCCATTTGATCATTCGACCATTCGATGGTCGAAGTACTTGCCCTTTAAATTTACATTTGAATCGCTAGTTCGCCAGATTCGTCAGCATTTTCAGATCGAATGAAAAAAAATTCGAAAATGGTTAAAAGCGTTCAAATTGTTCCATTAGACCAATTTTATTGATTGATATTTTGTATTTGATCGTTCGATTGGTCGAATTGTGCTAAAACCCTTTGAATTCGAATATCAAATTGAAGGGTTAATTCACCCTCGAATTCGACCCTTGATAAATCTGGCCCAAATCTGTGTGTAAAAAATTTTTGTCAGAAAAAAACTTGGTTGATACAGAGAAAGTTATAGTGTTGCACATACATTAATTAAAAACATAAATGACTGTCATGCATCTCATTCATGGAAATAGTTTACTCTTAATTGTCATTTTTTTCTAATGTGCCGCATTCATTGTTTTGATTTTTAGATCTTTTATAAGCAACACCTCTTCTTATTGATGCACAGCTTTATAATTGTGATTTGTAGAATTTAAATCCCCATACATAGCATTAAGAATTTTTATATTTTGTAAAAGTAATAATAAAAGTAAATAATAAAAGTATTACATGCTTTATAATGTATATGCATTATTGCTAAGTAGCAACCATGCTTAATTCATATTCAGAACTGTCAGTTAAATGTCTTGCTATTTACTGTAAAGATATTTGGAGGTCATTGGTTAATAGACGTATCTATTCATTTGTCCTTCTAAAGGGAACTTAAATAGTTACAATTATCATAAAAAATGGGAATCTAAAAAGCCAGTTTCTTTTATAGTAAACAAATATTTCTTGATGCTTTGTTAAAAACTGTACTTTTCTATTTTCAAATACAGTGATTATACTTGACCTTAGTTACAAAGAGTTATTATAATGAATAATATACAGTAGCTGTTAAAATTCTGAACCATTGCAGTGCAATAAACCATTAATCAGTAACAGTTACCTTGACAACGACACTCATTAGGAATAGTTTTATGCATCTATAATACAACACTGGTTGTCTAAATAGTCTGTAATTTGGAAGCCTGTAATGAAATAAGTTCCAGTACTTCTTTCTTAAATGTGCAAATAAACTGTTAAGACTAGCATATTTCTTAGATATGAGACAAGGCGTGCCACAAATTGGTCACTTATGTCGCTTACTGGTCACTTAAATATGTCCAATTCAGTATTTCACAAGTTAGACAATAGTGCATAGGGTTTTCTATTCCATACTTTGAGACAAGTATAGATGTGCTTGGTGATTTTGACTTATCTGTAGTGATGAGTGAATTAATTCGCCTGGCATGGTCTCGCTAGAAAATTCTGCACTTCTCCACCTGCAAATGTTTTTGCAAAACTGCTGCCAAAATTTGCAGTGGAAAATTTTACTGCAACAAAAAAGTTGTTGAGACAAAATTGTCACAGAGATAAAAAGGGAGGGAAAAGAGGTATGCAGACATGGGGAAGACACAGCCTTGTGCTATGTTATGATGCAATGCCTTTATATTGATATTCACATTTCTTTATATCATTTGCTTTGATTTTGCCCTAATAATTATTGGAAGTGAATTACTCTGCATATGTCATTGTATAATGACCAAACAGATTATGTTTTCCCAGTTATATAAAACAAAATAAAATGTGTGCAATCAAATGTTAATATACTTTAGATACGATAAATAATTTTTTGTATTTTTTAATGGGTGATGTATTTTACGTAGTGATAATTCTTTAACTGGCATTGTTGCTATTATACAAAATATATTTTCTACTGGATGATTAATGCATGGTTTGCAGTAGAGAAAAAATAACTGGTTGCTTTATTTTGAGTGACCGTTTCCCTTTACAAAATATGAATAAACGACAAGGTATTCACATATGTGTCATTGGATGTGAAATTTATTGGTGTTAATTTTGTTTAAAAGAGTAGTTTATTTGTTTTTAGTGATCGGCGAATCTGTGGCGTTTCTCTTCGCCGAAAAATTTGTCAAACTCCAAAAAAAAATGTGCCAGTGTCGAAAAAACAGACATAGGAGTCTGTTTTTTTTACACCGGCGTATTTTCGCCAGGCTAATTCTCATGGGCGTTTTGTGAATTTATGCGAATCGCAGGAATTCCCCAGAAATTCGAGCCAGGCAAATAAATTCACCCATCACTATTTGTTTTCAATTATTGATCAGTTTTAGTTATTCTGGAAATGCAACAATTTAAAGTATTCATTTTGTCTGCTCATAAAATCTATATTGGAAAAGTCCTTCCTCTTAAACAGTTCTGCATTTATGGAATAAAATTAGCAAATCTGTATAAATATAAAATCAATAACATAGTTTATTAATTCATCTGTGTCTTATCATTTTAAGAGATAGTCTTTTAATTAAGACAACAGTTGCAACAATTATGAGGGGCCTTATCTAGCATTCACAAGTGGCCTAGGGAACTTTCGTTTAAAATTTATTTTCCCTTCTCCCTTTTTTTCTGTCCTTCAGCAGTATATATCCAAGAACATTCATGAGAAACAGATGGAGCATTGGCTATTAAAAAAAAACAAAAAAACTTATGTGCCCTCAGACTCACAGGAGCCTATTCTTTAGTCTATATGTACCTGCTGAGAAAAGAACAATGTTTACACATCAGAATTTGCAATATCCTCTTTGCCATCTGTACTTTTAAATATTAATTATCAAGAGACAACTTAATGACTTTCAAAGTCTGTCCTTCATTTTAGCCCACTGTCCTTGAAATAAAGTGTGGACATCACTTTGGCAGTACAATGATGCTCAAATGATTTTTAAAAGGATTTTGAGTACTCTAGATCAATTCATCTGCCAACCCAGTAATATTATACTGAAGATAGGAAATATCTTATCTGGAAATTTATTATCCAGAAAGCTCAGAATTATGGGAAGGCCATGTCTCATAGACATCATGCAAATTATATACATTTTTTCAATTATTTATTTTTCTCTATAATAATAAAACATTACCTTGTACTTAATCCTTGCTAAACTGCATAAACCCTCTGTTACAAGGAAAACTATTAAGTCAAGATATATTTCTCTGCTAAGTAGAATGTAGTAGCCTTTATTACTATGTAGTAATGTAGTGATCTTTATTCTGGGATGGCAGTGGATAGGATTTACTTAGACTTTGCTAAATCATTTGAAACAGTGCCACACAGAAGGTTACTGGTTAAATTAAAGAATCTTGGCCTGGAACATTGTATCTGTACCTAGATAGAGAACTGGCTAAAAGATAGATAGTGTGGTGGTAAATAGACATTTTCTAATTGGACCAATGTTGTTAGTGGAGTACCACAGGGCTCTGTACCAGGTCCCTTGCTTTTCAACGTGTTTATTAATGACCTGGAGTTGGGCATTGCAAGTAATGTTTCGATTTCTGCTGCTGATACATAATTGTTCAGAACTATAGGATCCCTGCATGATTCTGCCAATTTAGAGAGTGAATGGACTATTTTGAAAAACTGGGAAGCAAACTGGAAAATGAGGTTCAATGTTGATAAATGCAAGGTTATACACTAAATTTGAGTGTATTGAGTGTTTCCTTAACTGAGAGTAACCAGTTGTCTAATTTTGGGCAGTGTCATTCTGTAGCTACTAAAGCAAATAAAGTTCTGTCTTGCATAAAAAAGGGCATACATTCAAGTGATTAAACCATAATTATGATTCTTTATAGGTCCCTGGTAAGGCCACACCTGGAGTATGCACTGCAGTTTTGGGCTCCAGTCCTTAAGAGGGATATAAATGAGCTGGAGAGAGTGCAGAAACTGGTTAGAGGGATGGAAGAAATTATGAGGGTAGACTGTCAAGAGGGTTGTTTTCTTTGGAAAAAAAAGGTGCTTGCGAGGGGGACAAAATGAAACTTTAAAAGTACATTAGAGGACATTATAGACAAATAGCAGGGGCCATTTTTACCCATAAAGAGGATCGCCCTACCAGAGGCCACCCCTTCAGACTAGAGGAAAATAACTTTTATTTGAAACAGCATAGGTGGTTCTTCATAGTGAGGACAGAGAGGTTGTGGAATGCACTGCCGGATGATATTGTGATGCCTGAATCTGCTTTTAAAAGGCTTTGATGATTTCTTGGACAGCCATAATATCAAAGGCTATTGTGATACTAAACTCTATAATTAGTATTGATACGGGTATATATAATTTATGTGAGGATATGGAGGGGTGTGTGTATGGATGCTGGGTTGAACTTAATGGACTTTGTCTTTTTTCAACACAATTAAACTATGTAACTATGTTACTATATTGATGGTGGAACAATGATATTGGGTTAATTTATTATTTAAATTATTTTCAGCAGACTTAAGGGTGTGTCTTTTAATATTGGAGACAAATATCACCAGTGATGCTGCCCATAGAAACCGAACAGCAATTAATCTGAAAAGTCACCTACAAGTTAGAAAACAAAAGCAATGATCCAATTGGTTGCTATGGCAAAATTACTGGTGATGTTTGCCTCCAATTTTAATAAATATACCCCTTAAGATATGGAGGCCCAAATTACACAAAGATCCCTAATCTGGAAAACCCCAGGCCCAAGCAATTCTGGACAATGATTCTATACCTGTACTGATACACAGGTTTATAATAAAGCATTAAGATACTAATGCTGTTTCCTCCAAGTTTTTCTAGTTTTTTCATTTTGAGGCTTTGCCAGCATGATACTGTATACAATGCAATTTATTCACATTTTAACACTGCATACTGATACACGGGATTATAATAAAGCATTTAGATACTAATGCTGTTTCCTCCAAGGTTTTCTAGTTTTCTCATTTTGAGGCTTTGCCAGCATGATACTGTATAAGATGCAATTTATTTAAATTTTAACACTGCATACCAGGCACAAACACATATACAAGATCTTTCAGTGCCAGTAAGCATTGCTGTCCCAGTGGGAAAGCATGCCTTTCTATGCTGCATCCTAAATTCATAGTTTTTGACAGATGGACACAGTATATGGTTTTGATTTATTCCAGTAAAAACAACTTGGAAGAAAAAAAATAAACAGAAGAATTACCAGATACTTTGCCCATGCAATATATGGGTGTACAGGGCATTCCATACATATATTACAAATATAAATATACAGTAGCATACACTGCATATTTTGGTAAGCCATAATGAGATCATGTTAAACACTTTAATAATTTATCATATATAAAATAAAAAAAAATTCCAAATGCATTATTTCATTTTTCCAGATCTCTCCATTTTGGGTAAAATGATAGGGGTCATTTATGACTGCAATCCAGTTAAACTTGTCTACAGTCTGTGTGAAGGTATTTTAAATTAAAATCCACTTCCTCATGCCTCCTGTTTCAAATTTTGTGCAGTTGCACCAATTAATGAAGGGAGCTCTGGATTAGAGTCCTGCGTGGGTCCATTTTTTGGGACCCGTACCTGACCTGGACCCACAACCTGCAATCCGCAACCCGGACCTGCAACCCGCATTCTTACCCGCCTGGACCGCGACCCGTACCAGCAACCCAAGATCCGCAACCCGGACCCGCGACCCGCTGACCATCAAGAATCAGGAAGTGCTGTCATTGTAAACTGGAAGTGACATCATCAGAAGTAGCCGTGATCAGAAAAAAAGGAGTAAAACAGGAAGCGCTGTCATTGTAAACCGGATGTGACATCATCAGAAGTAGAAATGCTTAGAAAAATGGGTAAAAATCGCTATAGCGAGGATCCGCGACCCGACCCTCAACCCGCCAACCTGCAGAACCACCGGCCCGCTTCTATACCCGCACCCAGAAATTCTGCGAGCAACCCGCAGGGTACCCGACCCGCTGCAGGACTCTACCCTGGATATACTGCCATTTCTAAACTAGGTGCTAGCTCAGGGTTTGTAAAGTGTCCTGTGTCAATCGGCATAGTGCAGTTTTGCCAAATGGACAGTGTTTATATTTCACTCTTGCGTGTGGCACTGCAGCGCATGCAAAATGTTCGATGCATCAGCCTCAATTGTGTCAGATGAAGATCTTTCTGTTGACTGCAAAAATGCTGCATTATGGGTAAAAAAGCATGACATTTGTGCTTAAAATTTAACTTAGCATTCTGCACTTGTGGTCATAAATAAACATCCGTAATATGTCTTAATCTAATTTCAGTCCCAGCAGAGCTAACTTTTCCGTATGCAAACTTTAATGAGAGCAATGTAAAGTGAAGGTAATACATTTTTCCACAGCGAATGCTCCTATTGCAGAATTTAACAATCAAAAACTCATACCATGGGCTTTTGGCAAAGTGGAATACTTATGTACTTATTTCTTAAACTACATAGGGAATGTTTATATGTTCATCATGAAAGGGTGAAAGTAAAAATTTGGAGTACAGTATATTTGCTAGAAATTGTCTGTTACTACATGACATGTGCAACATGTTTTTGCAAAAATTCACATCTTTTTCACCACTTGAAATTCATCCAGCTCCAAACTTTGCATATTCGTCATTTTACCAAAAGTACAAGAAAAACATTTTACCAAGAATAATACAAGGTTCAGGATGGCAAACTACCATTATGAAGAATAGAGCAGCCATTTTTGAATCTTATAATCTAGGACATATAGTAGTAATAATATCCCACAATTATTCCCCTCATTACACACATACTATTGTAAGTGTATATGCTACAGTGTTTTAAAAATGTGCTTCACACATTTTGGAAATGTTTTAGAGTTAAATAAAAGAAAATTATGCACTGGCATGGTTTCAGACAAAAATCAAAGAAACTACTGGCTATAGAGAATCTTAACATTGCCGTAGTTCCTCTTGCACAAATCTAAGTAAATCTAATAAATGGTGCAGGTTGAGCCCATAGTAAGTGTAGGGACTTGTAGAGTTAATTCTACAGTCTAAGGGAAATTCCACTTCCTCATGGCTGAGAGTGGGGTTTCTACCCAGAGTTTCCAGGGGCTGAGCCCTTGGATTGGACCATAACTGATCCCCAAAGGAACCACAAGTTGTCACTGTGCAAAAGTATAAAAGGGGATGCCATGTGCTCAGGCAGCCATTACAGATTTATTGTTGTTTCACTGCTGACTGTAATATCACTGTGGAGATAGTGACACCACCCACAAGAAGTAGAGGCTGGAGTGTGTGAGAGTTATAGTTTAACACTGGCTTTCATGAGAGCTTTGGGATCTGAATGCTTGCTTCAGCTCTGTGTGAGCCTGCCAGCTCTAGATCCATACTGCATCTAGTATGTTTCGGGGTGTGCTTGACTGGGAGAGTATGGATCCTAAAGAATTTTTATCGATGTGGATGCCTGTCCGCTCTGTGTATGCCTACCGTCTGGGTGTGTTTTACCTTTGGGAAGGGTAGAAAAGGATGAGGATCCAGCGATCCCGTGTTTAGGATAAAAAGGCTGTTTGTGAGTCTGCCACGTGGGAGCAGCACTTTCCTGTGGGAGAGCACATGGGCAGGTAGCACTACCTAGGACTGTTACCCTTTTGGGGACAAGGGATGGAACTCTTGGGCTGCCAAAATGGAGGTGCGGGACTTTGCCTGGCGGGAATCACCAGGACCGGACTGCAACATGTTCCTAGTGTAGTAAAGTTTTACTTCCCCTTTAAATGCCACTTTCCTTATATAAAGTTATGGTTTTTATATAATAAAGTGTGTGTTTCATGTTATTCCTAATGGGACTATCCTCAGGTGTAGTTCCGGGATCCCATTAGGTGGAGGCACTGCCATGAGACAGTTTCCCAGTACCTATCACTTTGCAAAGGGGACTCAGGACCTGCAAGTGGTAAGAATGTTGATGTATAACCTTTGGCACAGAAGGGGGTGGCCAAAAAGGGGTTACATAAGGTTAAATAAAGCTGATGCACCACACATATTGGGCAATTTGTTTTTAGTAAACATTAAAGAAAAGCATTCCCCTATTCCCTGTTCTTCATTTATGATTTATATTTATATGTACAGTATGTGTGTATAGGTGTGCATTTAGGTATAAGACTTACCCACCTGGTTTTATACATTCTGAAAGAGGTGTGTCTAGCTAGTTTGCACTTTCACAAATGTGATTGGTCAGTTGATGGTGTTTTTATGATTGGTTATGTTAAATGCTTTTCCATGGTGATCTTTGATTGGTTGTTGTAAGTATCCTTTGATTGGTCAGAATCCCTATAAAAGATGTGTATAGGTGTGTCCATTAGCCTATGAGTAAGTGTCCCAACAGGCATGACTCACTTTTTTTGTCATAATAAATGACTATATTTTGAGTACACTTTTACTTTTTGGGAAAACCCCACTATATACTTTTACGTTTCATTTGTTACAAATGTTTTTTTCCTGAGATCAAATATTTCTCCTACAGTATTTATGAAAAGTCAAATGTTTTTCAGGGCTTGATTTGTGTGATAATTTCTTTCCAAGAGAGTTTTCTATTATGTACTGAAGCATTGCTGGAGAATGATTACACTTGAAAATACTACAATATCTGTGTGCCCTTCGAAAGCAGAAAAAGATTTAATATGAGAAAAAGATTTAATATGAGATTCAATGAACACAATAAAAAAATTCTTTCACTGTTAAAGGGGTTTTTCACCTTTAACTTGTAATGTGTTGTAGAATGGCTAATTCTAAGCAACTTTTCAATTAGCCTTCATATTTTCTTTTTCATAGATTTTGAAATATTTGCCTTCTTCTAACCCTTTCTAACTTTCAAATGGGAGTCACTGACCCCATCTAAAAAGCAAATGTTCTGTAAGGCTACAAATGTAATGGTATTGCTAGTTTTTATTGCGCCTCTTTCTATTCAGGCCCTCTCCTATTCATAGTCCAGTTTATTATTCCTAGCGATGCATGGTTGCTAGGGTAATTTGGACCCTAGCAACCAGATTGCTGAAATTGCAAACTGAAGAACTGCTAAATAAAAGCTAAATAACCACAAATAATAGAAAATGAAAACCAGCTGCAAATTGTCTCTGACTATCACCCTCTACATCATACTAAAAGTTAACTCAAAGGTGAACAACATCTTTAATTGTAGTAACAAATAATATTTATTGATGTCTCTTGCAAGTTAAATATAGCATGGCAAATAACAGGTAATTATAAGGAACATTTATTAAAGATTTATGCAAATCAAGCTGTTAAAAATACAAGTTATTAAAACACTCTATTATAATTGAATGGCGTTCTAATTGCTATACTTAAAAGCTCAATTTAAAAAAAAAATCTTTAAGAAATACCATTGTATTTATATTTTGCTTTACTCACCATGCTAGAACTTGCTATCAAACATAAATAATGAATACTATTGATGGCAACTATTCACAAAGGGAGAATTTTTCTTGTTTTTATGTTTTTATGTTTTATGTTCCTTTTTTTATTGTTTTGTGTTCTTTGAATCTCATATTATACAGTACATTATGGATTAATTCTATCAAGTATGTGAAATCAGCAAAATCAGTTAAAAGTAAAATGTCTTCTTAATCAATATTATTAATATATTTTTAATGTAATTAGTATTTATTATTACTCTAAATAATACTCCCATGTTCCAGAGCTTTATGGAAAAAGATAACGGATCACTAAACTGCATTTTTTCCCTTCTTTATATTTTTCCAAGGTTGGTGCAGATGCTTTATTGTGTCCTCTCGGATTAAAGGAACAGTAACACCAAAAAATGAAAGTGTTTTAAAGTAAAGAAAATATCATGTAGTGTTGCCCTGCGCTGTTAAAACTCATCTGTTTGCTTCAGAAAGACTATTATAGTTCATATAAACAAGCTGCTAAGTAGCAATGGCGGAAATTGAAAAAGGCTATCTGGCACAGGATAAGTAATGGATAAAAGATAACATTATGTTCTACACAGCTTATATGCTGTGTAACTTGAACCATTTCTCCTTTGAATGGCTACCCCCATGGCTACACAACAGCTTATTTATATAAACAATAGTAGTGCTTCTGAAGCAAACACTGCAGTTTTACCAGTGCAAGCCAACACTGCATTATATTTTTATAACTTTAAAACAATTTAATTTTTTGATGTTACTGGTCCTTTAACTTCTAATAAGTGGGTTCTTTCTTTCCTCTATAGAAAGATCTCAACATCACGGCAGTGGGGTCCATAGGCAAAGCCCCTCGGATTCCTCATGGAATCAACATGATCCGTCTGCAAACAAGTAACATTAACATCTGCTGCAGTCTCTTTAAATATTCAGACACACTCTCTTTTTCTTTCTGCATGTGAGGCTGAAACTGAAACATCATCTCAATTTCATCTTCCACTGATCCATAGGTATCTTCCAGCAGGTCTATTTACTTCTTAGGACCATCTTGCGGGCACACCTCTCTGTGTAGCTTAATGAGTCCAATGCAGGCCCTCAAAACTCTCTTGAATCTTGCAACACAAAGCAGGTCCAGACCCAGGCCAATCAGCAATAGCGGTCAAATCAGAATCACTCCAGAACTCAAAGGTCTCGTCACCCACGGGAGTGGGTGCCACACCTGAAAATATTTTCAGACTCTTTTAACTGCCAGTGTATGCCAGCTGTCTCAAATTCTCCCCGACTTGTGCCAATACATCCAAAAGTTGGGCTGCTTTAAAGACATCAATTAGGGGTGGGTTCCTCCCTGCAGAATTTAAACTCTCACATGATGCAGTGTATTTCAGCTTTGTCTCAGGCGTCACTTCAAACTGTCTTTTAGTCACTGGGCTGTGACCAATGGCAGGTAGCTGTGGCACCAATGTGCAGCTCCCACTTCATCCTCACTGTCACTAAGTTCCTTCTCCTCTGGAAGATGACCACATGCACAGGTCTCTCTGTTAATCTCGGCATCCCTATCCACAAGCACATTTAACAGGATACCATATGGGTGGAGCTACCACTCTAGGCTGGTAAATAGATCCATCAGCATCTAGGATCTTGTAAATAACTTCCTCTTTTGTTCTGGATATCATCAGACCTACTACAGCAGTCTTTTTCAGGTTCAGGCCCAAACTCTTGCACCACTCCAGAACACTCTGGGGACTCTCAGCAGATGACGCCATCTTGTCTCACTTGACCAGGTCCCAGCCACATCTCAACAGTGTCTCCAAAATGTAACCCCTTTGACATAGTTACATAGTTACATAGTTAAATTGGGTTGAAAAAAGACCGAGTCCATCAAGTTCAACCCCTCCAAATTAAAAACCCAGCATACATACACACACACACACATCTCCACTCTTTCACACAAACCATATATGCCCATAGCTATACTAACTGTAGAGTTTAGTATCAAAATAGAGTTTAGTATGTAAAATGGCCTATAGTTTTGAGGCTGAGAATGGGATCCCTTTTTGAATAGCGGCCCCACATTAGCAATTCGCCAGTCTCTCGGCACCATGCCAGACCTCAAAGAATCCTGAAAAATTAAGTATAGAGGTTTGGCAATCACAGAGCTACAGTAAGTTCGCTAAGTACCCTAAGGTGAATCCCATCTGGGCCTGGACCTTTGTTTATCTTAGCATTTTCTAGTCTCTTTTGAATTTCCTCATGTGTGAACCATACATCATTGGATGTATTAGAATTGGGGCTATTAACAAAGAAACCTTCATTAGCTGGTTCCTCATTTGTGTATACTGATGAGAAGTATTCATTCAGAATCTGCTTGTTCTCATCAACCAACTGACCCCCCTCTGATAATAAAGGTCCTACCCCTTCCTGTTTAATTTTTCTACTATTAATATATTTAAATAATAATTTTGGATTCTTTTACTGCTTACTGCTATATCCTTTTCCATATCGATTTTTTTGCATGACTTATTGGCCTCCTTGTACCTTATAAATGATTCGGCTGTCCCAGCTAACGTGTGGAGCTTACCTGATGGCACGGGACAGACCTGAGCCACTCCACAGTGGTATTGTGAAAGACTGGGTACCTGGTACTTACTAGCGCAGTGCCTCCACCTAGTGGGATATGGGAATATCTCCCACTAGGAATACAGTAATAACACACAGTATTGGTTAAACTGAATAATGGTTTATATAAAATAACTGGCCAACTAGTACATGCAGCACTCCTAACCAGTGGCAAAATGGCCTCACTAACTAACTTGCTAGCACCAAGCTGTCTAACTAACTAAAGAAGGCAAAGTCCTTTAATAAAAAAGTCTCTTTATCTTCAAGCACGTCTTTAGGGTACTGTCCCTTTAAACAGAATACTCAGTGGATGCTTTAGAGATTTCTTCAGGCAAATCCAGCACATTCAGGCATACAGTGCGATTACCAGTCCATTTGAATGCTCAAATTGGAATCTTTTGCTGTTTGTTCCTCCAGTCTGGATTCCTTTCACACTCATTTGGGGGAATTCACAAAAGTGTTGATAAAATAAGTAACCCAGAAGTGGCAGTCAACAAATTTGTAAAATGTCGTACGAACAGCAAATTCACAAAGGCAGATGTGAATCTGAATGTCTCGTAAGTCCGACAATTTTCTATAATGCCGTATATCTTTTCATCTTAAAGATGACATTTTACACGACATTTTAAAGACATTTTAACAAGACACTTTTAAAGATAATTTGACCAAGATTTTGATTTTGGAGAGCCTAATGTGTCGGAAAAATTGTCGGCAAAAAAAAAAAGAGTTTACGAGTAATTCATAAAAATGTCAGGGAAAGTGAAAGTCGCCCACTTTTCACTACACTATTTCAAAAGTGTTGTATATGTCGCAAAATTGTCAGTGAAATGCTCTGTGAATTTGTCGTCTGTTGCTACGAAATTTTAAAGACATTTTAAAGATATTTTAAAGACATTTTTTCCTTCCCGACACTTTTGTGAATTCCCCCCTTTGTCCCTCCGGGCACATAATCTAGCTTCCCTGTGCCAGCCTTATCCAAATGAATTCTTTTGGTGCAGCCTCTCAGCTCTCTGAGCCCACCAGCAGCTCTCTGGCTTCCTTCTCTGTCCACCATCTCTATTCCAAGCTTTCTTCTTTTTTCAGTATCTGTGACTTCCTCTTCCTGCCAGCCACTCACTAGCTGCTGTGTCACTTCCCGCTGCACTGAGATAACTGAATAGCTGGTTGCTAGTTAACAGCTTACAGCACACAGACACTGGCTCTGTGCTTCTGCCCTTACAGGGATAAGTGCATTTTGCACGCATTCCCTACATATGTGCAACAATTCAACTGTAGTCTCAGTTTATCAGATGCCAGGGTCACCCGGCAATAAAATATTTTAAATTTCAAGATGGAAAGAGGCTGAAGAGGAAGCTATCATTCTAAAAGTATACAATATAATAAAACTGATTACTAGTGATGGTTGAATCTGACCCATTTCCAAGTCTTCCACTTGATATTTATACAGTTCAGTTTATGCTATATATTTTTCAACTATTCAGTTTTAATATCTATTTTTAAAGCATTCTACTTGGAAATGATACAATGATATATCTGATATGTGCTGCCTGTGTATAAAAATCGTAGCTTTTGGGCACAAGATCCCAAAAAATCATTTTTAATGAAAAATTTAAGAAAATTCTTAAAATGCATTAATAAATATTGGGGGAAAGTCTGTACGGTAGTTTTCAGAAAATAGTGAGAACGTTTCATATTTTGATAAATTACCCCTTAAAATAAAGTTTAAAATTCAACTGATTTAAAGCTTCACTTTGCTTTTTATCCAGACAGGAACACTAAATTATACATATTTACACAACGTACAATATGCAGCACAGTGCTTTCATTATATCATTATCTATTTTATCCCTAGGAGCATATTTATAGAGCTTGAACATTTCAATTCATTATCCCACATCTATCACTTGATGAAAATAAATGTTATTTTTAATACAGTAAATACATTGGTGTACAAAATGTACACATATTCTCTAATGGGAAAATGCTTTCAGGACTCCTTTGTACCCTTGTATTATCTGTGACATTACGATTGGAATTCATCACTCTAGGAGCTGCATCAGATGTTTCAGCCTAAAGCAGAAGGGAACTAAAATAAACAATCTGCTCAATTCTGCCTAAACTAATACGACAGTGATGAAGTCTTTGCACAGTGAAGAGAGAACCTAAGTTTTGTGTTGCAACACTGAAACAGTTTGAAGACTTGTATAGTTTCTAGCAAAATCCATTTGAAATTCTGCAGCTTTATCAATATTTACTTGTTTTGCTGTGCAATTAATAAGATGTTAGACAACATCATTCCTTGATGAAAGAAGAATCAACTACAATTTAAAATTAAATCCCCTAAACACTGTGCCTTTATTTCTTTATTTTTTAAATATGCCTACAATTTATGCTTTTTATGAGAAAATTTTCAGTGTGATGAACAACAAAGTGTTCATTTGAACTTATTATAATCCATTCATATTTCAGGCCTTTTAGTTCCAAAGTATTAAGAGAAAAGGTTCAAATTCTTTTTTTCTTGCAAAATCTTCAAAACTTTTCCCTTTATTCAGAATATCCTGAGTTTGGTTTTTAATTGAAAACGCTTTAGTACAGGATCCCTTACACGGAAAATATCAGCATTCTGGAAAATAGACCCTTTACTAGTACAACTGTCTAGTATTTAATAAAAATGAACATTGATCAAGTACATTTTTAATATTCTTAACAGCCTTGATTTACTCAACTTGATTTACATGAACTTGGCGTATCAAGGGTCTAGTGGTAGATTAGCTGTACTGAACTACAGGATGTTCACATTATAGTAAGTAAATTGTACAATTAGAACAGCAATAGCAAGTTAGTTTACTTTTCATGTGTGTTTTTCACCTGTACCCTTAGTTATCAACTTTCTATCTTTGAACATATAAATTTTTAAGTAAGATAGCCCTTTTGCCATTTTATTATTACAATATTACAGATAAAGATTAGTGATGGGCGAATCGCTTCATCTATTTTTTGTGTGAATTTTTGAGAAATTCAAGAAACGGCACAAAATTTGTGAAACACCACCGGCATCTCGTTTTGGATGCTGGTGTCCATTTTTGAAAAACAGACGCTGGCGAACTTTTGCGAATTTATTCGCCGGCAGCGAATCGCGGGAATTTGCCGCAAATTATACCCAGGCGAATAAATTCGCCCATCACTAATAAAAATAGTTGCTGTGATCTGTAGACATAGCGATAGCAAGGAATTTACTATTTTTGATCTCTGTAATACAACCTGGGGTTTCTTCCAGAACAGAATCTGCCAGTAAACTCTAATATGTAGCTATATTTATTGTGTAATAGTATGTCTGTTTTACTACTTGCTATTTCTGTACTTACAGAAGTGAATAAATCTCTGGGCTATCCCTTTTCCTCAAACGTTAGTATAAGTTTTCACCTTATCCTGAAAGTTCAAATTTTGTCAAGATGTCTTCTGATTCTTAGGGGCAGATTTATCAAACGTCGAAGTGAAAATTTTAATTTAAAAAAATTGTACTTCGACTAGGGAATAGTCCAAATTCGATTCCAATTTGCAAAGAATTAGAAAATTCTAATTTCAAAATTCATCATGTACTGTATCTTTAAAAATTCGACTTCAACCATTTGCCATCTAAAACCTGCCGTATTGCTGTATTAGCCTATGGGGGACCTCCTAGAATCTATTTGAAGTCAATTAGTAGACTTTTTTTTGGGAAAAACTTCGAATCAAATTAGATCAAATGCGCTATTGCTTCAATTCAAATTCAATTGAATATGGACCTATGTGATTGAAAATGGACCTATTCGAATGAAAAAAATTTCAACTTAATTTCGGTAGTTTTTTTTAAATTCCAATTTGAAAGTTTTTGCACTTCTAAATTCGACCCTTGATGAATATGTCCCTAAGTGATTTTTTGTAACATTGTTATGTCATTTTGTTTTGGGACAACTAGAATGTTCTAAATCCTAATGTATGATTGTCAATATCCACTCCTGTTCAAGCAATACATTTAGAAAATCTATAACATCACATATTCTGTAGGTTAAGGCTAATCTTATATCATTATTGCTAAATAAACAACTGATATAGATAATGTGCCAGTACTAGAATTTTGAGTATGCTTTTGTAGAAACTAAACGGCCAATTAACTAACATCTGGATTTCCATTTCTTATACAAATCTTATTTTTTCTTAAAAAAATTGTGGTTTTCTTTATTTCTCTAAAACCTTAATGGTAGGGACACATGAGGAGATTTGTCGCCCACGTTTTTTAAAAGCAAGTTGCTGCAACAAGACGATAGTCTTTTTGGCAACGAAGATTGTGAGAGACTTTTCTCACAGAGCGATTTATATCCCATGGTAGTATTGTCCTCGTTGTCGTCTCGGTGTGTTGTCTCGGCGTGTTGTCTTGGCATGTTATCTCGGAGTGTTGTCTTCACGTCTTCATTATGGAACATCAGCTGGCAGTTTCATTCGTGCTTATATATTTATATATTATATTATTTTTGTATATGTTTATTATATTATTTGCTAGAGAAACAAGAAAGAGCAGCTGCTAGAAAATACTGGATATGTCCCATAACAAATTAGTGAGTGGACAGTTTCATGTTCTATACTGTGAATTGCGCAGTTATCCAGAAAATTTCCAAACGTTTTTTCGAATGTCTGCATCAAGCTTTGATGAACTGCTGACCATTTTAAAGCCAGGTCTGTGTCATCGATGAGGGATCCGATTTCACCAGAGGAATGACTATTCCTAACACTAAGGGGCAGATTTACTAAGGGTCGAATTGTCGAGGGCTATTAGCCAGTTTTGAGCGCATATTCGACTATTTGCCAGAATCGTATGATCGAACAATTCTGCGAACGTTCGAATCGTTCGATTGTGCGATTGAAATTCGGCAAAAGACTTTGGGGGCTTCCCATAGGCTTCTATTGCAATTCGGTAGGTTCAATCTGGCGAAGTAGGCAGTCGAATAAAAATTTAAAGGGCAAGTTCTTCGACTGGCGAATAGTCGAGCGCTTAAATATATATTTATTCAATCTATTCAATCTATTCGATGCACACGAATATTCTATATACGATGGTCGAAAATACTTCATTTGCATATTTGAATAGTCACACGATCGAATTGAGGCTATTCGCGCGAATATTCGAATCCTTCACACGAATTTAGTAAATCTGCCCCTTAATTAAGATTTGTGTGTGTTATTTTTATGTATGTGGGCACTGGCGTTTTAGAATAATACAGACCCTTTATTTTTGGAACATAGATATATGCATAATGGTATGGGCACATGTCTGGTATGTGGGCATTAAAAGTATATATACTCACGAATAAAGATTCAGTATGCCTGGATGCAGTATCAAAATTAAAAAATGCAACCAAAAAAGGATCCGCACTCTCAGGTCTTAAATATGACTTAAAATATGTATTTTATTTTAGATACGGGACTAACGTTTCGGCCTCCTCCGAGGCCTTTCTCAAAGTGTCTAGCAGGTACAAAAACTGCAAATAAATACAAGAAATGGCGGGAAGTTAGACAAATTTGAACTGACGTCACAAAAATGCAACCACATTAAAATACAACTAAGGGTATGCATACAGAATTTGGACTTACAAGTTACGTATCTAAAAAGCATTGATGAATGTTTGTAATAAAACAATGTATCATTTAAAAACATGATATTATGTGGCTGTGTTCTTCAGTTTGGTAACTACTAAGTACTATGATACATAATGAAACACTGATACACAAAATATCCAAAAATAGATATAGTATGTCAGGTCTGTAAGGAGACTAGTCTGGTGGATCAATTAAACTGCTTACTTTGCTTACTATAACATTTAGAGAGCCCCCCCCTCCATTTAGGGGTTAATGGAAATTACAGTAATATATCACACAATAGTGTCAAGCAGACTGCAGCTATTAAAGATTATTTAGTTAGTTATACTTGCTACATAGCAGTAATACCTAGCATTCAGTGCTTAAAGACAATGCCTGTTTGATTGCACGCTGAACACAAAGAACCTTGCCAAGTAAAATTACCTGCAGGGGTTAACAACTACAGCTGGCCATTCAACTAGAATACCAAACATTCAGCGGGTGAAAGTTTTTTTGCTCCTAAGTACTGTATTTGGAGATTCATGTCGGCGTGATGCAATGGGAATTCAAGTTAACTCATTTGGAACCAAAACTCTAAGTCATATTTAAGACCTGAGAGTGCGGATCCTTTTTTGGTTTTATATATATATACACCCTGGGTCACAAAGGGCCATTCATAAGGGAGTTTTCAACTACAGATTATCAAGAGCAAGCGTATGGTGGAGTGTGCTTTTGGTATTCTGTCAAAAATGGCACTTATTTCATACTCTTATACAACTGAAACCAGATTTTGTGGACATTATAATAAAAGCCTTTGTTCGACTTCGGAATGACATTGATTGGGGGGATGAGATTGAGAGATCAATTTGCTAATTACTTTGTCCCCAGGTGGAGCGTTAATATGGCAGCTGACCCCACAGTTTAATTATGTCTTTGAAAAGTTTATGTAAAAAAAATTTAAATAAACTCACTGTTTTGTACATATAAATTTTATATTCTCACACACACACGATAGAGAGTGGGGGGTAGCCGGAGAGAGAAAAGAGCAAGTATGCACTTAGATCATATACTGATAGGAGGAGGGGGGTTCTGTCCATTACCCAGTTAGTAATAAGGCAGGATAGCCTAACTTGAACTTTTTGGGTTAAAAATTCAATGAGCAAAATTTATTGGCCTGTTTATTAAAGGTTGATGTTTAGTGGTATTAGAGCTTTTTGAAAACACAATTAAACTTATTTTCTGTAAATCCATGAATGCCATGAAAGTTAAAATCCAATATAAAAAAACATGAACAAAAAAAGCTGAACTATGTGCTTAAAAAATGCAAAACCAGCATGAAATTAGTTTTTTGGACAATAAAAAAAATCAGAAAGTTCTAAAAGCCTGAATTAATTAAAAAAGATCCAATAGGAATAGCGCAACTCCTATTGACTTTTATAGTACCTTTTACGTGGTGATTTTTGTATTAGAGTTTTTTGTGGTTTTTAAACTTCATAAATCTCGAATTTAAAAAAACTCCAATTTTTAGAGATCTGTGAAAAAAAATATTCAAACGTTTGTAAATAGGACATTTAGCGGCAGATTTATCAAGGGTCGAATTTTGAAGTTAAAAAACTTCGAAATTCGACCATCAAATTTTTTTACGTGTTTTTTCGATCAAAAACTGACTAGGCTAAAACAGCAATTTGGCAGGTTTAAGGTGGGGAAGGGTTGAATTTGAATTTGAATGGTCGAATTTTTCAATTTTGGACTAAACATTACTTCGAAATTAGATTTGTTTAATTTGAATTTTCACTTTGACCCTTGATAAATTTTCCCTGAAGAGAAAAATATAAACTCTAATGTTCGCCATTTGACAAATATAATTCTAAAAATACCATAGGAATGAATAGAAAGTGAGTGAATTTCTTTTGTGGTGATCTCTAATCTCACATTTTGATAAATCTGCCCATTTATATTTAGATCTTTTAATACCTTTCATGACATTCAGATTCACTTGATCAATCTGTAAGTGCAGAAAAAAATGAAGGCAATTAGGGAATAGAGTACAATTTACAATTTAAGAGGATTAAAGATTAGAAGAGTTTAGTCCTTTTAGCTTCCACAATTTATACAGGGCACTCTATATAATATACAGTAACATTTCAATATTACTTATATAAAATTCATATATTCAGTTACCATCTGCTGGAAAAGGTTATTCATTAGTTTAAATGATTGTGGATCACATTAGATTAGCAATACTCAACATAAACATAGCACTTTTGCTATATATTATATATATATTTATTATAAATTATATTTGAATTATATTTGAAATCTATTCCGCTTTGGCTCAAAAAGAATTATTTTGCTTGACATTAAGGTGCAGATTTACTAAGGGCCAAATTTTCTAAGTGAAAAAACGTCGACATTCGACCCTCAAAGTTTTTTAAAAGGGCTTTTTCAATTGAAAATTTACCTACTTTGATCGAATAAGTCCATTTTCAATCAAATAAAAATAGTTTGAATCGTTCAATTTCATTGATTCGATTTGAACGATTTTGCGCACAAATCCTTCGAATTCTTGGAACTTAGAAAAATTTTCAAGATAGGTTCTATGAAGTCCCCCATAGGCTAACATGGCAATTTGGCAGCTTTAAGTCGAAGGGCCAGTACTTCGAAAATTCGACTTATCGAACATTCTATTTTTTCTATTCAAATTGAAATTACTTTGAAATTAGTTTCTTTCCAGTTGAGTTAATGGATAACCACAGTCTCAGAGTAATCATCTACCTAGATATATATTAGTTTGTGTCTAATCCCCAGCTGAAGTGGGTCTACTCATGTTGATCAATATAAATTGAGACTATATTTGCTGGCCTAATCCTAAACTCCTAAAGTGAACCTGAAATAAGTCCAACCGTTAATGTTTTAATTCTCATTTGAATTACTTTGTGTTAAGTATAAATATAATAGGATTTATTTTCTAGATCAAAACCCAGTTTTATTTTGTGCATGTAGTAGAGCTCTATAGTTATATTTTAACTGTATTAGTGTACATTTTATAGTTAAAAGCAAAGGGTAGTTGTATAAATCACGTGTTTGTACTAAAACTTATATTAAGTTACAAATATTTCCGTTAGTTTCTTTTTACTAGACAATAGTATACTCCATATTAATGTTCTTGTGTTGACAGTATTTTACATATAACAGCTCTTGGGATTTGATTTACAGTAGGGAATTTTCTGAAGATTTTCTTTGACCCTATCTGCTTTCCTACCTGCTCTCAGTCACTCTTCAACATTCTTTTATAGTTCCAAGGGACTAAGGCTGAAAGTTAAATTGTCTGCCAGAATGAGCTCACTACCTTGTCAGTTATCTTATCCACTGAAATATATTTTCTGCTTCATTCTGCTGATGGGTGCCATAGTTGACATATAATTCTCTTGGGCTCAGTTTGAAAGATTGAGTAGAGGAAGTTGCTATAATTTTTTCATTCTCTGCAAGTCATAAAAATGTATATTTGTGACATTATAAATATAAGCTATGTATCAGCCTGTACACAGAGTTCACTCTTTGAATACAACATAATTTACTCTAGAGAAATTATACTAAAGGGAATGCAAGCCTTTTATAATAGAGGTTTTGTGCTGTATATTTTTCATTCATGTATTTTGCATTTATACAGTATATATGAGTTTGGTATTTGAGTGTGACATATTTCTGCTGTGGTTAAACCAAGGTCCAAATAGCAGTTTCTTTGAGACTGCTGAAACATTGTATATCTTATTTCAGGAGGATATGGAAAGCTTGTTTCCTGTCTGAGGTCATACAAGTTTAGTGCCATTTTAGGAAATTAGCATATACGTGTAGTGATGGGCGAAACGGCCGCGTTTTGCTTCGCCGAAAAATTCGCGAATTTCCAGAGAAATTCTCGAATTTTTCGCCCATTCGCCCATCACTATATACGTGCTAATAATTCATATGGGATTGAATGAAACATTACTTATTAGGGTCATATTCCTATCCTAAGAAGTTGGAAATCCAGCAACTTTAGACTCACCTGGAAATTTCCATTATAATACTATACAGACAGCATCAAAAAAGCCAAACATGGTACTAAAGTTAGTGTGCAAAACTGTATTTGTAAAATATTCCAGAATATAAGGAAGAACAAAATGCTTATCTCTAATTTAGTAGGGTCCAGGTGTTCTGTGCCAGACCATCAGAATGTAGGAACAGTGCCGATTCTGGGGCTGCCACCGCCTTAGGGAGCAGCCCCGATGCCGCCCCCCCATTCCCGCTCCCCGCTTAAAAATCAGCGTCGGAGCGGGTGAAAAGGGGGCGGTATCGCTAGTGCATTGAGCGCAATTGCACTCTCTGCACTAGCGAAGCCGAATTTCCAGGTTAAAACTTGGAAATTCAGCTCTAAAAGTTACAAGAGGCGGCTTTTTGCCGCCCCTTGTAATCGGTTGCTCTGTGCCGCCTGAGGCAAGTTTCTCATCTAGCCTTATGGCTAGAGCGGCCCTGTGTAGGAAGTAAATCAACCCCACCCCCCAAAATAAACACCATTTTATAAGTATGTTTATTAATACTGCTGCAAATGCAAAATATTATTACAGGTTTACATGCATATCATGTCTGAAAAAAACACAGATGGATTAATACTGTAATCTTTTTCAACACACCAAACCATTATCTACCAATTTTGGCATATAGAATTAACATGCTTTACTTCCAAATATACAAGGCATCTTAGAATATTATCTGATTAGTATCCCCCCTATTACCAAGGTTAATAAAATCATGTTTCAATTTATAAGAGTTGAAAAATATGCTCAAGTAAATCGTCAAAAGGATTTCCCCAGTTATATAAAAATAAATGCACTCCTCCTAAACACATTTGTTTGGTGTCATTATTTTTAATAATGTTTTTATGGTGTTTATTAAGATATTTGCTTTTACATAGGTAACTAGTAAATGTTGATGGTTGCTTGCTATAGGTTACTGTTCCTGGGCAGATATAATAAGGGTTTATTTTTAGTGCAGTGTGTAATTTTGGATGCGATTGAGCTTTTTTTTTTACCAATAATGCATGCAATAATGCACTGCATTGTGTGTTGACGCATTTACACTTACGTTTACACTGGGAAAGAAATGTACTTGCAGGTATCTTGTTCTTTGCAATGGCTGTCTCAGTAATGAAGGTCTAGTGGTAAATCATAAACACTAAGGGGCAGATTTACTAAGGGTTGAATTCGAGGGTTAAAAAAACCCTCAAATTTGACCATCGGATTTTTTATCAAATTTTAACCCTTCGAATTAGAAATTCAAATTCGAAGTGTTTTCACGCAATTCGATAAATCGAACAAAAAATTATTTGATCGATCGATAAAATTGTTCAAATAAGACGATTTTAACCATTCGATCGAATTTTTTTTTTATTTGATCTAAAAAAGCTGAAAAAACCCTATGGGAGTGAGAAAAACTGCACTGCTCAGGTCTTATAAAAATTCTGTGTATTTTTATTGGCACATACTGACATTTCGGCTGCTGCTGCAGTACTTAATTTTTATTTAAGACCTGTGCAGTGTGATTTTTCTCACTATATATATACGGATAAAGCCACTTTGGATTGTCTGTTTGACACAGAATAACTAAACTCAGATATCCCACTTATCCCATTTAACACAGAAAATTGCGTCACAGCATCACATCCAATTAAAGAGTTCACCATTAAAAACTATGGTGATTTGGTATGCTAATGAAAAGGTTACATGATTTAAATGAGTTAAGATAAGTATATTTTAGCTGCAGAGAAATGCATGTCACCCTAAATTATTGAGGCAGTATACGCAGTGCCATAAGCCCATGGAGCACCTAGCAGGCAGATTCATCAGTGGTTTCAGGGAGACGTTAATGTGTTACATTTCCACTGTTCTGCTGATGGGCTGCATGGTGAATGGGGACAATAGGAGAGGGTGATGTCGCTCCAAGCCATATGACTGGTGGCACCTAGGAAACTGACAACATATCTAGCCTTGTGCTAAATGTTAAAATTGAACAAATAAAAATCTGTTTGCCTTTTTTTTTAATAAAGAAAAACAGATTACAGTGTTGAATTCTGTTGGAGCAGCACTATTAACTGATGTGTTAAAAAAAAAAGTTTTCCCCCAACAGAATCCCCTTTAAATTTGCTCAGGTACTGTAACCCATAGCAACCAAGATATTTGCTTTTAAATAGGTGGCTAGCAAATGCTATAAGGCTACTGGCTGCTATAGGTTACTGCACCTGGGCAAACATAGATTCATTTACTTCCCTTGGTGGTGCAGTACAAACTGTTTTTTTGGAAGGAGAGATCACTGTTCTTATTGCACAGGTATGAGAGCTGTTATCTAGAATGCACAGGACCTGGGATTTTCTGGATAAGGGAACTTTCTGTAATTTGGATCTTAATTATATGTCCTGCAAAAAGCTGTTCAGTGCCTCAGAGGCAAAAAAACAGGACATTTTGCTAAGATCTGCTGTAATTCTGCTAAAGATGTTCATGAAGTCACTGCTTCAAATGTTATGATATTAAGTATGGCTAAAGCTGATACATTTATTCCAGACAAGTTTAAATGCACAGTCAATGTCAATACTGCTTCTGCTAACAAGGGACACTCCATTAACCTGATGCTTAACACAGGTACAGCTGTTTCTGTACTACCAAAGGATATTTTCTTGAAATAATCTTGTTGCGCCTGACCTGAGACTGATCAGTTACTTAAAGTATCCAATTCCTGTGCTTGGTTGCTTGCCAGTAGAATTTGAATCAAATAAGGCAAAATGTGACTTGTACATTGTGAATAAGGGTACTGCTATACTTGGAAGGGATCTCTTTGCTGCATTAAACCTAAAATTAGTTGATGGTCTCATTACTACAGCACCAGTGCCAGCCACAGAACTAGTGTCCCCACAAAGCAATGCTTTGTTGGGTTGTTCAAAGAACTTTGTACACAAAGTTAAGCTGAGACCAGATGTAAAACCAGTATGCCAGTAAATTGAGGCAAATGCCCTGCTCTATAAGGGAGGTTTTCTCATAGAAACTAAAGAAACTTTTACAGCAAAATATGATTGAAAAATCTGAATCCTCCAAATGGATTTCACCAATTGTTGTAACTATGAAGAAAATTGGATGTATTTTGTTGTTATGCATAATCATCCCTTGCAACACATAGAGGAAAAATATAGAGACAAAATTATTTTCCACCCTGAATCTTCAGAGTGCTTTTTTCGGTTCAAGCATGTACCTTATGGACTGGCTTCAGCACCGAGTTGTTTTCAAAGACTGATGTCTTCCATACTCCATGACAAAACTGGTGTAAAATGTTTCTTGGATAATATAATTGTCTATGCTCCTACTGTGGATCTTCATTCTGAAATGCATTGATTCTGCAGAACTGAAACTGAACTTTTCCAAATGCCACTTCAGACAAACTCAGCTGTCATTTCTGGGTCATATAATTTCAAAAGAGGGATTACTGCCTGACCTTGACCATGTCAACGCTGAAATTACATGTGATCATCTACCATGCAGTTTACAGTACAAGAGCATACAACAATTATATAACAAAACTATTATGCATAAGGAAAACGAGCCAGGAAAAACAAAAACAGGAATAATAGTAATAACCAAAACACAAAATCTTGCATGGTGGATTTACAAATCAATAAAGTTTTTTGATGATACTTTTCTTTTGCCCCTAAAATTGAGTTAGTTAAATTTTAATATCTCCAAAGTTTTTGATTTATGTTTAGTCTACTTAATCAAAATAAAGAGACCAAATATCAGTAAAACTTAGTATGAAGTGTAGTTCCTCTGTTTTAATTCTAATGGCCTCTTGCCAACATAGTTTTTCTTTTGTGGAGGGGGGAGAATCCAAAATCCAGAACAGAAATATGGTCTTAGTAGCCGCCATAAAGCCTAGAATTAAGTTAGAAATCAGCTTGGGGTTAAAATTACAATGTTTATTTAAAGTAAAGGAGGGAGGGCCAATGTATTAAAGGGTATAGACTGGAGATAGCACTAGAATGATTTTCAGCTTCGAGCTGACAAAATATCTTAATTTTTGCCAGACTAGAGGAATGTGGGGACAGCTCCAAAGGTAATTAAAAAGGTTCATATTTTCCTGTTTACATTTGGGACAGAATGATAATTGACCTGAACCTTTAAAGGAACAATAAAGCTTCCCATATCCTAGATGGATTAGTTTAAAGTGTTAAACTCTCCAGTGCTCCAAAGAGAAGCATTTGTTAAATTTAACTATAGATGTAATTAATTGGGTAATGGTGATGTCACATGAAAGATAGTTTGACCATTTCAAAGCTGTTTCTGAAAGGGGATGTTTTTGGACCAAGACAGAATCCCAAAATTTGCTTGTTAATAATTAATTTTTAAAAACTGTAGGTTGTCACCCAAATCAGCTATCTCCTCTGCAACCCAAGGTCTTTGAATAACAAACTAAATTTTATAAGAAGCTGAGAGGAATGCACTTTTAATGATCATATATATAGACAGTGGTCAGATATTTTCATATTAGATTTCTTTTTTAGACCTGCCCAAGTAAGGAGATTAACAGGATCCACCAATTCCCTAATCAACAATGGATGACATTTCTTGGAAGAGGAGTAACCAGGTTTTGAATTATTCCAAAGGAGTTTGACAGGCATAAAAGGAGTTAACATATGATTGAAAACATGTCTGGAAAATGAAAGTTTACATGTGAAAACAGTCTCTGTACAGTGATTAAGTTTACATTCAAGAGGAATGTATTTCCATTTCAAGTGAAGAATCTCCAGTATGTGAGTATGGGTTACAGGGAAGAGTTCCAGCCATTCCATGAGATATTTAGAAATTGAGGCTAAATTAAAGGTTCTATAGTTAGGTAACCTCCAAATGTATAAGGAGCTTGCAATTTAGTTAAGGCAATTTTGGGTTTCTTACCACCCTAAATAAAACAATTGGTTAAGGTATAAATCAACTTAGGAAAAATCAATATCTTGAAGAGTGTCAAATACTTTTTCCACATCCTAACTTATTATTGTGCATGGTATCTTACTTTTGTTGACATTAGCAACAACTTGTAACAAAGCTTTAATGTTCTTAATACCAGATAATTTTTTCGGAAAACCATTTTGGGCTATGGAAATAATTTAGAATCAACCCTAGTCTATTGGCCAAAAGTTTAGAAAGTATCTGTAGGGATCTATAGGAATGCAAGATTCCTATAGCTTTAAAACCCCACCCTGTTAGTTGCTAGGCAGAAGCCTATGTAGCTGTTTATGTGTAACACCTGAAATCATTGGCCCAGAAGTGTAGTGACACCTCCCTGTCACACTGTTATATAATGCTGGGAAGGGAAGGGCAGCTTGCTCTTTGGCTCTGGATGTGATCCAGCAGCTTGTGCCCAGGGGGGGACCTGGGTACAGAAAGGCCTGATGCTTTGAAGTGACCCCAAAGGGAGGTGACACCTTTGGTGGGTAAATCGGGAACCAGGAAATCCCGTGAATGAGGATTAGCTATCCTAGGGGAGTTTGTGTGATAGACTCTTTAGGAGAGTGAGGTAGTGAGGTTTAGCAGCATGAGTAGCTCAAATCCAATGAGGATTTGCAGGAGGGAGTAGCTTCCCACAGGTTTTGAAAACCTGAGTGCAGGGACCTCAGTGAGGAGGCACTGTGAGGGTAGAGGCTACTTTCCTTGTCGACTTCCAGGAGGGAAGGGATCGTGTAACTGCAAATACCGGCTGGATGTTTGTACTACTGCTGTAAACCTGCCTCTGATGTGATGTGGTGGATGTAATATCTAGTTCCTCATCAACCGCTCCTGTGTGAGTAAACCTGAGGTCCATTTACTTGTGCATATGTTTAATAAACCCAGTTACTGTTTTCACCAAGAACCTCCTGGTGACCAAGTTTTTCCCTGTGTGTGTGTACAGTGCCTGTGGATTGTAGTTCAACCGCTTCTTAAAGGCATAGCTTCCACAAGGCCCTGCCCTGATGTGTAAAGTCGCAGTGTAACCCATGCTCATGCCGTAGCTGGAGGCATTTAACTATCTGTGTGCCAGATAGGCCAAGAAAGCATTACATATCTTTATGTCTTGATTTAATAATGATATAGACCTATAAGATGCCGGGAGAGCGCGGTCTTTACCCTCCTCTTTTTATTATCAGCTTTGAAAGGGAACTGGATAGGAGAGATTTCCCACTTATTAATATGTCATTAAAAATGTAAGTGAGAAAAGACCCTATTTTCATTTTCAGGGATTTATAAAAAATCAGGGGAGACCATCTGGTCCACTAGCTTTTTTTTTTTTTAAATGGTTAATAGTATAAATAACTTCTTCTATAGTGATTGGATTATTAAGGTTTTCCAGTTCTTTAGCAGAAAGCTGGGGAAGCTCTACATTTTCTAAGATGTCATTATTAAACCTAGGGCAAGACTCAGAGGTGGAGTAGAGAGATTCATAGTATTCTTGAAACTTCACGGTATTCTAAGTTTATTCCCAACTATGCTTCAGTTGTGGAGCCACTTAGAGCACTACTATAGTACGTGGAACTTCAAGTCTGGTTTGGTCAGAGATGGCTCAACATAGCTTTGAAATAGTGAAACAGATGCTTCAGACTATGGGGTTGGTGCAGTTCTCACATCCATGCCGATCATGCAGAAAAAACTGTTGTAATTGCATGCAGAACACTTTGGGACAAATACACTAAAGAGTGCAACTTCGCCTGCATCCGCTTTGCAGATATTGCTGCCAGGCGAAAATTCGCTCAGAAAACCCTAATTCAAAAAAGTTTTGTCCAGGGCTCTGAACCATGAAAAAGTTGCGCTAGCGTTACTTCATCAAGCAAAGTGAAGTTCTACTAGCATTGCCTAATTTGCAGAAGGTGGGAAGATAAAGTTCAATGGAGGTACAATATATGTTGCAGCAAATACATTAAATTACACAAGCCCTGGAAACCTTAATAAAAGAACAGCAAACTTTACTGGGAAATCTTGGAAAGTATTTACAACAGAGTTCCTACATAACTATTGAGCAATGTGCCATGCAACAACCCAAGCATCTCCAGCTGAATTATTACATGGCAGATGCAAACTATGTTTCATGTTGCAGACATCAAACTTCCACCAAATACTGTTCCTACAAAATCATCTACTGCGGATATTGTCAAACGTCTACAAGCCAAATGCAAGGCTTATACTGACAGAACATGTGGTGCAAGAGAAGTGCACTTTTAGCCTGGATCTTTAGCCAGAATGAAGAAACCAGGACTACTGAAACAAGGACAATCTAAATTTACTGCATCACTTGAAGTGAGATGCCATCTCCATCCATCCATCTTCGTGGCAAATTTATCATTATTCACAAATTCGAGGGCTTTTAGCCATAAACATATGAACTCACTGATGGACACATATGCAATGCAAGTCATCTTGCTCCTGCTAGATATGACTTTGGAGAAGATCCATTTGATGAAGGACATTTTCCTACTCCTTATGCTAACTATACTAGGTCTGAAGAAAGTGAACCTATGAGGCATACTGACAGAATCAGAAAACTGACATGAACCAAGGACTATGTGTTGGGAAGAATGCATAATATTGCTTTAAGATGCATACAGTTTTATGGTTTCTGTTTATTACATTTTCCCAAATGATTTCCTATTATATGGGGAATATGTGGTGTATGTGCAAGGTGCCTGTAGGTGTCACTGTCCACACAAGTATACTGTGCATACACTGTTCTTTTTAAACTACTTAAAGCATTAGAGTTAGAAGTTACTGTTGAAGTGCAATGGCTGCATGAACCTGCTAATAAAGCACTGTTATACTTTGCTCATCCTCGCTACCAAAACATAAACTTATAGGGGTTGATTTACTAAGGGTCGAATAGAGTCGAAGTGAAAATAAAGCTGCCGAATTGCAATTTTAGCCTGTGGGGGACCTCTCAGAACTTGTCCTGAAAAGTTTTCTAAATTCTGAGAAAGGATTTTGGTGAAAATCATTTGAATCCAAGAATATTTGATCGAAAATAACCCCTTAGTAAATCAGCCCCATAGTGTAGTTAAATTGTGGCAGGGCTGACCATGATTTCAAATGCACAATTGTATAAGAAAAGGGATTTATGCAAGCAGGAATTCAAACAGAGCAGAAAAAAATCTTTAATAAATTTTCAGCACAGACATTGATACAATGAACAATTCAGCTATCAGGACAAACTGGTTATGTGACCTCATAGGGCTCTTCATTGTTTTATTTATGTATTTAATGTATACAGTACATACTGTATTTACTCGAGTATAAGTAGAGGTTTTTAGCACCCAAAATGTGCCGAAAAAGTCTGCCTCGGCTTATACTCAAGTCAGCAGATCGACAGAAAGCATTTTAGGAAATCTTCTGCAGAACACATGCTCTTGCGTGCGCTCTGCTATGGAAGAACTGGCACAATGCAAATCAGCACAGAGCCTAATAGACTTCTAAAAAGTATACCAGTATGTTAAGTTGCTGCTTACTCAGTGATCCGAAGAGGCTGCAGTGACTCATCCATGCTGCCCACACACTTGCAGTTGTAATCTCCCCCATCGTGTCTTGGCCCTCCCTCCTTTGCCCTCCCTTCTAAGCTCTCTTCACACAGTCCTCCCTCCTCAGCCCTTCCCCTCTTTACCCTCCATGCTCTGAGTTCAAGTTATGAGCTAGTGTTGTCATGTCAGCTTTGAGTATGGAAGGTTAAGAGGGTAAGAAGGGAGGACTGTGTGATGAGCTGAGAAGGGAGGGCTGAGGGCTAAGGAGGGAGGACCAAGCCACGAGGGGGGAGATTGCAACGTCAAGTGTGAGGGCAGCACGGATGAGTCACTGCAGACTCTTCAGATCACTGAATAAGCAGCAACTGTAACATACCGGTATAATTTTTAGAAGACTGGTAGCTTGTGTGCTGATTTGCAATGTTAAAAACAAAATCGTACAATACAGCATAAATCATTGTGGGATTAACCTATTATTGTCAATGAAGATGCTGGGCAACACCAAAGACACTCACCTGAGCTTCACTAAACTTATTTACCTTAAGTGCCAGTGCTTCTGTAGCAAAATGCATGCAGGAGCGTGTGTTCTGCTGTAGATGTCCTAAAAATGCTTTTCTCATCCTAGGCTGATATTCGATTCAATAAATTTTCCCAGTTTTCTTAGGTAAAATTAGGTTCCTTGACTTATACTTGGGTCGGCTTATATTCAAGTATATATGGTAATTTGTCATATATTTACACAGTGGTTTAAAGAAACTGTTCATTATTCATATCAGTCCCTACTGCAGCAAAGCTTACAAATGAAGTCCCTTTTACTGTACATGTTACCATTATTGGAATGAATTTTATCAGTGTCCAATTTACAGTACCTTCATGTATGTGTTTGGTGTGTGGGATCAAACAATGGCATAAATACCAGAATGGGGTGCAGCTGCTCCAGGGCCCACCAGGAGGTTGTTTTTCACCATTTATGGATTCCCGGCAAATTTCTGCACTTCGCCGCCTGCAAAATATTTTTGTGAAACTGCTGCAAAAGTTTTCCTAGAAAAAAATTAGCTGCAACAAAAAAAATTGTGTATTTTTTTGGTGGAGCATTATTTTAATAGAAAATATATTATAAATAGTACACTGTAGCTTAAGTTTAAATAATATTGATTACACAAATACTAAAAGTTTTGTATTTTTTTGCTGAGCTATCAATTAAAATGATGAAAATTCAATATTATAATATGAGAATTAAAAACCTACACTGGTAAAAAAAAAAAAAAATCTGTTAGTTTATCTAGCAATGATGTGTTACTGCAGTTATACATAAACTTGATTTTAGAATTATAACTATAAACTTGGTACTAATACTTGAAGCAAACATTACTTTGATCATCGATTCTGACATTATTCAATAGAGGGTTCCTACATCCATACTGTACATTAAACCTACTAAAGTATCACTGGCCTTTCCTTGTCAGTGCAAATGCGCAAAGAAGTAAAACAGCATACTTACAATTACCAATACAGAGCTAGTAGTGTTTGCCCTGCATTATGAGAAGATATAACAGTCTAACAAGTACATAAACTAATAATTCATCAGTCCTGCTGAAAAAAAAAAAAAAAAAAAAAAAATATATATATATATATATATACAGTATAAATAATATAAATATATTCTTTATATTCCCAAGAGCCAACACATAATAAAATATAAATTTCCTTATCAGAGGAAAAAAAGTATTGGGCAGAATTTATAATGTCCCCATGGTACATAAGGGCATATTTATCTAAAAATAATTTATAAACTGTGTGGCTGGGTTTCTGCTACTACAGGTTACTGCATTTTAAAATTTGTTTTTCTTTTTAAAGCTTATAAAATAGTAATTTCTGTTCCACTAAGCAAGTTGGGAGGTCTGGGCTAGATTACCAATTTAAGATGGCTATAGAAGCAAAGATCTACTTGCAATATCGGACAACCAATCGAACGTCCCCATCCTCCGATCTGCTACTAACCTTTAACAATTGCATGAAAGTTTATGTCTGACAAAGCTGGTGACAGTCACCCGCTGAAAATCGTCAAATCGGCAACATGCAAATGTGGGGACACTCCAGACACGGTCCAAAAATCGCACAAATCCTCGATTGCATCTGTGCATCTATGGCCAGCTTAAGCCCCACATTACTTAACTTGACTAGTGCAGTACACCTTACCAACCAATCAGCAATTACTTTAGCTATATGCCAAGAGTTTCTGCCCTGGTAGAAACTGGCTCATTGTTGAGCCCTGATGTGTCAAAGGAACCAAACAAAATACATGTTTTAATGGAATAAATGGAGGCTAGGTTGCTCCAAGTTTATCTCAAAGAAAAACCCACCAACATGTATCATCAATAGTAGTGACACATAAGTCATATATAAGTTGGAAAGAATATAAATACAAATCGACAGTGAAATGTTAATAATGAGGTCATAAAGAGCAAATATATGACATAATCCAGACTACTAATTATACCCTTACATTGCATTTTGGTCAGTGAAATAGTACAACCCTCATACACTTTTCAATTACAACCTCGTCTTCACTGAGCACATGGTAAGAATTCATACAATCCAGTCAACTAGTTGACTGGATTGTATGAATTCTTACCAACTAGTTAACAACTTTTCATTCAATATCGACCTCTTGAATGTTTTAAATGTCAGTTCCTGTCATTTGTTCCAGTGCTTCTCCTGTTTGTTTCCATACTGGGACTGATGGTATTCCTTTCTGAGTTAACTAATGACTACATTCATGATGACAGATGTTGATTAGAGCAAGGGACTTGCCTAAACAGCACAGAGACAAACACTGACAGGGTGTTATCACGGATTCTTTCATTCTTCTTCTTTTTTATGCACGCTTGCTCATTGACACAAATTTTGAATTAATTTGCATCCAAAACAATAGTTAAAGACACAGTTTTTTCTAGAAGAGTCCCATTATCAGTAGAGCTATTATGTCAGAGCAGAATACAAGCAACCATATTTTATTAGTAACTTTAAACGGATACTGTCGTTATTTTTATGGTGTAGTTTTTATTTCTAAATTACATTGTTTATACTGCAAATAATTCACTCTACCATATAAAATTTGTATTCCTGAACAAAGAAGTATGTATTTTTATAGTTTTAATATTGGTGTGTAGGCAGCCTTCTCATGTCATTTTGCTTGACCCTGTGCTTTTGGAAAGAGGCAACAGTTTGTGATGCAACTGCTTTCAGGCAGACTATTGTTTCTCCTACTTAATGTAACTGAATGATTCATAGTGAGACATTGATTTTTACTACTGAGTGCTATTCTCATATGTAAAAAGGAGCTGCTATCTTGTGTCATGAAGCTGTTGTCTGGTTACCTTCCCATTGATTTGTTGGTAGACTTCTGGGGGGGAGGAAGGAGTGATAACAGTCCAACTTGCACTGCAACAATAATGAGTGAATGAAGGTTTCTCAGAGCACGTCACATGACTGGGGCACCTGTGAAACAGACATTATGTCTAGCTTCATGTCAAATTTCAGAATCAAATATAAAAAATATGTTCTGCTCTTTGGAAAATTGTTTAAGTTCAGATTTCTGCTGAACCAGCACTAGTGACAGATGTGTTTTGAAATAAAAAGTTTTTGTGACAGAATCCCTTTAAAGAAATCAAAATATAATAGATAGTCTTTAAGGGAACATAACCTAAAACAGAAATTAGTTCCAATACATACTTCACCTCCTCTTTATCAACCATATATTTTGGCTTTATAAGGGTGAATACAATTTCATGACTGCCTTGTGTCAGGATCAGCCCGGGACTTGAACCATTCTTTCCCAGGTTCTGGACACTGTCACTTACCATGTGAGCCACTGGGGGTTTTGGTGCTGATCCTGAACTGTTGAGTTGTTATTTGCATATTTGCCCTGTTCTTGTGTGTTCTCCTCCCTGTTCTCCTCCCACATCATTACCCCCATATGTTCCCTATCTCTAATCACCACCCTTTAAATACCACGCCCTGAGCTTTGCTCAGGGCTGAGTCATTGTTTATTTCTAGTCTTCTTGGATGACCAGCCAACTCTGCCTTAAGATACCTTGTTCCTGATTTACTTTGTTCCTGAGATTCTTGTCCCACCACCTTGTCTTGCTACCTGGATTCTTCACCTTGGTTGTGTTACCTGGATTCCTTGTTCCTGCTTGCTCCCTGCATTTTGTAAAGACTTTGTTTGAACTTTTCTGTTATTTCACTAACACCATTAAATCTTCTATTTCACCATGGAGTGGCTCCCCTAGTTTACAGCAGCTCTCCATTGTAAACCTGACACCTTGGTCAACAGTACTGTGAACTAGCTAATCCTACCTAATCTACATTACTCCAGCTTTTGAACTATGAAGGAAGATGGCAATTAAACAACCATTTGGTCCTTAAGAAGTATTTCCCCACACCACTTGAAAACACAGTACAAGAGAGTAAAAGACCTTACACTTATTTCATGGCTTTGGATATCAAAAGGTATAACAAAAGAAAAATAGTGTGGTTAATAGGGCAAAGGATCTGGAAAAAGACAAAATATAATATTCAGGTATAAGGTCTCTTTAGAGATATTTTCCATTAGACACCTTTCTGCACAATGTACACATCTATTTATATTTTGGGCTAGATAAATAAATTAATTAATAGATAGACAGACAGAGATAGATTCATAGCAACTGTTTACTATTCAATCCTTATCTTCCAGCTACAAATCCGCTTTTTACCTTGTGTATATTTCTTGACACAAGAAATGTCTGTTTAATAACAAAACACTTTTTTTCAGTGTCGGACTGGGACAGCAGGGGCCCACCCAAAAACCTTAGAACAGGGGCCCACCATAAAACCTTATACCAGGTGGCAACTCAGTACTAATATTCTTCATCTCCTCAATCAACCTCTATTCTCCTAGTTTGTTTTCTTTACATACTATAATCAATTATTCCATCTATTTAGCCTTTTTGTTCTCATAGAAATAGGGAATGGCCATGAAATAGGCCAAAAGTTTAGCAGCATGAGGGCCCACTGATACCTTGGCCCACCGGGAGTTTTCCTGGTATTCTGGTGGGCCAGTCCTACACTGCATTTTTCACTTCAAAAGTCCTGTGAGTGCAGTTTTTAAATGCTGCTATATATATATGTAGTAGAATATAATTTACAGGCAAATTCATGCTAACCATATGCATCAAATTTGTTTCAATTTTCATCTCCTTAGACTACAAAGGTGACTAGTTTACATGGAGAGATCCATAGCAATGCAGCCTATTCCTTGATCAAAATAATGAGTTGTCCATTTATTACCAACTTCTATAGATAAGAATATTTTCTTGTATGTAATATTTTAATAACTGTTGATAATGGTTGATACTGAATAAAGTAATATATTGCATCTAAAATATGAATGTGTATATTACATTGACTTACAATCAATCAAACCAAGCTTATTAAAATGAAGGCACTTAATTCAGAATTGTCAGGTATAATTCATAAATATTGTTAAAATACAAGCAGAATAAAAATAAAATACAATTCATTTGTGATGTTCCTAAACACTGGCTGAAAATATGCTTAATTTTTAAAGTAGAAAAATATTGTGAAATATCAAGAGATTTCTTCAATGAAAGGTGTTAAAAGGGAATTCGGAGAGATAATGTATTTGTAAAGAAAGATATTATGTGCTGAAGTGTTTTATTGTCACTCAAAATAAATTGAAAAAAAACCGTTACCACTCTATTACAATAACTTTAAACTTATTCAAGGGGAAATATGTGACACTGTAATAAAATTAAAACAGTACCTGAAACTATAGTATGTAGTTTTGACAAAAATTATTTGTATTCACTTTTGTATAGATTAGAGTATTTTTGTTAGTGTAGTGCAAATGGATGTACACAAGAATGGTGATGTATCAGTGTGTTTTCAGAAACAGCTAACACAACACAATGCAATCCCTTTCAGGCAGCTGTTGACTCTCCTGGTCAATCCTTATATATCAGTCCGAAGTCTGTTTTTTCTCCATTATGGGAGCATTTTTTAGCAAATCATTTTCTGAGTTTATTTTGATCTATACAATACTGAAAAGTTCTACAGCATTCAGAGAATATGCTTTTTGGAAGGGTAAGGGTGGGTTTTATGACAGGATCTATTGAGTTTTATTGTTTATAATGTTCCCACTGTCTTTCAATGTATGGTATGTATTTGTTGTTTCACTGCCCTCTGACTCTTACTGTAAACATGATGTATTTAATATCTACAGACAATGTTCTACAGATCAGACTACATATACTGCACACATACCCACACCTACACACACACAAACACACACACTCCTACACACACACATATAAACCCATTATCAATATATTTAAGACATTGAGACTTTTTGTGCATACAGCTACTAAAAATGCCTTACGTTTTAAACAAAACAGGGATTGTTTGTCCATATATTGCAATATATTTAAGCTGGCCAACTACGTCAAAGTCATCCCATATCTGACCAGTCCTATACTCAACTTGCATCTGATTCATTGAGAATTCTATTGCTTCATTATATATTTTATACAGGGACTACATTTTACCTGCAACTTACTTGCTGATTCAAAGTAAAACTCCCAAACTTGATTGCCCATTTATTAGACACCAGTGGGATCACCTGACTATAGCTGGGAAGGGTGGGAGCTACAACTTGGAGCTGGTCACTGCTCCTATATAAACTATAACAAATAAGGGGTATCTTTATATTAAAAGTTGTGCCTCATAGCAGTGAACACTGAGGTGGTAATAGAGTAGGGGGTAGACGAGTTAAAGTTATAAAGTCTACCCAGGGTGACCAGTGTGGTGTTTATACAAACGGCCTCCGGTTGTCACTGTGCACAGGACTTATACTGTGCATACACAGTACTTTCTGTACAGCTTGAAAGTGAAAGTAAGAAGTTACTGTTGTTGTGTAAGGCCTGTATGAGCCTGTTAATAAAGCACTGTTATACTCCCCTCATCCTCGTCTACCAAACATAACAAATGGTGACAAGGATGTCTTTTCTACCTCTGCAGCAGCCTGCAGCTTTTCTTCCAGCCCCTGGTGAGCCTACCATTAATGATGGGTGAATCTGGGGAGTTTTGGTTCACCAAAAAAAATTTAGCAAAAACGCCGCCGCGTCTCCATTTTTTCGATGCCGGCAATGGGCGCTGGCGTCCAAAAACGGATGCCCATGTCCAAAACGAGATGCTAGCGAATTTTCACCAGGCAACATTTTTCTGCTTGGATTAATATGTTACATTAAATTACATTATTGCTGCTAACCAACGGGAGATTTCTGCTGCCTGAGAGCAGAGGGACAATATATATTCTATACATTACCATTACCTGATGAGACTTATGAAACTGCTGTTACTGCTATAAAGAACTTTTTCATGCCAAGAGTAAATGTGGTTGCTGAAAGATATAGGGGGAAATTCTCTTAGATGCGAAAATTCGCTAGGGCTGGCTTCGCTAACGTTCGCCGCACTTCACCAGGCGAATTTCCGCCAGCACTACGCAAATTCACTAAGATTAGAATTTGCGCTCAGAGCGGTGAACGTTAGCGAAGTAGTGCTAC
>CM044440.1:45050621-45060928 GCA_024363595.1 Xenopus borealis
CACGCCAGCAAGAACCATACACATATGAACTGTCTGATGGATACATATGGTATGCAAGTCATCTTGCTCCTGTTAGGTATGGCTTTGGAGAAGCTCCATTTCATGAAGGACAATTTCCTACTCCTGATGCCAACTGCAATAGGCTTGAAGAAAATGAACCAATAAGACGTACTGAGAGAATCAGAAAACTACCTGCATGGACCCATGGACTATGTTATGTGAATAATATGTATATATGGATATTATTGCTTTAAGATGCATTGTTGTTTATTAAATCTGCCCAAATGCTTTCATACTATAGGGGGGGAATATGTGGTGTTTATACAAACGGCTTGTGGGTGTCACTGTGCACAGGACTTTCTGTACAGCTTGAAAGTGAAAGTAAGAAGTTACTGTTGTTGTGTAATGCCTGTAAGAACCTCTTAATAAAGCACTGTTATACTCTTCTCATCCTCGGGTACCAAACATAAAAACCAGACTTTTGTAAATTTGTCTGGGCAGCCTCTTCTGGTGTACTATTTTATGTAGGGTTTGAACTTGGTCCACTAATTTCTTCCAAAGGGATCTATTTGGGGGATTTGTATCTTTCCATTTAGTAGTGATACATTTCTTAGGGTATGCTAACAGTATGGATATAAGCGCTCTCTTTGTTCTAGTTGGAGCTAGATTATGTACCTGTTTAAGCAGGATTACTTGAGCATTCAAGAGGATTGGAAGGTCTATTACATGGGCTATATATTGTGTTACAGAGAACCAGTAATGTCTTAGTTTGACACAAGTCCAGACCATGTGCAAGAAGTGTACTGGGAATTGGTGGCATCTAGGGTTGGAGATATTCTATGAAGCCTGTATGGGGTAAGATAGGCCCTTTGAAGGAAATTAAATTTGATTAGTTTGTCGCTGGATGAGACTGAGTTGTCAAAGATTGTATCAAGTGTATCTGCTGATGAATCCTCTGTTATTGTGGAGATGTCCCTCTTCCATTCATCTAGAAGTCTGGTTAGTTTGCAATCATTAGCCTGGATCAAATTGGAGTAGAAAGTAGTGATTTTTTTGCAGTACTGGGAAATGAACTAGATCCTTAATCCATCTAGGTGTAGTGTTTATTGGAGCAGTAGGGAACTGAACTTGTACCACATCTCAGTTGAATGTAGCAGAAAACATATTGTTAAGGATGTGTGCTTAAGCACATCAAAATCCTTTTTGGGGATGTCCCCCAACATACTATTGGTAGTTTTGCCGTTAGGTAGTAATGGAACATGTTAGGGGTAGCCAGTCCTTCCACATCTGTGGGAAATTGCAGTTTCATTGAGCTCATTTTGGTTTCGGGGATGTTCCAATATAACTAAGATAGCTGTGATCTAATCCTAAGAAAAACACTGGGAGGTATCTTATGGGGGGGTCTGTTGGAATACATTCAGGAACTTTGGCAGAATGATCATCTTGAATAGATTGATGCAGCCCATTGGGTATATCAAGAGTCACATTAATTCCTTAAATGTTTGTTCTAGTTGTGTAATGAGGAGCTATATTTAGCTCCACAAAGTTTAATGGTGGTAGATGAATTTGTCATCCCACTGTAGCCCTCCTGGTAATGGTGGCAGTGGTTCTGGTTGTCTATCTATAGCAAACAAAGTTAACTTTTTGCCAGTTTATTTTCAGACCAGAAAACTGTGTGTGTCTATTTATTTTTTATTTATTATTTATAGCTGCTTCTGGTTCTGAGTGATAGTTAGCAAGGTATAGAAAGATATAATCAGTATACAATTAATTTTTTTCAGTTAAAGTGCCTAATTACAGGCCAGTAATATTGTTAGGTTGTTGTATCCAATTGCCAGGGGTTCCATTATAATTGCAAACAGGAGCGGTGAAAGGGAAAAACCCTTCCTTGTAGCCCATGTTTATATAGTAGCTTCATGTAACTTATACAGCGCCTGAATCCACTTCACAAAGTTTGATTGAAAGCGTTGCCTACAATTATGGCCATTCAACCAAATGAAATACCTTTTCATTATCTAGAGCTGTGATCGCTCTAATGTGGGAATGTTGATGAACTATAGGCATTATGTTATTTCAGCTTCTCCTATTGGTAAATATAGTTTGATAGAAGGATGTATAATGTTGGCGAAAGGCCTTATTAAGCTTGTGCGGATACAAGGTTAGGTACCCATCCATTTTTCAAATGGCTGGAATTGCTGTGCTATAGTGTATGTGCCTCGTCCTTACTTACTTGTGCTAAAAAATTTCAGCACTTGCCACCCCATTCCAGAATATTTGCAACATGGTATAGGGTGGATTTAACCTGTTATGTTTACAACACCAACAGTTGTGTATGTTTTTGCCAGTCAGTCAATGTTTGGGGGATTGTGGTTTTCTACATATTTTTTTCAGCCAAGGTTACCGCTCTCGTTATGGGCCTAGTTGCAGTTTAACCAGTATGGGGTAGTGATCTGAAATAACCCTTGTAAGTATCTGAACCACCATAGCTAGCTATAAATGGCCATGGTGGTGTCCCAGGGACTCTGTATGCTCTTTCAACCGTAAAAACAGATTTAAGCCAAATTTATCTTTAAGCCATTGGTCTATAAATTGTTCAGGCTAACGACCTTTGGTTCATTTTGGCATTCCTACTATTCTTATGTTATTCTGCCGCAGTCTGTTTGGTAAGTCATCTGCTTTAGCCTTCAAGTCTGTTAGTCGGTGGACCACAGATTGTAGTGCATTAGGCTTATGGTGGATGGTATCCTCAATGTCACTGACTCTCCTTTCCACCTCTTCTGTGCATATTTTTTGATTATCATGGTTCATTATATTTTACCTTCCCAATAGTAGTGACATAGTTGAAGGAGATTAAAGCCATTAATTCTGAAAGAGTGGGTTGGAGAGTATCTGGAGAGTTGGGAGCATTGTCATCCTTTGAGTTGGTGGAAACATGCTGTGACTGAGGCAGAGGCAATGGTGTAGAGGGAGGGAGAATGATGTTCCCCAGTGCAGGTGTAAGTCTTCCCTCTTTGCAGTCTTGGTTGGATCAGCCTCACTCGCTGGTGCATTTCCCTTGTCACTAGGGTTGCCACCTTGCACATTGCAAACTTTGAAGAAATGCTTGAAGGTGTTATAATCTTTCAGAGCAAACATAACTTTTTCTGTAAGTAGTTTTATTACATACACTGAGCACTGGCACAGACTACACAATTTGCAATAATTCTTCCACTGTAGGAAGTTGCTAAACGGTTTCCGGGTCACAAAAACTATTTTAAAATTCTTGCAAGGGAACTTTTGTTTGCGCAAAGGCATACATTTTAAATTTGTTTTACTGTTACCGACTTTTATTACAGTCCCCCCAAAATGTCTAAAGGTAATGCCAAATGGAGCAGTTTTCCAGCATTGTATTTAGCTGGAGAAACACTTGAAACCACCCATAATCTGTTAGGCACTGTACACCCCTCACTATAGGAATGTGAAATAGCTAGGTGGAAGTTACTTTGTTTAGGTCTAGACCCTAGCAGGATCTCTTTCCTTAGTAATATTGTCCATTGTTCTCTTTCTCTAGGTTGGATTTGAGATAAGAAGTCTCCAGCAGTGGGCCATTAGGTTCTGTACCCGGAGCTGTATGTATGACAATGAAGAGTTGATGAATTTAGCAACAGTAGATTATTGCAGTACTATCCAGGAATATGTAAGAGCCTAGTTTCCATCCCAACTGGACATCAAGCTTGCTAAGTTCATGTGAATGCTGATATGGAGTATGCCAAGGAAAATGTTTTATCATTCTTTGATTTTCTTTTCCTGTAGTAATTATACTCATTGAATATAAAATAATGTGCTTAGAAAAGCAGTGTTTCAGTTTGATTCATTTTTGCCTATATATTACACTTCCTGCTGCCTTCTTTATCAGGTTGTGCATGGAGGGGTGGTGGTATTTCACACACTGCATTGTAGGATAGGAACCAATCAGCTGCTAGGCTGACCTGATAGGAAACTGAAGCCTGTCTTTGCTTTACTGACTGCAGGGTTCTGATTAGCTATTCCCTTCCTACTGTGCTTCTGGGACCGTTAGGACAAGCCCATCCCTCATTTTGAACATGGAAAGAGATCTATAGGGAGCTCCAATAAAGGAGACATTTATTATTTATCCTATATGTCTCCTTAGGATTCAAGCAAGCAAATTTAGCAGGACTCTCATCTGATGAAATTGAGTTTGCCATATTCCATACCATCTGATCAGTAAATTAAATCAATGTGTTACAGCTCCATGGAAATTAATAATGCCTGTCTTTCATTTCAATGTCCTATCATTAGGGTTTCAAAACATGGCAAAATGCAGCCTACCAAATATATTAATAACCCTGTGTACATGGCCTAATAACTTATTGTATTTGAATTAAGAAATCCTGTAGAGTTTGCACATAGACATGAGGGAAATTTCCATGTCACAGTAAAGAATTAGATGCGTGTGGATGAACAATCAGATTGTTTCATATTAAACTTTCAGTGAATATTTTGTGTTTTATATCCCTCCAGTTTCCCTTGTCATCGATTATAGATCATTATAATTTTCCAGAATTTAGTTCACAGCTGCTTCCTATTTCTTGTGAAACAAGACTTAACTCGGTGACCTTAGTAATTAAAGATATCATTAAATGAGTTATCATTTTTGTCTGCTTAATTACTAATTCACATTAACATTTGCAAATCTGTTTTCCAAAATGCCCTTCAATATTATACTAGATTCAGAGAACCTACAGTGCATTACTTTATTTGTACCCAGAGCGGAATAAAAGGTGCATAAAGTATAATTTTAATATAAGTGCCCAAATGCAATACAATAAAGTGTAATTCATCAGTGTGACTCATGATGCGTGAATAAAAAATCTGCCATTGTGATCATCAGCTAACTGATGAAGTGTCAGTTTAGAACTACTCATTAGAGAATACATTCAAATAGCTGGAATTATGCCACAGGACATGATTTGGGTCTCTAAAAAATGTATGCCATTTACCTGTCTTATATTGGAAATGATCTTGTAAACATTCCAATTCAAAGAATTATAGGTTTTTAGATTATTAAAATTATTTGTTTCATTTAAATCTTTATATCTTTTTATATTTATGTATTGTTGGCTTTATTCTGGAAGGAATGGAATACATATTAAAATACATACCTACGGTATAAATAAGGTCCCTATTTCAACATAGTTATGCCAATCTTATGTTATGCAAGATTTAATGAGGTGCAATTACAACTGTTGAAAAAGTAAAACGTAAAAGCCAAAATTTCTGTTGGTAAACTGTATTGGGCATCTGTAAAAGTTTGAAAGTTTGGGAAGTTAATAATAGTAAACTGTTCTTTTCTACATAAAGAGAGATTTTAGACATAACCACCATATAATAAAAGGCACTAAGTTTCCCATGAGCAGTAACCCATAGTAACTAATAAGATTTTTGCTTTTAATCAAGTAACCAATAAATTCTACCTGCTGATTGGTTGCTCTAGGTTACTGCCCCCGGGCACCCCCAAATAGAATTTTATTTTAGACATTTTAATTATTCAGTTTTAAATATTCTCATACAGGCTCACATCCTCACACTGGAAGTAACATTGCTTAAGCTATTTTCTGTGGTAACAACTCAGATGTTAAAGCTCTATAAAAAGGGACACAGCAGGCTGCTATGTTGTAGTAAATTTTTGAGGAAACAATATAATACATGGAGGAAGTCATCCAGGCAATGCTATAGTGCTATAAATATGTATAAGGACCCATAAAGTAGCCTCTATGACTTTACAACCCTATTTCCCTAATTACTGGGGCAAAATCCCATGTATTTTATTTTGCTAATTTACATATACTGACCACTTCCTGCCACACTGAAAAATAGTTATTAGAAAGAGATGGTACTTCCTCTCTTTGGTCTCTCCTGTTGATCCAGGTGGATGTGTCTGGGAAGCCTGGGGTCAACAAGGCCCTGCATATCACTAGATTCACTAGAAGAAGTTGGGGAACAGGGACTCTGTGAACAATGTTTAGTCAGTTACAGGACTAGCTACTGCTATGCTATAGCATGAATGTGAGATAGCTATAAAGGGCAGCCTGGGAGGTAACTCTCCCCTAGGATCTGCTTGCCTAAGTGAAGTGATCACAGAATTGTAGGGGGATATATTCTATTTGATATTGGCTATGTTCTTCCTTCTGATACATTTCTGCTGTAGAGATCGGGGCCACATTCGCAAGAAGCCCTAGAAGGAGAACCTCAAGCCTACCAGACCATTTTCCCAGTGGTGTCACAGATTATTGCTCTCTGTGATTGTAACTGCCATTTTACCACACTACTGAATATACCCTGTGGTGTCTAGACAATGAAGCCTATTATTGTTTTGTTAAGCAAGAGCTTCTGGTGTTCTATATCTTTATATTTTACACAACAGTAGGAGAGGTCTGGTTTCACAACCCCTTCACCATTTTATTTACAATCTTGGTGAGAGAGTGTGACTTGTGCTCTATCTTAACTAGCTCGGAAGGCCTGTTTAAGCCAAGATAGGGCTACAAAAGCAGTAGATTAAGGTGAGCTATCACTCTAATGTGGCATGCTTGGCAAATGATCTGATGGAAACAGCTCCAAATTAAAACATTTCCCCATGGATTCAAGTTTGCAAAATCATAGAAATATTTTTTTCCTCACCAAATTGTAACTGGCCCTATATTTGTTAAAAGCTTAAGTGTGTACTATACATAACATAAATACAGATTCAACCTGTTTATTGTGTGCAGTGGAACCTTACATAAGCTCAGATTTATTAAGGCAGATTGGCTGATTTTGACCATATTGCCCAAGCAACGGGCATGTATGGTATCTTGGGGGACCCCAGACTGTTTGAATGTTAATTATATGCTTGTCTTTGGAGAGTATATTTGAATATATAAAGTATAACTTTTTGAATATCCAGAAACCCGTTCTTCAAAAAACACTTACTATTTAATCATTTTTTAAAATAATTTACTGTTTAGGTAATTATGAAACAGTTACCTTGTACTTAATCCTACCTATGCTGCAAGAATCCATATTGATGGCAAAACAATGCAACCGGGATTATTTAGTATTTCAATGTTTTTTTTCAGTAGACATGAGGTGTGGTGATCCAAATGACAGAAACAGCTCTAAACCCCAGGTTCCAAGCATTCTGCATAAAAGAGCCTATACAGTACATTATTGCAAACTCAAAGAACCACATAATCTGACAAATGTCACTACAGCTGCTACAAGCTTCTTCTCAGCTAACACGAATAGAAACATAAGTGTACTGGTTATTTTTATATTTTTGGATCAAACATGACTACTTACTTAACCTTTAGTGATGAAGTGGAGCAGTAGGAGATTCTACTTTTACTGTCTTCTTATATGAAGGCTCAAACAGAGAAATGGAAAGTTTGCCAAGATCAGAGAATCATAGATTTTATAAAAGAGACAACAGGAGATTTTTTTTCTTTTACATTATATTAAATGAACAGATGTTGATTCAAGATGGTTATAAATTGAGGGCAGTCAACTTTTTTCTAAAACACAAAATCAATAAATATTAAGAAAACAGTTCCTTATACTTAATATGTAATCCTCTTTTAAAATGCTTGAAGGGGCTATGAGATAAAACATTCACAACAGGAATAGTCAAGAGCATCATGTATACTATAAAAGGGATTTTGGCATGCCTGCTGTTGGCTCCAAAATATATATTCAGATTATGCTATTTACAATAAATATCAAGTGCTTTGGAAATAAAAGTGCTGCCAATCCATACAATCATGTAGGTGTTCTGAAGGGATTTTAGCATTTATTTTAAATAGAGGCTCAGCTACCCTGTATCACTGCAGACTTTCTTCAAATAGCTTACAGAGAAGCAAAACCAATTTTTTGTTTTCATAACGCAAACTGGATATCACCACATTTTAAAAGTTAAGCTGCCGATAGACTATAAGATTCTGTCGTTTGGCAACATCACCAAACGATCAGATCTTTCCCCAATATGCCACTAGCAACAGGGTTATATCAGGGGTAATCTGAACGTTTGGCCCTATGGTTGAATGATCGGATTAGGAAGAGGGCAATGGGCTCCGACTGGTCGGTCCGAGAAATTGATCGGGAAGACCCGTCAGAAGCCCCCATACACAGGCAGATAAGCTGTCAAATCAGTCTAAACAACCGATATTATCAACTTTACCTGCTTATGTACGGCCACCATTACATTTCACCAAAATCTACTACATTGGTATTTGAATCTGAATTTTTCGCACATGGGAGGCAAGTCCTTGTAAAATGTTCCTCTGTATAACAGCCACTCCATATCTCCTCAAGAAAATAAGTGATTATTTTTTAATTATCAAATATTATTCATACAGATAACAATTCAGTGGTCGCAACTATGAAGTAGAAATGAATGACATGCTCATTAACTAATCTATTTATAATATTCCATTAATAAAATAACATAATTCTACACTAGCAAATTTATTAAACTCCTGTGCCTCTCTCTCTCTCAGGGGCAGATTAATTATTACTCCTACCTGGGGTTCTGGCCATATGATGTAAAAAAACATGAATGATATATTAGGCTTGCATGTCTTTTCTTTCATGGATTGCAAGATTTTGTTTTTTATTCAGATCTTGACACCTAAAATCTTGCACAAAGGAAAAAAATGGAACTCTTGATAAATAATAAATACATCCCTAGGTTCTTTTTCATACAGATCAATAAAAATAAATCTTCAGCTCAGTATATATTTTAAGAGAAGGGGAGAGAGAGAAATTGAGATAGAGAGAAAGGGTTAATGCTTTTTAAGAGTCAAACAGCTGGTGGTTATGTTAAGAATATTTTTTTCTTATTTTAATTGTTGTTCTAACCTTGGCACTTTTATGCCACTGGGAATTCTCAATTATAACCAATATCCAATTAAATATTTTCATTAGTGGATAGCCCATAAAGCAGTAGTATACTTTACCTTTTTTGAGGAGATATTAACATGACCTGTCCCTATTAGTATTCTGATTTAATCATACCCTCAGCACATTTTGTGTTTTAATTGTCATGATAGCATAGTTAATAACAAAATTGCATTTTTATTTTTCTCTAAACATCAAGAATGATTTACAAAATGTTTTAATTAGATGGTTATCTCCTGGAATGCACGCACATGTTTGCTTGAGTGGTAGATTTAGAAAGGTTGTTATATTATAAAATAAATAATTTATTTCATAGAACAAAATAGTTTTCAATTCATTGCAATCCCCATGTAATTACCTGATACTAGTGATGGGCGAATTTATTCGCCAGGCACGATTTTCCCGCGGTTCGCCGCCAGCGAATAAATTTGCGAAACGGCAGCAAAAATTCGCCAGTGAAAAAATGAGTCGCAGGGCGAAAATGACGCGACGCGCGTTGAAAACGACACAACGAACTCGATGCGCCACACGTCCAAAATGTGCCGCGACTCGATTCGCAAATTTTTCGCCAATTTGCAAATTCCGCTGGAAATTGTTCGGCGAAGCGAAACAGGATAGATTCGCCCAGGATAGATTCGCCCATCACTACTTGATACACATACAGGGGTAAATGTCCCCTAATATAAAGGAGGAAGTCATGATGGAAAATGAGTGGGTTGAAGCCTTATGGGTTAAACTTATTAGAGATTGGTATGTAACTTAATAAAACAAATCAATTGCACAAGTAGATCTCTCATGTAATTGAGGGGGGAAGAGTTCCTGAAACACAAAAGGCTGCTGGTTTGGGGCAAGTAATGATGATGAATGGTAAAAAACACTTACATACACGGGGCGATAAAAGCTGCCGATAGACCAAGTCAGCAGTTTATTGGCCTGTGTGGGGCTGTCCGTTGATGTGGTCCCACAATCTGACCACATGTATTGGCTGCATTATGATCTGGTCATTGGGCCCTAGGGCCTACGATCAGATCATCCCGATATCGCCCACCTCAGTGTGACATCTGCTTGTTTAGCGACATCTCCAAACAAGCAGATCTCTACATGTATGGCCAACTTAAGAGTGTTAACCACCCAATGTGAATGCAGTAAAAAAATGCTAATTGAGACTGCAGCTTTAATTTAAAAAAAAATGGAAATGATTTGGTTATAAAGGATTTAGAAAAAGCAAATGTGCGTAATTATTTTTTTGTTTAGTGTATACAAAAGATAAGTCCAATTTGGAAGGGGCACAGACGGCTTGGCTCAGTTAAGTTAGAGGCTAATACATGATATGATACTTAAAGGGGTTGTTCACCTTTGAGTTAACTTTTAGTATA
>CM044440.1:45062577-45074623 GCA_024363595.1 Xenopus borealis
ATTAAATGAGTTAAGATGACTTTAGATAACACAGTTTCTTCAATTAATCCTGAGTCATAATGCATTTAACTCACAAATCCAAGTGGCTGCAACTGTATATGCGGTAGGTTTCTTAGAGGGGTGCTTCATTTGAGATCCACAGATTTGGAGTTGGGCATTGCTAGTAAAATATCATTGCTTGCAGATGACACAAAACTGTACAGGCCAATCATTTGCATCCTTGCAACAGGATCTGAACATACTGATTGCCTGGGCATCTAAGTGGCAGATGTGATTCAATGTTGATAGATGTAAACTGGGATACAAAAATATGCAGGCTACTTATGGGATTACAACAAAACCATTATTAACAAAGACCTAGAGGTTATATACTTGGTCATAGCACACAATGCCAGTCAGCAGCTGAAATATGCCTCATACAGATGAAGCCACTTTGGATAACCTAACTCAGACATCCCATTTAACTTACTTATCACAGAATATTGTGTCACAGCATCCCATTCAATTAAAGATTTCACCATTGAAAACAATGGTGCTTTGGTATGCTAATGAAAAGATTAAATGCATTAAATGAGTTAAGATAACTTTAGATAACACAGTTTCTTCAATTAACACTGAGTCACGACGCATTTAACACACAAATCCAAGTGGCTGTATCTGTATGTCTCATGATGAAAGAATTGCCAAGCTTACACTAGAGAAGCATAGCTTAATGGTAGATAGGATAACTGTACAAATATATAAGGGGATCCAGCAGATGTGAGAGCAGTCATACATATTAGAAGAAAGTAGGTTCCATCGTAAAATTCTAAGGTTTTTCTTTAACTGTAAGAGATATACACTTGTGGCACTCTCTTGCTAAAGTACTTGTTTTGGGAAATTGAAAATGTTTCAGAGAGGGATTTTCACTTTCCTCTGGATCAACAAGAATGTAGGTGTGCTTTATTTAGACCAAAAGGTTTAACTTAACGGATGTGTGTCTCCCAAATTACTAACCTCACTGGCTAGCATAGAGCCAGACTAACTGCACTGTCTGGAATAGGGGAGCTGCTCAGTAACAGAACTAGGTGGAGGCTGGCACTGGTGCAGGCTGTGCAGCTGGGCCCCCCCACCCTCGTCCATGCCTAATTTCTGCACCGGTTGCAGCAGATGCAAGACTGTGGGCCCTGTCCCAGTTGCACCCCCTGCTCCCCCGGTAGTTATGCCCCTGGAGCTGCTCAATTAATAGACAATACTATAAAACAAGTATTGGTACTATGTAAAGACTCCTAAAGCAATATCACATACGTCAATCTCATGCATGTTGCACACTGCATTTTTAGAGGCAAAACCTAATGTTGTATCAGCCTTCATTGTCCCCATAGGCATTGTGCCAAAGCACCAGTAGTTACATTATTCTTCACTGTACTGATTACAGTAGAGAGTTGCCTTAAATCACTCTTGTAATCACTCTTGAAGGCATATAAGGAATACTAGGGATGTTTTTGGAGCTGGAGCCCTTGCATATTTCTGCTATTTTTTAAAACGGTCCAATTTACCTTTTAGGAACAATGAAAGAAATCATAAATTGCTATAGGTTATATCCTTAAAAATTCTAGCAGCAGCTTATGGAACAATAATGCAATTTAAAATCAACAGGCGGCAAACATCCTCATAAACTGGTAAAAAGGCTCTACAGATATGAAAGATAAATGATAAAGAAAATGTTTTCTCTTTTCTTTGGCCAGGTTTTTTTGTTTAAATTTGTAAAATTAAAAGCAAAAAAATATATTTTTAATTTGTCAGTTCCCATTGCTAATGGGGTGCAGTAAATTTTATTGGGGATCTCTGTCTGGCATTCTGTTACTGGTGTAGAAAAATTCAAAAGTGGGTTTAGCGACTTCTGGGAGACAGACCCAAAGATGGCCACATTTTAAACAGAGCTCCACACCTTAAATTGTGCACCATCACAACCTATTAGCCCACTAAAACCTCTACAAATAAACCTTGTAATACATGGATAAAGAGGGGAAAAGAGATAAAACACCATTCGGCTCATCCCACACCTGCAACCCTTCTCGTGGACCTGGACCGGATTGCAAAACAGAAACTACAGGGCACAACACAGGTCGGTACAGGGGACTCCACTGGACCGCAAGACCTGGGAAGCTAAAAGAGAAGAGAGAGGAAACCACGATCTGGTCACAGGAGGGCGAGAATAGCAGGGACTCAGGCATCTCTAGTGCAAGTTTATACGGGGCTAGATAATTACAAAATGAAAAACCTGGCCAACTGGGAAATAAGTTGCTCACCACCCAAACAGTTACTCCATCTAAAATCTGGTGCATTCATCCTATGGAACCAGAAAATGCTAAATAGTTAAAGGGGCAAATACACGCACAGTGAAATAAACAGTAATAGTATAAACCCAATCTGTCAGAGTATATAAAATAATATAACATCTTGATAAACCCTGCAAAACCAATGTGCTACCTCAACAAAATCACAAAACATCAAAGAGTACTGCAATATGATGAAAAACTACTAATGATGCACCAAAAGTCCACAAGACAACTTAACCAATAATCTATAATGTAACTATAGCTATAGCAAAGTGGTCATTTCTACATAGAGAAGGGACACAAAACATACCCAAGTTCAACACAAATGTAGCTTACATGTTTGGGGAAAAGAACAACAAGCAACCAATCTAACCAACAGCCAACTAACCATTCAACTCCAAACATGGAAAAATACTTGGGCCAGCCCAATACAAAGTCACAACAACGAACAAAACAAATTCAGAATTCAGAAACTGAACCATCCAAACAACACCATTGCCACAACAACTTCAATCACAAGACCTGATTCAAGTGCTTTGCCCTTTGTTGGACCAAATGTTGTTGAGCGTAAAAGAATCCATAACGGAAATACTATAACAAATCACCAATCAAATTCAATGAATAACAGATGCAGAACAAAGAATCACTATACTGGAGGACAAACTAGACAAAACACAAAAGATAGTAGATCAAGGGGCAGGCATCAAGTGAACGGAACTGGAACTAATTTAATTCACATCTTCCTATCAGAAGTGAAAGACTGGGTTGAACAATGAATATGGGTCAAAGAGAAATATGTTTTCTGACTTTAACTTGTCTAATTATTTACTTTATTACATATTTCAACGTTTGATTTGTTAAGCTGTACAGATGCAGTCACTTGGCTTTGTAAGTTAAATGCGTCGTGACTCAGGGCTAATTGAAGAAACTGAGTTATCCAAAGTTAGCCCCATTGTTTTCAATGGTGAACTCTTTAATTGGATGGGATGCTGTGACACAATATTCTGTGCTAAGTGGGATAAATGAGATGAGTTAAGTCACGACGCATTTAACTTACAAATCCAAGTGACTGCATCTGTATGCTTTCATATTACCACACTCAAATGCCAGCTGTTTATAACCATAAAAAGTAAATGGGTTAAACCACATAAATGTCAAATACAACAGCAATGTGGGATGTCAAACTCTCCAATGAAAAGGAGAAAAGTATTAGACTGATTACAAAGAGAGAAAACCCAAATAATACTGCTGTAAGAAACCCACTGGAAAGGAAAAGACAATCAGACACTAAGGTGCACATTTACTAAGAGCTGAAGTGAAAATTTGAATTAAAAAAATGAGAATGTCAAAGAAATTTTTGGGTAATTCGACTATAGAATAGGCCAAAATTCGATTAGAATTTCGAAGTACTATCTCTTTAAAGAAATTTGAATTCAACACCTCGCCACCTTAAACCTGCCAAATTGCTATTTTAGCCTATGGGGGACCTCCTGAAAAAAGTGTTTTTTGAACTTTTTGAAATTTGAATTGAACAACGCAAACGATTTTTGTTTGATTGAAAACTGACCTTTTTGATCCATTTTCAATCTAAAATACCCTTTTGAAAAAATTTGATGGTCGAATTTTGATTTTTTTTCAATTCGAGATTTGATCCTTAGTAAATCTGCCCCTAAAAGATAAATGGATACAACTAGTAATATATGCACCTTATAAGACTACATCAAGAGGAGTAGCAATATAGATTAGTAAAGACCTACAATGCACTATTTTAAAAAGCCTTATGGATAAAGCTGGATGTTAAGTGATTATAGATCTAGATAATCATGGAATTGTATATACTATAGTAAATATTTATGCACCAAATGATGGCAACACATATTTTTCACAGATCTCCTACTACAGATCAACTCCTGGGGGGCAGCAAACATAATACTTAGAGGTGACGCTAATCATAAAAAATGTATAGTCTCTGGTAATCAACCCCACACAGAGCAAAACAAAACAGAGCAAAACCCCTACACACTATTTGAAATTATAAACCTACATGCATGACACATATAAACATATACATCCCATCACCAAAGATTATGCATTTTATTCAGGGGTACATAACAATATGTACCAATATTGAACTTGGCTAAGATTGGAAACATAGAAGTCTCTGACCACACACTTCAGCTAATCTAAAATTGACAGTACCTCTACTAAAATTTTATAACTGGAGATTTCCAGCCTATTTGTGCACAAGACTTCCAAACATATCTAAAAACAAGTTGGGCAAATTAAATAAATGATAATATCAATCACTGGGATAACCCACAACAGCTTTGGGCAGCGGCAAAGCTAGTATTAAGGGGACAGATAATTTCATATGTAATTAAACAAAAAAAGAGCTATACTGAAATATATAACCTACTACAAAAACAACTAACAAAAGATTATACAGCTTTTAAAAGAACTAACACACAAGAAAATAAAAATAAATACAAAGAGACAAAATTACTTTTTTTTATTAATAGAAAAGATACACAACAATGAGTCACACAACAAATACATTTTATAGAAATGGAAACAAATCAGGAAATTATATTCACAACTACCTAAAAGACAAACACATTATTTATGAAATAATGCCAAAATAGCTATGCACTTTAATTGATTATTTAGTTATATGAAAGAATTGTATCATCATTAAATATATATTATTTTCAGATAATTAATTCTTGATTTAATAATTACAATGTATTTTAATTATTTTAAGCTATTTATTCAATTAATGCACTATTAATCACTATTCCTTGAACTACTTACTACATGCACCCATAAATAACCTCTCACAAACCCTACGAGACAACCCCATGTTTTATGACACACACAAAGCCTGGCAATCAGTTAGAACGACACACATATGTGGCTGTGATCCAACAGAATTTTTTGTCTCATTCCGATTGACATCTGACCGACTTTCGGCCAAATACCGATCGGGTAAGCCCATCTGAGGGCCCCACGCACGGGCCAATAAGCTGCCAACTCTGTCTGTCGCCAGCTTTTATGAGCCCATTTATGGCCACTTTTATCGTGGATAAACAAAACACTTCCAAATAGGAAGACAAAAGCCCATCCTTTCTCAATGGAGAACACTCGGAATACAAATTTTTATTTTTTTTATTTACTAGATGAGAACTACTCTGCTATATTATTCAAAACTATCAGAAAAAAATTCATTTATGACATCACACTTTTTAAAAAAATACAAATTGCTCATTTTGTAAACCATGCAACAAAACAGTTAACAGATATCATACCATTAGAATTGTAATTGAAACCGAAGAAATATCTAATTTCACATGGACTACAGAGATTCCAAACACTACAACATCAAATATCTTAAGACAACACTTTAATATAATGTAACTACTCCCAGCAAGCAGATATCAAGAAATGTCTCTCAAATTCTTCACAACTCATATCTTACCCCAATTAGAAGACATAAAATGGGTAATCTCTCCTCTGATGAATGTCTCAAATGCCACTCCCCTAAAGCTAATCTAATGCATAACGTGGTCCTGCTTTAAATGACAAATAGTGATGGGCGAATTTATTCGCCAGGGGCGAATTCGCGGCGAATTCCCGCGATTCGCCGCTGGGGAATAAATTAGCGAAACTGCCCAAAAAATTCGCCCAAAAAAATTTGCCGCGCGCGTCAAAAACGACGCGCGACTCGTTTCGCGAATCGGCGAAAAATTTGCGAATTTCTCTGGAAATTCGCGAATTTTTCGGCGAAGCGAAACGCGCCCGTTTCGCCCATCACTAATTACAAACTTTTTGGCTGGAGGGGATATCATATGGAGCGCAGATGGCTGGAAAAACTCTCTAAACATAGATAGAATGGGCTTTATTTAGCAACACCACATCATTCACACAATTCACAAAAGTAGAAAAAATCTAATGCGAAGACTAGCGACAGCATCTAGGAAAACAATTTTACAACACTGGTTACATGCTGAACCCCCATCCATAATGTAAATAAAACAAAACTACATCATATTTTCCACATGGATTGGTTGGAAGCACTAACCAGAAAGGAACAAAGTACAAAAAATGTTTAACATATGGACAACATACATAAAATCTCTCCCACAACAAATCTGGAATCACACAATCTATACCTTCAGATACACAACATGGTAAACACTAAAAGAACACCCACTAGTCATGAAATCATCCCAGTACTTCAGAACTTTACAGCAGGAATGGGAACAAACAGACAACGCACCTCCCAGAAGTCACCAACTCAATGGCTTCTTATCAAACATAATTTCTCTTAAGGTCTCAATAAGAAATGTAGAAGAACTGAAAGTTCGAAATATTATTATAAGGTTATATATTGTTAATTTCATGACTTGAACCAACATCACTATTTGTTAAAAAGAAATGTATATTTGAAACAAATAAATAAAAACAAGTTTGGAAAAAAAGTGTGTTTAGCTTTTCCCAATCTCCCGCGGGAAAAAATTCACCAAAACAGACTCAATCGGTTGATTATTTTGGGTCTGAAAGGGATTTACATTTTAAATTACTGTAGTCACGTTAATGCAATTAATATGCATCCATGGGGGACTGACTACCACTTGAAAGATTTGAATCATTGACAGTATTTCTAAACAAAGCATGCCTTTCAGTTGTCTTTTGTTTTTCTCTATTTCCAGTCTTTCTACCAATTAATTACATTCACAGCTTTCATTCACAATTACATATTTATATATAGTTTAGCTTTGGGTTTCTTCTATTCAATCCTTAAACATATTCAGTTTTCCCATAGTACATTCCAAAATATATTTGATTTATGAAAGAGTATAATTCTAAACACTCCTGTGATTTGTTCTTTATTTGCATTAGTTGTAAGTAGAAAAATATTCAGCATTTCTGTGCTAGTAGATATCTTCCCTAGTGCATTTGATAATTGGGTACAAAGGCTTTCCTACAAACTTACCATAATAGACATTACAAAATGTGGATGTACATATTCCCCACTGATTCATAATACAGTCTCTGTCATATTATGTGCAACGCTGTGCCATTTCCTTGACATTAATCATTTGGCTTCAACAATAATTTGTGAACTGTAAACAAAGAAACGTCCTACTCAATTTAGATTTTGTAAAAATGACAATATTGTTTCTGGCAAATACATTTTCGCTCTGCATTATTGCAAGCATTGCTAATCTTGAAAACAGAAACGCTGAAACAAAAGGAATACACTACACTATCACCCTTATTAATTGGTTCTCAATTTTTATTTTTACACAGGTACAGCACAGTTGGTTTATCATAGGCCTGACTCATTTATGCCTGAAACGAATAACATCAAGGTTACACATAAAACATCACTCATTAATTTTAAAAATTTCCTCCACAGAGTAGAAGTCTCACTCGTGTCCACATGTAATCAGGGGCGATCCTAGGCACGTTGCCACCTGAGGCGCCCCCCCCCCTTCCCCATGGCACCGGACGGGGTAGGGGGGTCCATGGCACTAGTGCAGAGGGCAAGTGTGCGCTCTGCACTAGAAGAGCCGAATTTCCGGATTGAAAACCGGAAATTCAGCTCTTAGTTACCAGGAGCGGCATTTTTGCCACCTCTGGTAACCAGGGGGGTGCTGCCACCTGAGGCCTCAACTTGCCTCATTGGTGGAGCACCCCTGCATGTAATACTGCTATACAGTATTATACCACATGAGCAACTTTGCATTAAAGTCTGAAGCTTGAGACTTTTCTTGAATTAAGGCATTGTCATGAAACACATCTACAATCCAGGCAGTGATAAAATCCCAACATTTTGGCACCTATTTATGAAGCCTCTATTTTTTCTGGGTTTAAAGGGGAAGAAATCCAAGCTGCTAAAAAGCAGAATTCAGAAGTCATGAAAAAGTGAATGGCAGATGGTCTCTATAACAACTGGAAGATGTTTTTTACTTTCACGATTCTCAGGAGTTTTGAACTGTTTGTAGCTGGTTGTCACATATTGTTTTCCAAAACCCAATACAGATGACAAGGTTCCAATCACAGCTCATACTTCCACCTATAACAGCTTGGCCCTTTGCTACTTGGTTGCTGCCAGGTCTTAAAGTTAGAGAACCAATGTGGGCCGAGGCCAAAACCAGTCGGACAGTGGAGTACTAAATCCGGAACCAGAAGTATAGTCAAGAACACAGGTTGGGGTCAAACTAAACTGTAACACAGTACCAAATCAGGATCAGGATGAATGGTCAGTAACAGGCCAAGGTTAGTACAGGCATCGAATCAGCAGAAGTCAGGGATATGCAAGGGTGAAGAACAAAGAAACAAGACTAGAAGTGCATCCAGGGATGGCAGACATATCCACATATAAAAGGATGTGTGCATCAAATCTGGAAGCAGCATGAATGTGATAAATATGCCAGACTAACCCAAACATCACACAATAAAGAACACACAAACACTGGTCAAAGCTGGAGGAAAAGACCACAGCTTTATTATTCATGTTAAACTTAATAATATTGCCAAGAATTAATAAAAGCAAGCTATAGCTTTAACAGAAATTGTACTGCATGCAAATTCAAATGCCTCTTCTGCCTTAAAGAGATACAGACACCAGAAATTAAACTCTTTTTTACATCTTTCATAATATTGCCTTTGAAAGCTACTTATAACTTTGCCATAAAATATTTGCACAATAGTTTTACATTACCTATCTGATGACCCATGTTCCTCTATGAGGGGGCTGCCATATTTGTACAGGAGTCTGCTACAGGGCTGCTCCGGCCATGAGGCAAGGAGCAGCCAGTGACAAAGGGCGGCAAAAAGTCCCCTCTTGTAACTTTAAGAGCCAAATTTCTGGGTTTTAACCCGGAAATTCGGCTCCGCTAGTGCAGAGAGCGCAATTGCGCTCAATACACTAGTGATACCGTCCCCTTTTCACCTGCTCCGACGCTGATTTTTAAGCGCAGAGCGGAAAGGGAGGGGCGACATCGGGGCTGCAGCCTCAGGCGGCGGCAGCCCCAGGATCGGCGCTGGTCTGTTAGCATTAGAAACTCAAACTGACAGGCTTAGATGGGACAGTCAGGTTGGTAAAACAGTCGGTTTAAAAACTTCACCTAACAATTACTTACAGAAACAAACCTCTCAGCAAAAAACAATCAACATGACCTACAGTATAGGTAAATTTTAATGTACATTCATATTTTAAAAAGTAGATTTTTAGTGTCAGTATCAGTATCACTTTAAACTGCCAAGTAAACAAATGTTAAAATAAACCAATATATACTTTATTTCATTTTCTTACACATAGGGTGGCCGGGAGGAATTGAAAGCTCCCTTCCAGCACTGTCTTCCCCATGCTTCTCCATCCTGTTCCTGGACCTCCTCGAGGACCGCTCTCAGAAGGGGGAGGGGTTTAGTGCAGGGAGGGTAGACTTCTCCTTTAAAAAGCCCATAGAAATGAATGGAGAGAGGTGGTATTTGACGCTTGTGGACTGTGGCGATCTCTAACTTCACTCTTTGATAAATATACCCCAATATATTTTGTATGGAAAAAACACCCATTAACTTGCAAATATTTCATAATTTTTTGACAAAGGAAAACGGAACAGATCCATCAATACTTCTGAAAAAAGACAGAATTTTAAGGTAGTGAGCCAGATTCAATTTGGTGAGAAAAAAGGTTTATCGTGTCAAAAGTCACAGACAAGATCAATTTGAAATGCAATTAAATTTAGAAAAACTCTCAGCTTAGAAAGTGAAAACTCTATTAAAGTATATGGGAAAATGGATCTGAATTAGGAGAAAAGTTTTTTCTCCTTGATTTGAATCTTGTCCATAGGTTTTCATATGATAAACCATTAATTAATTTTTTCTCAATTAATTGAATTCGGCACATTATGGGAAAATTTAATACATTTTGAAAAATACTCACATTAAAAAGAAATAAAATATGCATTTCACTATGTATTTTTTTCAGTTATCACATGTGGATTGTAATTGCACATATTACACTTTTAAAAGAATACACACATTCTGATAATGACATTATTACAAAATGCATGTCCCGCCCAATGTCAGATAATGTCAGGCCACTAAATACTTTCACTAAATAAAATACTAAACTTACTAAATTACTGAAATTATATGCACAAGCTCCATACCAGTTTCCAATATTTTTCCAATATTTTTACACCATAGGAATTTCCAGAATTCAACACTTCTATATCTACACTATATCTGCCACAATGTTTTAACAGAGTTTTATCACATTTGAAAAAACTGAAGGGTTGTTGCCAGAATTAGAATTCAGAATTATTTTATGGCAAGGCAAACAGTTTTGGAAATCCTGACTGCACATGTCAAGCAAAGAGAAACTGGATCAAGAAACACAAATAGTTGTTGCAAGTCAAAGCTCGGTGACAGAAACAGTCACATTTCTTCTAAATGTCTTAAAATAATTTAAGTCTGGAAAGAAACAAATATTTGTGTTTTGTGTAAAAGCTGTAAAATGAATTTGTTATAGTCATCTAATATTAATCCCTTATACTAATAACCAATTAGAATAACATTGCACTCTTGTAAATGAACAGAATATTGTGACATCTGAAAATAGCAAATGGTTGGATGAGCTGTAGCTTAACCTGTCCAATGGGGGTTTATATTCTCTACCTGTTCAAAATGCTAGTGAATCAAAAATGCTTTAAGAAACACGTTACAAGATAATGACACTGTTTAAAAGAATTAGATGAATACATGGGTAAATTAATACGCTTCATGGAGTTTGTCTCATGCTCATTTGTTCCCTCTTGGTAAGCAGTGTATCAGTTGTAAAATGTTGTGGAAGGGGATAGTTCTAAAATCACTACGTTCCAATCCAAAACAGGTTTTATAATAGGGCTCAGAGAAATTTCATGTCTCTGAAATATTTTGTGATTTATTTTCTAATAATCACTGATGCAAAATATCAGTGGTAAAACCTATAAAATGGTCAAACAGGGTAGTGGGGCTTCATGTCAGGCATGTATATGAGGTTGTTTTCTTCCATAATGAACGTTTTTATAAATGAACTCACACCACACAACCCTCCCACCCAATATTAGTCATTATTTATAGCATTTATTTTTAGTGACCAATTTTAATTTCTGCCCTTTTTTGCTACAACTACAGTGTAGGTTTTTGTTGACTGGATAGCTTCCTAGAACACAAAAATTCACATTACTACACTGTAGAATAACAAGTTATTTATTCCCACATCGAAAACTTTTTAGGGTATCACCAAGACTTAGTTCTACCAGGAGCCACTGGATCTGCAAGTAAAATAGGATCATAGATAATGACATAGATAATATTTGGACATCTAGGAGCTAAGTTCCAAAGTTTGGCAATGAAAATTGTCCTGGTTGTGTCAAACCACACGTTGCTAGACATGAAGATATAAAGTAATATTCTTCATTAAACAGTTGTGACCTTTGGTGACTATTGTGTAATTTGTGGAATCCATATTTCACACACTACGAAAAATACATCTCTATAATATCATACAACAATAAGGCACAGTTCAGTTCAATTCAAACGCCCTTCCCAAGAGCACTTGTCTGCCCAGGACAAGAAGTCCTCTGCACTCATTACCCATTAACCCATTACCAATATAGTTACATAGTTAAATTGGGTTGAAAAAAGACCATCAAGTTCAACCCCTCCAAATT
>CM044440.1:45076072-45154488 GCA_024363595.1 Xenopus borealis
ACTAAAATGCCTAACCCTTTAAACAAAACATTTATTGCAATATATTTAAGCAGGCCAACTATGTCAAAGTCATCCCTGGTAGCACAGCCTTTGCCAATGTACCTCAACCTTGGACACTTAGTAGACCTCCCACATAGCAGGTACATGAAGAAGACATGTCCTCACAGAGGGGTCCCACAATGCCAATATCATCCCTTGGGTGAACTCATGGGGGCACTCTCAGAGGAAGGAACACTCTCTCTGTAAAATAGTATTGGTAAAGTTCTTCACATATAAGGAGTGGAAGGAGACAACAGTAGTTTGAGGTACAGTACATACTGTATTTTTTTGATACATTGCTGAAAAAGATAATGGGGGAAATCTGGGCATCAGAAAAGGAAATGAGTTAAAGAAGATCTGCAACACAACAGCCTGGAACAAGGTCAGGGAGCAATTGGCAGGAGAGGAAAAGATCAAGCACAACTGAAAAGTCAAGGCTTTAGAAACCACACTACAAGTACAGTAATAAAGACAACTCTGGGAACTTCTATGACACTATACCCAGACAATTACCTTTCAATACCATTCAGTTAAAGTGCTGCTGAGCTGTGAATTGCCTCATTTGCCATTGCTCTGTGACCACAGGGATTTATTATATAACAACTTTTTAAGTGGAAACAAGTATTCAGGCTAGACCTCTGACCCATGGATATACTGAACAACATTAACCTACTAATATTTTGCTAAAACCAATGATTGAAAAATAAAACAAAAGCCTGTATGTGTTGGAATATAACATACAGAGATTGTTCCAGTGAATGTTACTTAATGCATGGATGATCTGTTGATGCTTAGCAATGTGATGTCATGTTTGACCTGTGTGATTTTCTTCTTCCTCTTCCCTGTTTTCTCTCTATGAAAGTCCCTGTTGCAGACATGTTATGCTGAAGTGCTTATGCTAGCAGTATGTACAATATATACATATGTCTGTTAAAAACATGGGTTTACAAGAATGTAAACAAAGTAAAATACATTCCCCATGCTTCACTGCAAATTGCAAAATGAATTAATCAATTGTAAAATATTAAATTAGCTATTTATTATAATTCCCTTACTTGCTAACAAACCACCCAACCCCTTTTTAAAGCTATCTAATGTATCAGTCTATACAACTGATTCAGGGAGACAATTCCACATGTTCACAGCTCTCACTGTAAAAAAAAAACCCTTCTATATATTTAGGCCGAAACCTCTTTTCTTCTAATCTGAATGGGTGACCTTGTGTCAGCTGGAAAGACCTACTGGTAAATAAGGCATTAGAGAGATTATAATATGAACCCCTTATATATTTATACATACTTATCATATAACCCCCTTAAAGAACAAGGAAAGTTAAACTAAAGTAGTAAGCTAATAATGTTGTACATTATGTTTTGGGCTCCTGTACCAGCCCCAGGTAACCACAGCCCTTTAGCAGTAAAGATCTGTGTCTCCAAATATGCCCCAGTAGCTCCCCATTTTCTTTTCTGCTGATTCTGCTGGTTCTCTTGGGAGAACTAAGACTCACAGCTTAAAGAGCAATTCACCTTCATTATTGTAATAACACATAAAAACCACAGAAATGTGTTCAAACTTTCATAATCTGGCAAATTTTGTAAAATGGGTTGTGGCCATAAAATGGGAGTGGTCAAAAACTTTGAGCTCCACGCGGCAAATCTTTTTGCCCCTCTCTCTGTTTCCAAAATGTTGAGAGGTATGACATTGTAATAGGAATAAAATGTTCAAATTTAACACAAATATTGTAGCACATGGTACATAACAAATTCATGACAATAAGAGCAATTTCCAAAGTGCTAATTGGAGAAATGGATCCCAATCACCATGCACTTTGCTTGCAATGAAGCTTTCACAATTGCTAATCCAAATGCCAATTAGCATCGCAGTTTGAGATTTCCTCTATCTTACTGATTTTGTGTGTGTATGGTGTCACTTTTGGTGCATAGCATCAATAAGGGCAGTCCCGGGCCAAGATGGCTGACCAGCTGCTTGCATGGTAACAACTGCAGCGGTTGTGAAGTGGTTGTGGAGTTGGGAGATGGTGGCATGAAGATCATGCACAGGACTGCATGACTTACACTAGGGGTAGGAAGACAGAAGAGGTACATGCCAGGTTCCCCTCCACACTGTTTGCCCTAGACATGTGTCTCTTCTGTCCATCCTTAGTTCTGGCCCTGAATAATGACATCAGATTAAGAATATACTTTATATAGGAGAGAATTATTTAGTGTGCACACTTTTATATATATTTTATCACTCTGAATTTGTGCTTGAGCCTTCATTTTTGTTGATAAATATAATTTTGTCTATGCATTCTAAAAGTGTTTATAGTGTATATTATGTGGACACAGGTATAGGTGAAGTAAATGTTATGTTTTATTTATAAACCACCAAAACTGTATTCAGAGCTAAGCAAAGGGGAAGAAATAAATAAAAAACACTGTGACATAGAGTTACAGCCAGACATAAATAATGTCTGGTACAATTGCTAAAATATTAATATTTTCCCACCTTGAAGTGAATATTAGGCTTCTGAAAATAGTGCTTTATTTATTTATATGGGATGTGCAAGAGTTACTTAAAAACACCTGAAATAAATTTAAAAGCAAGGGTAAACATAGAAGAGTGCTGCAGTTTATCATTGCACAGTAAATCATACACTTTAAATGCAGCATTTCAATGGAAAGCAAACTTGGAGGCTTTATTTTAAATTTACTTCCAAGTTTCATGCTTAAAAACCTTTTGAAGAGAAATTCTAGAGTATATAAAATGTAAGGGACCGAGAATACAGCTCCAACAAAGTTTATTGTGATAATGGTTACTATGGATGGGGAAAACACTAATGGGGGAATGTAATAAAACTCTGTAACAGAAAAAACATTTGCAATGCGAAAAGTTATGCCTTCGTACGAACAAATTTTCCTTTGATCCAATTTTGTGAACCCGGAAACTATGGCCTCTTCTGATAGTGGAAGAAGATTTGTGAATTTAATAGTTTGCACCAGTGTGCAGTGAACATATTAAAACCTCTTACTGAAAAACATTTTTTGCTCCAAAAATTACAACACCTTCAAGCACTTCTTAAAAGTGGGCAATGTACAATTAAAATTTGCAACTGTTCAGTGTTAAACTGCATAGGAGATGGGCGTGACGGAGGAAACCAAGATGGGCGCACATTGAAGTTACTCCGTGCCATCCGAGAAGAAACTCACAGTAATTGACAGCATAAACCATAACCGGGACATCCACAAGGTCCCCCACACCAACCGGAGACTGAGACTGGAGTCAGATGGCAAACCGAAGGAGGCGTAAAAACCAGAAACACACCACAAAGTGCCCCATCGGTTGCGGCCTACCTTACCCAGCCACACCTAGAGACGCCACCGCACACCATAATGACGTCTCAGGACAGTGACTTCCCATCGGTATCTCCTGAATTGCCTATACGGATGCTCGAGCCACCGGATCCTAACAACCAATTGCTTGGGAAATTTAAACAACTGCTGCAGAGCGAGCTGGCAACAATGGCCAAAATAATAACAGATGATCTGTCCAGACAAATCCGGGACCTGGGAGCCCGGACGGACATTGTAGAACACAAAATCGACGATATAGTCGCAGTGCTGGATGCACAAGAAACCGATATTCAAAAACTACAGCAACAACTGAATGAAGCTCTGCTCATGAACGAAGATAGCGACAACAGATCACACGCAACAATATGAAGGTCCGAGGCCTACACGAAACAATAACGGTTTTGCGCATAGATCTAACAGAGCTGTTCAGCAACTTACTCCCAAACACCAGCACAAATCGTAGTTTAATGCCTCTCCCAATTGCCATCCCCTCGGGGGGGGGCCTTTAGCCCCACAGAGGGTTTGTGCCATTTCTATTGATATAAGTCCCATTAGGACTTTTAGGACAAAAGTTATATTGTTAAAATGATAGAAGCTGAAATATCTATCGAAGTAACAACCGCCACCAAAAACATGAAATCTGGGAAAACGCCAGGCTCAGATGGATTTTCAGTCACCTACTTCAAAACATACGCTAAAATACTAGCCCCCTACTTAACTAAACTATTCAACTCCCTGGAGGATGGGAGGCAATTTTATAATATATCCCAACTAGCAAAGATTATAACAATCCCCAAACCAACAAAAGACCCAACAATTTGTCAAAACTACAGGCCCATCTCTCTATTGAACAACAACATCAAAATCAACCATCCTAGCCACTAGTTTAAACAGATTTTTGCCCCAATGGATTCATAAAGACCAGGTTGGTTTCATACCAGAATAGCAAGCAAGTGACACTATAAGGCGCCTCTTACTATTAATACATAGAACCCAGGTAACATCTACCAAAGCCCTATTACTGAAACTGGACATCAGAAAAGTGTTTGATACCCTATCCTGGTCCTATTTGTATTACAAACTCCATAAATTGGGTTTTGGGCAAAAATTCCAGACCTGGGGGAAAGCCCTATACCAATCTCCCTCAGTTTATGTCTCTATCATGGGATACAAATCCCTGGTATTTTCACTACATTGAGGCACTCGACAGGGATACCCAATGTCGCCAATACTGTTTGATCTTGCGATTGAACCCCTAGCAACCCTTTTTAGATCCGATCCTAATATACGTGGACTCCAAATAAAAGACACCCACCACAAAATATCCTTGCTATTAATCACGAACAATCGGAAGCACTTAACCTCACTCTCCCGCAGGAATTGGTGAAACTTTTAAAGCTGAATTTCGATTTCAAGTGGCAATCAGACTGTATTTCTATATTGGGAGTAAATATCACAGCACATCACTCGAGCCTATACAAATATAACTACCCCAAGCTATACGCCTCATTAATTAAACTGATGAAAGAATGGAGCAGGTACCACATTTCGTGGGTAGGACGAGTGTACTCTATTAAGATGACACTGATGCTGAAAGTTTTATACTACTTCCGTCCTCTGCCAGTGTTGATTAACCTCTCTGATCTAAAAGAGTTCCAAAAGAGGATCATTAAGCATGTTTGGCAGAAAAAAATTCCTAGAGATAACCAAAAAACCCTATTCGTCTCTAGAACACAAGGGGTTTTGCGTCTCCCGAACCTAATTCATTATTACTATGCAGCCCAACTAGCAGCCATCCCATTGCTGCACCTAGGAAAGGCTGGCCCACAGTGGACCACGCTGGAAAATGATCTATGCATGCCTTATACAGCAGAAGCCCTGGTGTGGTCCACAACCAGCAGGAGAAAGTTAGCTATTAGCCCATGCCTAGACATGACCTTAAAAGTGTGGGATAGAAGTAAATACTCAGCCAAGCTAATGCCACTGTGTCACCCCTCTATTCCAAAACCCAGAATTTGTCCCAGGTCAGAATCCAATACCCTTTCAGTGGTGGAGGTCGAAAAATATTACGAGAATCTATCATTGTTATACAGTGAGAGGACCTATAACGACATCCACTTTACAGAGATTATATGACCTCCCGGCAACAGAGCTCTTTAGAGCACTACAAGTAACACATTACATATCATCAGTAAAGAGAAAGCTGAGCATAACATATCCTTTTTCGAACGATGGTGCATTAACCCATTCAATCGAAGGGGTACAGTTTCTATCTTATATTCAGCCCTCAATAACCTCAGGGAACATGTATACGTTTGGGCATGGGAAGGATATCTACCTATGACCCCAAAAACTTGGACGAAATGCTGGGAAATCACCAAATCTAGTTCCATAAACACAATATTGTTAGAGGCATCAAATAAAGTACTATTTAGATGGGATCTCACACTAGAAAGAATAGCCAAAGGTATGCCATCAGTTTCCCCTAATAAAAACCAGGTGTACTGCCAAACAGAGCCTCAATGTAGGTTGACAATCCACATAGGGGCAACGAAATGGCCATTCAGAGCACTTATTTAACACCTCAAGAACATTTTTCATGCTAGTGTTGCTCCCCAACTGCTTTTATTTATGAGTGTTGCTCACGGGTTGAAAAGGTTGGGGATGGCCTGCTTTAGAGGTTGCTCACAAATTGGATCAATGTACCACATCTGGTGGATGTGCCCCAAGGTGGTTCGATTCTGGGTAAGAGTACACACTATTATCTCCTCAGTTTTACAAATTAATGTCAGAACGGACCCACTAATAGCATTATTGAATGGTAAATGCACGGGCCTCACCAAATTACAACTTAAACTTCTGACTGTAATCTTCCTGGCAGCTTAACAAACCATAGCTAAGGCATGGAAAAAACCCTCTATCCCCATTCCTGCATTTGAACATAAAATAGATTGGATCATGAGAAATGAAAAACTTACAAGTTTTTTAAATAACACTCACAACAAATTTTTAAAGACCTGGCAACCTAAGCTAGACTACAGGGGATACGACTCTATCACTAGGCAACTGTTATCGATATGATTTGTACATAGAATTATGATATGTACACGCTAACCGACACTACTATCTATCATGGAGAGAAGTAGACCCGCGCAGGGATGTGACACTAAACTGCAGCTTTGTGTTAAATGACTTATGACAAAATGGTGCAATGTTTACTAAGTTGATTTTATTTTATTGTTTTTGTATTAAACAAATGCATATATTACAAAACTTGAGTGGACCGTATCGAGGTATTAATACACAGTTCATACAGCAATATTAATAGACATGATGCATACCTGTATTACATGTAAAAAAGTAATAAAAATTGTTGTTGAAAAAAAAAATAAAAACTGGATAAATTGATATATAGGGATGGCGCGAACCGCCGCAAAAAAGTTCGCGGACGCGTTCGCGAACTTGCGACAAACTCGCGAACAGTTCGCGACCGTCGCGAACCCCATAGACTTCAATGGGAAGGCGAACTTTAAAAGCTAAAAAAGACATTTCTGGCCAGAAAAATGATTTTAAAGTTGTTTAAAGGGTGCAACGACCTGGACAGTGGCATGCCAGAGGGGGATAAAGGGAAAAGAAAAATCCATTATTTTCTTATGTCAAAAGTGTTACAAAGTATCTTACCTGCACCTGTTAGCTGTTCTGGACGCTGTTCTGGACTCTCTGCCAAAAGCCAAGTTCAAATCTTTGCTTCTTTTTCTGGCTGTTCAGTGAGGGTCTTTCCAGTTAAAGAGGGTCCTCCAAAAAAAGGGTCTTTCCAGTACAAATGAGGGACAGAGGGTTGAGCTCGCAAAAGAGGGACAGTTGGGACTCGGGAGGTATGCACATTTTTTTTTTTAGTCCAGGGGGTGTGTGGGGGTGGTCCAGGGAGATCTTCCTGATTGGCTGCCATGTATCTGCTGGTCTGGGGTGAGAGGGTAAAAAAATGCGGCAAAAAAAAAAGTGCCAAATTGACGCGAACCCAAAATGCGAACGTCGCGCGACGTTCGCGAACTTCCGGCGAGCGCGAACAGCGGATGTTCGCGCGAACTGTTCGCGCCATCCCTATTGATATAGTTAATCAGACAGAAATGTAATCTATAAAGGCTGGAGTGAATGTATGGCTACCATAATAGTTAGAACAGCAGAAATGTATTAGGAACATCAACAGTCATAAATACAGATGCAGTCACTTGAATTTGTAAGTTAAATGCGTCGTGACTTAACTCATCTATCCCATTTATCCCACTTAGCACAGAATATTGTGTCACAGCATCCCATCCAATTAAAGAGTTCACCATTGAAAACAATGGTGCTTTGGTATGCTAATGAAAAGGTTAAATGCATTAAATGAGTTAAGATGACTTTAGATAACACAGTTTCTTCAATTAGCCCTGAGTCACGACGCATTTATCTTACAAATCCAAGTGACTGCATCTGTAGTAATTAATATTTATATGAGAGTATACTAAACAACAAAACACATGACCAAATAAGACAGAATCAAGGGGCTATTAAGGGGCAGATTTACTAAATTCACATGAAGGATTCAAAGTTCGATCGAATTTTCAAAAAGTTTGAAGACCACTTCGACCAGTGAATTTTGAAAATTCGATCGAATTGAATGATTCGAATAAAAATCTATTCGAATATTTGAATATTTCACAGTCGAAGTACTTCCCCTTTAAATTTTTATTCAACTGCGTAGTTCGGCAGTTTCAGCCTACCGAATTGGATTTCAAAAATTCGATCGAATGGTTAAAATTGTTCGAATTGATCGTTTCAAACTATATTATCTATCGAACTTTTATATTCGATTGTTCGACTAATCGAATTGCAGTAAAAATCCTTCAAATTCGAATTTGAATTTGGAGAATTTTTATTCTCTTACTATTCCCGTGGTTGAATTCGAGGTTTTTTTAACCCTCAAATTCGACCCTTAGTAAATCTGCCCCTAAGTGCACAGTCTATATCAGCATAGTAATCTATCAGTATAATATAGTGTGGGGGTTCATACGTAGATTCCTCGTTTCCTCTCCCTTATGTACTCGATAAACTCTGTTGCCGTTTGAGGCACCCATGCCCCCTGGAATTAAAACTGCTTCTGATATACAGTTCAATCCCATTCACAAACATGGAGTGGATTTGGATTGGATGAATTTGTCACGATCCCTCATAAAAACATATTTTGCTATACCATGATTTGGCTGTTCAAAAAGCTACAAAAGTACATCACCCCTCCTGCCAGCTGATCACTTCATGAGCAGTTCAGGTGAACTAAACCCTAAAAATAAATATGGTTAAAATGCCATATTTTACATACTGAACTTATTAAAGCAGCTTAAAGTTTCAGCATCTCTATAGCAGTAATAATCTAGGACTTCAAACTTGTCAAAGGGGGTCACCATCTTGAAAAGTGTCTGCAACACTCACATGCTCAGTGGTCTGTGAACAGTTGTTGAGAAGCTGAGCTTGATAAATAATTCCTCCCATGTGGCTTTTTCCCATCAAGTATAACCCTATTGTGACACCTTGTGTATTATAGAATGCACACTCTTAATGAAAATAATGTTTCTTACCAATACAGGGCCTGAATCCCCTTTACGATTTTTCTGATGCAGTGCTTCCACCTGGTGGGATCCGAGAATACATTCAACACCCTTTACCCCACCGTCATTTTCAGAATCTCTGATTATAATGTAAGACCTGCCTTGATTGGTTCTTAAAGGGGAACTATCGCGAAAATGAAAATTTAATATAAGCTGCAGCATACTGATATGAGAAACTTTCTAAATAAAATCAGTTAAATATTCTGCATCAAGCTTATGTTCCCTATCCCTCTCTCAGCATCTGTTTCTCTTTATCATTCTGTCTTCATGCAGCAGTTGAGTGTCAGATAGTCATTGACAGTTAGATCCAATAAATCTTACAGTGGGGGGTGGGGGGGCTTCTTTTCCTAGCAGATGTATCAGAGCTCACTCAAATAACTGATTCCATTACAAGCACAATCTAACAAAATTACTACTGCCTTTTGCACAAATTCTGCATGTAGAGAGACATGACATCTGGTGATTTTAATAGAGTGAGCTTTAATACGCCTACTAGGCAAAAGAAGCCCCCCAAAAATATATAATGGATCTAACTGTCAATGAATATCTGGCATCCAACTCCTGCATGAAGAGAGAATGAAGAGAAACAGAAGCAGAGAGAGGAATAGCAAACATTAAATTGATTATTTGAGAAACGGTACAGAATATTTAATTGATTGTATTTAGAAAGTTTCTCATTTCAGTATGCTGAAGCTTATATTAAATTTTCATTTTTGCAATAGTTCCCCTTTAATAAATTAAAAAGCAAATAACCCAATATATCATATCAATGAAACAATAAAATGTTATTTATTTAAACCTAGATGTTATACTGTATGTAAACCTAGAATAATTCAATATAATAATATATATTGTATAGCATTATCGATGTATATTAGTGATGTAAAGGTGCATTAATTCAGCTAATAAATCATAATGCTTAATTCATAATGCTTAAGTCATCACTGCAATTCTTCAAAACTTAATTCACTGAAGAAAACATTTTGCAATATGAATTGTGTTTTGTGAAGGAGAACCAGTAGTACAAATTGAATTGTGTCACAACAGGATGCATAAAGAAAAAGAATGTAGCTATAATGCGACCTATGAAAATTGTTATGACAGGTGTTAATTCACTTTGATTTATGCTCCTCAGATATATTGTCAGAAGCCCATAAATATTTATAAGTGCAAGAGCAGGCTATATTTGTTTTGTTTTGAATAGTGATGCACAGAGAACTCATTTTAAATTCCCATACCTGTGTATCCCAAGGTGACACTATTGTGGTTACAGCTTCCAAACACCCCTCTCTACAAATAACACATAACAAAAAGCAAAACTGCAGTACATTGAGATCATTGCTCCTGGGAAATCAGTTTATTTATTTACAGCTGAAACATTGCCGCTGAGCAAATCAGCATCATTAAAACAAATTACTAACGATAAACCCTTGAGATCTGGGGAGGTGTTCAACTGCAAAACAGACTATTAATCAGATTATTTGTTTTATTAAACTACCTTTTTAACAATAATAGTGATATTGCATGCCATATTTGTTATTCAGGCTTTGCATTAGAACTGTTAAATTAAAATGCAGCTTTTCTGGCATTTTATAATAAAACAAACTGATTAATATGGTTACAGTAGAGTAGCCTCAGTGTTGAGGGCTATTGGCTGATACTTGTTTCTGACTAAAGTAGTATTTCAAGCAATTTCATAAACATTACATATTTGAAAGACCTTAAAACAGATCTCTTGTGGTTAGCACAAACTCCAAAGTGGATTTCAAAGCAATTTTTACTGTTTCTGTTGAAATGAGCCTGGAGACCTTCTCATTTTCTGAAAGCCATTTCGTGAAAAATTCAAGTCTGCCTTGACAGTTATGCAGAATTGTATTTGCATGCCATCTGAAGTGCAGAGAGCACTGATTTACCATTTGCTAAAATGCACTAGGGGATAATTATTTAGCATTGTCAAAGTTTTTCCATTTTTCTACCTTCACATTAATTTAATAAATATATGTTTTGACAGCTAGTCAAGAGACTATATCAAAACTATACCAAACTAGAGTAAAAATAAACATTTTGCTTGTCACGTTTATTTTTTTAATGACATCTATATGCTATACTCCTTGAAGACTAGGAACATTGTTTGCATTATTTCAATGGCTGTATTGTGTGGTAAGAGGATGTGAAGTAAGAAAGGTTTGCTATTATCAATATATTTCACTCAATTTTTACCAGTTAGCTAAAAAAACAAGATATCGCCTTTATACAGCTAACATATTACATGTACACCTAAATAACAGCACTATGCTTATATTCATTTTCTTGTTTCCAAAACACTATCTGGTTTTGTACCAGGTTGTCTTCATATTGGTGAAAAAAATATCATCAAAGTAACTTAACGACAAATATACCCTCTTATGCAACATGAATTCAATGAAAAGGGCTTGCTAAACATACGTTTAACCTATTCTTTTCCTCACTGTTTTAATTGTTTACACAGGGCAAACAAGGAAACTGACGCTACTCCATGTTTGGTCCTTTAAAGGTAGATGATATAATTACAAATCCCTCCCTTCCAACTTTCTTGGGAGTGTTTTGTTAGTCTGCTGTGCAGGGAACTTCTGTGCACTGGAAATTCCATTATCTGTCTTGCACGGATCAAACATTGGGTAGCTTCAATTTCACCGTTTACCTTGTTCAAGAAATATCCAAAATTATATATTTTCATATGTCAAGCCCTATTGGCTAAGCTTTTCTTCAGCAAGGTAACATACTGCCTCTTAAGGACTACCTGCAAATTGCCTACATGTAACTTTTTATTTTGTTTCCCAATGAAACTGTGATTTTCCACTAAGCTTTATGATCAGTCTACTGGGCCAATATTACTAACAATCAAATTGCAATTTTTTCCCACAAATCTCAAAAAAGTTGTGGTTTTCCTATATTTCTAAATCGCTATAAATTCTAAATTTATTGGATAAATAAACTGCAAAATCCTTTAATACCAAACTTCATTAAGTAAAACATGCTGAGGTGCTATATAAGTCAATGGAAGCTTTGCTGATCTTTTTGGACTCCTTTTAATCAAATTGGACTTTTAGAGATTTTCTAAATTGGTTTGCTAGGAAACACTTACATTTTTAGAAGTCTTTCAGGTATTTGTATTTTTTACCTCATTGTTCAGAACTTTTTGTATTCAGATCTTTTAAAAAAATTCAATGCCAATCATGGTTTTCTTTTGAGTTTAGTAGTGGTTTCCAAAACCTTTAAAACCAATAAAATCGGACCTTTAATAAATAAGCCTCCACATGTGTGTGCATACTCAGACTTGCCACTAAGACTTAAAAGATGCCTGCATGCAATTATCTTTAAAATCATAATAAAATAACACATGCAGCACATTTCCCTTAAGTAATGGCAGAATATGGCAGCTCAATAAATGGCAGCCAAAAACTGGAATTTTTAAGTTAGTAAGGCGTTAGTCCTAAAGATATAAATCAATGCTGGTTTTCAGGCTCATGGGCCACAAAATCACTGCACCTCAGGAATAAAGTTCTACAATACAAACAAAGTTCATTCAGCACTTAAATTGTGAAATCTTCAGCTGGTTTAAGGAATCTTGATTGCAGCCCCCCTTCACTCTGCCGGACTCTCCAATACAAAACAAATCTCTGTATGGAACTGCAAAAATGGATACTATGGTGCAGTACTCAAATTTGTATATTAAAGTTTCAAGTGCAATACACTGTGCTGTATTAAGTACGTAAAACTTGTTTAAAAAGTGCAATGTGCTGTAGACCCTTCAGGTAAGTTAGACCAAGGATCAGACTGAGGCACATTTTTTTGCAAGGACATAAAATCGATTCAAGATAATCAAATTCAAAAATTTGTAGTGCTGTCCCTTTAAGAAAGATTTAATAGCCTAATTTGGCAGATTAAACCTACCAAATTGCTATAGAATGCTATGGGAAATTTTTTGATCGAATAAAATTTTTTTTCATTGAATGCTTAAAATTGTTCGAATCGATGAATTCGAACGATTTTATCGATCAATCAATTTTTTTGTATTAGATTGTTCTAAAAATCTAATTGCGTTAAAACCGCTCAAATTCAAAATTTTAATTCGAGAGGTTATTTCTGATCCATTTTCTATATTTTTAAAAAATAACTTAACAGGAGTAGAAAAAAAAGGCCCTACATAATTTAATGAAAGATGATACCATTAGTATTAAGACTGCAGGCAAAGGGGGTGGTAAGGTCATACAACAGAGTTAGGATTATGTTCATGAAGCTATAAGACAATTTAGTGATACACCCACCTATTGCAAATTAGACCATAACCCTACAGATAGGTTTATAAAGGAATTGACACTTCTGCTAAAAGACTCAAAAGAGCAACACATTTTGGAAGATGAGGTGTTCCATTATTTGAACAACCTTAACCCGAGAATAGAAATATATTATTATATCCCCAAGATACACAAATGTCTTAATAACCCTCCCGGCAGACTCATAATTTCAGGCATCAGGTCCTTAACTTGTAATCTTTCAGAATTTGTAGACTTCCACTAACAAGATATAGTACACAATCAAAAGTCATATCTTCATGACACAACCCACATTCTAAATAAAATAATGAATATTAAATGGGAGGAAGATTATGTCTGGATAACAAGTGATGTTACATAATTTTATACTAGTATTCCACATGCTAGGGATGGAATCTGTTGGTGAAAAACAAAGGAAAGAAAGTCAACATTCAATACCCTTGCAGGAGTTCCTTGTAAATTAATTACATTCTAACACATAATTCTAATTATTTTCAATTTGAAAATGTATTTTATTTGCAGTTGCTAGGAACAAATATTGGTAGTAAGCTTGCACCTTCTTACGCATCTGCTAATATATATATATACATATATATGGGGGTATGGGAGAATATGACCATTTGGAATGTTCAATATAATGGAGAATTTCTGCAGAGGTGAGGAAATAGAAAATAGATTATCCAGATGTCACATTGTTTATTCTGAACAGAAAGGTTGAAAGTAATCTATGCAGGAAAGCCAGTGATGGAATGGCCTATTGAATGCATTGGGCATTTCAAGGGCTGTGTTAAGAACATACCAAAGGGGCAGTTCCTCAGGGCTAAGCAACTGCTCCAGGGATTTTAGAAGAATGTCAAGTGTCAACGTTTTATTAAAGGTCAAGCAAGGGTCTAAAGAACCAAATAAAAGGGCAATTTTTGTACCTGATACAATAAAGCAGGTGCACATATCAAAAATATTATCTTAAAACACTGATATTTGATTACAGCAGACCCCATTTTAAACCATTTGTCTATTGAAAAACCCATGGTGTGCTGTAGGAGGGCACAGACCATCAAAAACAAGTTAGTCCCATCTAGGATTTGGGGATATAGGCATGAGGCAAAACAACACCCCTTTGGGTTAAAAGGCACCTTCAGACTTCAAAAGGATAGATGTCGTGCTTGCTCATTTGTAGCGATGGGCGAATCTGGGGCATTTCACTTCGCCAAATTTGTCGGCAAAAAGTTCACGAAACAACACCGCGTCTCATCTTTGGATGCCTGTGCATATTTCTGGTGTCGAAAGCATCCAACATGAATTTTCTCCAGGTGAAATTTTCCTGGCATTTTGCGAATTTATTCACCTGCGGCAAATCGTAGGAATTCTCCAAAAATTTGCCCTAGGCGAATAAATTCGATGATCACTACTCATTTCTGATGCCCAAAAATATATAAGCGATGAGCTTCCTAGAATAGACATTTTTACTAATTGTTCCTCTATTTATGTTGCATATTTAATTTTATATAGAACCAAAAGAATTGTAGAATGGAGAATCAGTGAGCACATCCGCAATATCCGGACATTATAAGAGAGCCACAATAGTGATCCTAAGGGTCCAATATTTTTATTTCTTGAACAAATACCTGCCAGTTTTAAAGGAGGAGACAGACTTATTAGGCTGAGGCAAAGAGAGACCTTTTGGATTTTTGAGCTGAATAGTTTACAACATTATAGTTTAAAAATAGACTTAGACGTGGCAACTTTTTTCAGTTTTAACCATCTTTAACTTTTGTGTTTTTGGGACTTGGGGCATGGTCATTTGGCATGGGGGCCCTTGCCTTATTGTAAAATGGCTTCAATATAGGTAGATCCATAGTTTAAGGCAGGGGTCCCCAAACTTTTTTGCTCGTGAACCACATTTAATTTAAAAAAGAGATGGAGAGCAACAAGCATGAAAAAGTCCATGTGGAGGTCAAATAAGAGCTCTGGTTGGCTTTTTGGTAACCCCTATATGGACTGGCAGCCTACAGGAGAGAATGTTTGGCAGGACATCTGTTTTTCATGCAACCAAAACTTGCCTCTAAGCCAGTAAGTCAAAAATAAGCACCTGCTTTGAGGCCACTGGGAGCAACATCCAAGGGGTTGGAGATCAACATGTTGCTCGCGAGCTACTGGTTGGGGATCACTGGTTTAAGGTATAGTTGCCAACATTAGTTCCCTTGCCCTATTTAAATATGTGCTTATGATTGGCCATATAATTGAATATGCAAATGCTGCCACAAATAGTTCACCATAAGTCAGTTAAACTTACATTTTTCTATGGTTGGAGTGAAGGTGGGGTTAGTAATTTTCCTTCTGAAGAAGGGCACTCCACATGAAACTCGTTAAGGATCAGGAGCATGACTCCACATGAACCATGTTAAAGATCAGGAGCAGTTTCAATTGTACAACATTTTCAATTTCATGTTATATTGTGAGTATACCCAGTTGCTGGGGAACATTCATTTTAAATAAATACTTCTTCTTTTCATGAACATTGCGTGAATACTCAAGGACACCTTGGAGTCAGCACCAGTTTGCTTGATGTGTACATACTTTGAATATCTGGTGAGTAGGCAATTTTAACAGAGGTGGGCTGATATACCATCCTTGGTCTAACTTACCTGAAGGGTCTACAGCACATGGCACTTTTTAAACAAGTTTTACGTGATTAACACAGCACATTGTGTTGCACTTGGCACTTTAATATACAAATTTAAGTTAACTGCATCCATTTTTGCACAGAGATTTGTTTTGTATCTCAGGAAAAAAGGCACACTACTGTTTCTTTGGGGTAGATTATCAAAGGTGAGTAGAGGAACACTATACAGGTCTATTTACTTGAGTGAATTATTATGAATTATATGTTCCCACTTTGATTAAAAAGCTGTCTGACTTTATTGCTGTATGATTACAGCTTTCAAACAATTATTATTTTTTTCTTTACTAAATGAAAGTATTTTTCCACCGATAAACCATGGCACATGAAAGCTAACAAAAATGAGAAAATGACTAATGTAAAATTGAATGCAAGGAAACTAGCTAAAGCTAATTATGGGTATTCTGGCATTTAAGTATACCTTTCCTAGGGGAGGTCTCCTAAGTATATTGTGCACTTTGTTTCAGCGTGTTTCAATAAACTTGGATAGGAAAAATAAAACAATTTTTATGAGGCCAACAAACTGCCACTTATTTTCTATATAAAAGAACAAGAATGTGGTGTTATCATTTAGTTCCTATTTTTGTCTTTTTTCCCTTGACATGGTGAGAAATAAAGGCAATGTTTTGTTTCAGTGACATTTTTTTTATCAGCACAAAGTGCTTTTTTTAAAACTAGTTTTCGGAAAAATAGTGAAGGATGAAGAGAGCCCCCCACTGAGACCACAGAAAAAGCCCCACCTATCCAGGATTACAGCAATTACATCGCAGTGTGCTTCTGGAAAAATATAGATTTGCTGAACTACTTCCAAACCACAGAGAGGTGCAATCATACTGTAATTACCAAGACAAACAGGATCATTTTGCTACTGAATTCTACTATAAAATTGCATGACAATAATTTTTACACTGGAAAGAGAAGGCAGATAAATAAGTAATCTGTAAGCCTTTTGTCAACTTTTTATGATTCTGGTAAAATGTACTTTTTATGTTTGGAGGGTGTTTTATTTTACTAAAGATTCAAAACTGTTTTGAACCTTTTGAGTCTTGTTTAACAATTGTTTTGTTTGTTAGCTAGAATACACGAAGTTAATGAAAATGCTTTTTATCCTTTGCTGAACCTCCTTATAAACATAAATGCAGATAGTAAATATTTTTGATATGACATTCATTTTCATGATTTTTGTGGGGGAAGAAACTGTTTACAACAGATACTTGGATAGATGTTAGAAGTTATATGTGTGCCATTTATGTAAACAATAGCTAAGGTTCTGTACCTGTCACTGCCTAGGAAATAAGAGGTTATATATTTTATACAATGTTGAAAAAAAATCAGTGTTCAAATCAGAGGTAAAGAAATGCAAATTATTTCCAATTCCAACTACAACAACATGTTAAATTGACTGAGGGGAAAGTAAGAAGTATCTAGGTTAATACTGACAGCATTAAGAAACTGTCATTGTGGAAGGGCATGGACAAAGGCAAGATGCACTGTAAATTGTAAATATGAACTAAAAAGGCTTAGCTAAAGAAATCATGGTTATCGGCATAATATATACATCTTCTTCAATTTCCCCGAGGGTGCCCAGAGGCCAGCATCCTCTGGCACCCCCTCCCTCTTATAGGATTGTGCTAATGCGCATCCATTTCCTACTGGAGTGCTAACCGCTGAGCATTTAGCACTCCAGAATCAGGCAAATGACTCATGTGACTGGGTGGCATGCCGTCACTTATTTTATGCCACCCTAGGCCTGGACCTTTGAGGCCTTGCCACAAATCCGGGCTTGACCCTGACCCTTGGGTGCAAGCGCAAGAGTAGTAAGGGGTGTGTTCCTGCTCAGAGCTCTTGCATACAGGGCTGCTGTTGTGCTCTTAGCATGGATGGTCAGATTAAAATTCTGGTGTTTTGTGCAGCAGTAAAAGGAGTCGAAATCCAGCCCTTTCCTTACTGCCTGCCTACATATCTTTACTGCCTGACTATGTGCCTCCCCACCTACCCAGGGAGTGCTTCATTCTGCAGTGCACCTGGGAACACAAATGAGCCATATTGTTGCTTAATTAATATGAGGCTATCCTGTATTGTATTCCATTCTGTGCTCTATTATCTACTGTATATCCTATAAAGCTAAAGTTTGATTTTGCACAAAAAGTGCATTGATTAGTAGTTCTTCAAAACTATAGAAATGTGATTTGTCAAATAGCACATGTTTACAAAATTGAGAGTATTAAGTGGGGTCACCAACTTTTTTTTTTACCCTTTAGCCACATTCAAATATAAAATGAGTTGGGGAACAACACAAGCATGAAAAATGTTCATGGGGTTCAACATAAGGAACGTGATTGGCTATTTGGTAGCCCTATGTGGACTGGCTTCCTACAGGAGGCTCTACTTGCCAGTAAATATGTGTTTTATGTAACTAAAACAGTGACTTGAGGGGGCCATATGAGTCAAAACCATTTGCCTTGGAATCTGACCTGCACACTGAGGATCAAATCCAACTGAACAGTTATGTCCTATGTTCCCCCTTAATGTCACTGACTAACTCAGAGTTAGAGAGCTGCAAAGCAGGAAGTTGTGTTAGACATCCATTCACTCCAACCATCATAGATACATTTTGGCTAATTGATATATATTGAAAAACCTTTTTTTATTTTGCAAAGCCTGTCTACTTGCCCAGTTTTTATTTGTATGCTGCACTGTTCCTTTAACAGCCCTGGGAAAAAGCATTGATGGCCTTCCTATGAAGACATAAAATGTAAAAACAAAAGATAAAAAAAAGCCATTGTATAACACCCATTGACCTCCAACATATTTTGCATGAAAAAAAATTCTGCAAAACAATGCACATTAACTTCAGTGGCAGTAATAAAATTTCCCTTCCTTTTGAAACAGTACAGATTTTTTCATTGCTAATGCATACAAGTTCTATTCATACATACAACAGTGTTGTAGATTTTATATGTCAGACAATATCAGGGACTTGCAGCTTCTTATATAGAGATCACTGTTTCAGTAAATGCTCAGTATTTAGCCACTGAATTAAAAGTGTTGGAAGCATTCCCAGAGCTTGAGTGTTAAACAAGTTAAACAATGTTTACAATTACAAAAAGCTTAAGAAGAAAACTTTTTAGAAAACTTTTATATCTATTTAGTTACCATTACAATTCTTTTGCAATAAGTGTCTTAGTCCAAACTCTTAACAATAGAGAACTATGTTCTTTCCTGTACTAAATGATGTAATGTGACATCAGCAGCTGGAGATTCTGTGATGGATCCTGTGATCTATTAAAACACAAAATGCATTAAAAATCCATAATTATAGTCAAAATGCTAAGCTTTCAAAGTAGCAACTTGCTTTTGATATATAACAGAGACGCCGCCTCTAGCCTCTTATGAGTGTCTGGATTCTGGATGGAGGTATTTTTGATTATTCGTCCATACAAAATTCAGTTCAGCTAAATTCGATTGCTGCTTCAAATCATCCCATAGATTTTCTAGGATATTTAAGTTGGGGGACTGTGACCACCAATCCAGAATATTGTACTTCTCACTCTGTATAAATGTATTTGTATATTTCTAAGTGTGTTTGGGGTCGTTGTCTTGTTGGAATATCCAACCCCTGCGTAACTTCAACTTTGTGACTGGTGCTTGAACATTATCCTGAAGAATTTGATATTGATAATGGGTTATTCATCTGACCCTTGACTTTAACATGGGCCCCAGTCCCTGAACTAGCCCCACAGCATGATGGAACCTCCACCAAATGTGTCAGTAAGTAGCAGGGGTTTTTCTTGGAATGTGGTGTTCTTCTTCTGCTAGACATATTGTCAGTTTCCCAGGTGCCCCCCTGCTGCACTACAATTTGGAGTGATATCAACCCCCTCTCATCCCCCCCCCAGCAGCCTAATAATTGAACAAAAGGAAGGTAACCAGATAATAGCTCCCTGATACTTGGTAGATCTAAGAATAGCACTCAATAGTAAAAATCCAACTCCAACTGTGACTCAATAGCCTGCCTGAAAGCAGTTCCATTATGAAATGCTGGCTCATTCTGAAAACACATGACCAGGCAAAATGACCTGAGATGGTTGCCATCTCAATATTACAAGTAAAAACAAATATACTTGGTTCAGGAATAAAATTGTATTTGGTAGAGTGAATTATTTGCAGTATAAACAATGTAAATTAGAAATAAAACTACTCCATTAAAATCATGCCAGTATCCCTTTAAGAACATCAAGACAATACTGGAAAGCTGATTTCTGAGAATTTGAATTTAAATTAATCAAATCACAGAAAAATCACAAACTCAATACATATTACTTTAATAAATACTGTATGTTGCAATCTTATGGGGTACTTTTTCAAAACATTGTCCATTATACTATAGTTTGTATTCTTTTTTTCCTAAAATCAATAAAATGTTGCATGAGCTTCAACAATGAAAGCTGTACAATTTCATAACAGAAAAGACGATTTCAGTCTAGAAAGATACAGAAATCTAACAGACAACTGCTTCATATCTCACAGAACAGCTGTAATCTTGTTGAAGCTGCCATCTGTTCTAATTATCAGTATTGCTGTGCAGAACACAGGAGAGTTCTGCAGTGAATGTGACTTGCAGACGGCTTGAAATAAGTTGTAAAGATTATTCAAAATTATGTTTTGAGCACTCAAGCAGTGAACGAAAAAGATGTGCTAATGGTTTTTTTTTTATAATTTAATGATAACCTTGAACAATGGGTTGATTACTAAACAGTGATATTTCATTGGTGCCTAATGTCATATTATCAACTGGATAATGAATTTAAACTCAAGAATGCATGCAAATATACAAGTATGGGAATTGTTATCCAGAATGCTCGGGACCTGGGGGGGTTTCTGAAAAGGGTTCTTTCTGTAATTTGGGTCTCCATACTTTGTCTACCCAAAAAAAATATAAAAATAAACATTATTTAAACCCATTTGTATTGTTTTCCCTCCAATAAAGATTACTTAATTCCTGGTTGGGACTGGTTTTTACTTATTACTCAAAATGTTTTATCCTCATACTTACTCATACTCCCAGGCCTGGAAAGTATACAATTAAACTCTGGAGAACCAAATCATATTCAGTGTGTCTTTCCATTGCGTCGCCGTAAACCACGTGAAGGAAGGAACGTGTGGAGCTCAGACGCGAGTGATTCAGATGACAGCTCCCGCAGCAATGCGGGTAATAGTGGTGCACAGCGGCAGAATTTTTTCGGCGGACGCGGAAGGACAACAGGCGATGGGAGAGGAATCCCTCTGGCTGCCGATCGGAGCAGAGGACAAGAAACGGCGCAGAAACAGGCACACAACACCGCTCACAAAGACGACCCCCCCCACGTCAGTTTTACTGATCGTGAGTCCACACATGCTGACAAGGTAAATGACATTGATTTAACTAACATACAGGATCATACCACAAAGAGCCTGATCGTCAATTTATCGTCCTATACTTTAACTGAGGATGAAACTGACATTATCAATAAGGGGCTGGGTTTTATCCCTACTTATGAAACTAAGTTTTTTGATTGGAAGATTGATTTCCTTAAATTTATAAGGCGTTTAAAGCTTAAACTTCATTTTGACATGGACATCACAAAAAATGTTAAGAAAAATGCTGGTGATATTGCAAGGAACTTTAAGCCAAAAAGTGACTTCATTCCTGATATTAGGAATGATGCACTGTCTGTATTCAAAAATTTTATATTACATGAGGTGGAAGGCTTATGGGGAAAAAATAAAATCTTTAGACATAATGTGACTAAACGGTTGGCCTTATCTAACATAGAAGAAAATGCAAATATCATAATTAAAAAAGCTGACAAGGGGGGAGGAATTGTGATTCAGTTGAGCCAGTTAAGTAATACAGAACATTACCAAAAACTTGATAATGATCCGACTTGGGCTATTAAAAAACATATAGATGAAATTATAAATAATGCATTTGAATCTGGGATCATTACTAAAAACAATAGAGATTTTTTGATCACTGAATTCCCACATATTCCTGTGTTAAATCTATTGCCCAAGATACACAAAAGTCTGATCAATCCCCCTGGGAGACCCATTGTATCAGGGATGGGGTCGTTATTACAACCTTTATCCAAGTTTGTTGATGCATTCCTACAAAACATAGTGGGAAATATTCCAGAATGTCTGAAGGACACTACTGACTTTTTATGTAGATTGATTGAATTTTCTGACATTGATCCTGATTGGCTGCTATGCAGTATTGATGTTCAATTATTATATACATCTATACCTCATAATGAAGGGATACAATTCATACAATACATAGAGGAAGCACTTCTCACTACTGACACACCACACAATATGATATATTTCCTTATTGATCTTTTGTCTATTGTGCTTAGAAAAAATTATTTCCGTTTCGAGAAAGACTTTTACATTCAAACCCAAGGAACAGCTATGGGTAGTAATCTTGCTCCAAGTTACTCAAACATTTTTATGCATTTCATTGAACAAAAAATTATTTTGGGAAATATACAATATAAAAGATTCATAAAATGTTATCTACGTTTTGTGGATGATGTCTTTATAATTTGGTCTGGCAGTGAAAATACCTTCAGTGAATTTGTCACTTACATTAATTCTCAGCATCAAACAATTAAATTTACCGTTGAATATAGTAGCGACTGTATACACTTCTTGGATGTTAATGTCTTAAAAATTGATCGTAAATTGGAAACTGATCTATATACTAAACCCACGGAGTGCAATAATATGTTGCTCAGGAGCAGCTATCATACCCCAGGCACTCTTGAGGGCATACCTAAGGGTCAATTTTTAAGGATTAAAAGGATAGCCTCTGATGATCATATATATGTTGCTAGTAGTGACAACTTAATTGAAAAATTTGTTGAGAGAGGTTATGAAAGGCAAAAATTAATCACAATACGTAATGATGTATTAAAGATTGACAGACTAACCCTACTAAAAGGGAAAACCAGATCTCAGTGTAAAAAAGAATGCATACCCTTGGTATCAACTTTTGGACCACATAGTAAAGCAATACAGAAAACAGTGTGTAAATATTGGCCCATGCTATAAAAGGATCCAGCATTTTGGCAAATATGTAAAGCACTACCAATCTTTTCATATAAGAGGGGCAAAAATTTGGCTGACAGGCTAGTGAAGTCAGATATAATACATCATAGAGACCAGACACGGTTTTTGGGGCCACCAAAAATGGGTACCTTTCCCTGTTTAAATTATAGTAACTGTAATTCTATAATTAAAGGGGCCTTTGTAACTCATCCATGTAATGGCAAACGGCTACTATTAAAACAATACAGCACCTGTAACTCAGAGAGTGTTGTGTATGGGCTGAAATGCCCTTGTGGAAAACTATACTGTATGTTGGTCAAACAAAACGTAAAGTACGTATCAGGATTGGTGAACATAAACGCTCTATTACCAACTATTACCCCTTAAATAGTAAAACACATACCCCAGTAGGCAAACACTTCTTTGATTTTAAACATAATAGTGTCAGCTTAAGGTGGCAGGTACTGGAAGAAGTTAAATTGCCGTTAAGAGGAGGCAACAGGAAAAGGTTACTTCTCCAATGTGAAGCAAAGTGAATAGAGAATCTAAGCACTTTAGAACCATGGGGTTTAAATGATGCATTCAGTTACAAATGCTTTTTATAATCATATACTGCCCCTTTACTTACAAACTGAATAATTATCTGCGTATTGGTCCCTGAAACACTTTATGGATATACTCTATTATTTAATAATATACTGCTATATTTTGTATATATTACAAAACTGTGATTGATTTGATTGTCTTTGACACTTTGGGTTCTGAAATACTAGTTTTAAAAAACTTTCTTAGGGTGCAATTTTCTGAATAGGCCATAGATGGCAGTATTTTGTTTAATTTTATTTCGATTGGTCTGGCCACCTGAAGGAGCTGATCTGTTGTTGTTGGTGAATTAGGGTTAATAAATGCTTGGATATTTGTACACTTTTTGTATACTTTGTAACAAGCACCTGATGAAGGAGGTGTTCCTCCGAAACATGTTGTGCAAATAATGACAAGAAACACTGAATATGATTTGGTTCTCCAGAGTTTAATTGTATGTTGATTTGGAAGAATTGTGGTGCCATTTCTCTGTTTGAGAGAGGGATCACTATAATTTTGGACAAGCTTTACCAGGCCTGGAAACAAACCTGGGGGTGGGGTAGGATTTCTTCTCTCTCCCTGCTGTACTTTTAAAGTTCTTCCACCTGTTCCTTCCCTATCATTCTCCTCATTTGAGGTTCACTGCATTAGGCTCTTTTCCCCCATTTCACTCTGCATTGCTGTTATATATCGACCACCCAGACCAACTGCACAATTTTTGGACAACTTTGCTGCCTGGCTTCCTTACTTTCTTTCATCTAACACCCCATCCATAATACTAGGTGACTTTAATATACCTGTTAACAACATTTACAACCCTTCTGTCGCTAAACTTCTTCTACTAACCTCCTCCCTAGGCTTATCTTTGTGCTCAGACTCACCCTCTTACACCAATGGTAATGCCTTGGATCTAATATTTACTAGACTCTGTTCAACCACCAATCTTACTAACTCACCATTTCCCCTCTCTGATCACAATATGCTCACATTTCAACTCTCGCTAACTCCCTCCTCACCCCCTGCTATTCCCCAAATACGTACCTACTGTGACCTCCATGCTCTAGATGTGTCACATCTCTCTCCTTCCTTTGACTCTCTTCACTCTGATATCTCCACCATCTCTTGTCCTAATGTGGCTACCTCTGTCTACTACAGCACTCAAACCACTGCCCTTAATGAGCTTGCTCCTACAAAAACTAAACGTGCTAGACCCAAACCACTTCAACCTTGGCATTCTGCTCAAACAAAAGCACTCCAAAGACAATCACATGCACTTGAGTGTCGCTGGCGCAAATCTCGTTCAGAATCAGACTTTTGGAGCTACAAATCTGCCCTGCGCTCCTATAACACCAGCCTCTCCCAAGCCAAACAAACATACTTTACTTCACTCATTAACTCCCTTTCTAAAAAAACGGCACAACTTTTCTCCACCTTTAACAGTGTCTGTCTCTGCTCAAGATATTGCTGAGCAGTTCAAAAACAAAATCAACACTATCAGAAGGGACATCACACTTCTCAACCCCCCTAGACTCCCACCACCCTGCCTTCACACTCCCCAGTCTCTCCTGTGCTCTTTCACCCCTGTCACGGATGAGGAAGTCTCAAACTTTTGGCCTCTTCCCACCTTACTCCCTGCCCACTTGATCCAATTCCTTCATAACTTCTCCGCAAAAACAATACATGTTTAATCAAAGCCTTAACTCATCTCTCGCTCTCAACTGGACTGTTTTCTTCTCAACTAGTGATGGGTGAATTTATTTGCCAGGCGAGAATTCACTGCAAATTCCTGCAATTCACCGCCGGCGAATAAATTCGCAAAACGCCAGTGAAAATTCGCCTGCGGAAAAATTCACTGGCGTAAAAAAAATTACGCAACGTGCGTCAAAAATGTGACACGACTCTTTTAGCAAAACGGGATAGATTATATGCTCGTCACCCCCATCCTGAAAAAACCCTCTCTCGATTACTCCAATCTTGACAACCTCTGACCTATCTCTCTGCTACCTTTCATCTCTAAACTACTTGAGCGCCTATTCTACAACCAACTAACCTCTTTACTCTGACAATAATCTACTGGACCCCCTACAATCTGGTTTCAAGCCACAACACTTCACTGAAACTGCCCTGACCCGACTAACTAATGACCTTTTAACAGCTAAAGCCAACAATCATTTCTCACTACTAACACTACTTGATCTCTCAGCTGCTTTTGACACTGTAGATCACCCTCTCCTCCTCCAGTCCCTTCATTCACTTGGCCTTTGTGACATGGCCCTGTCCTGGTTCTCTTCTTACCTCACTTATTGTTCCTTCAGTGTCTCCTACAACTACCAAATGCAAAACTACATACGGTACCACATTTCTCACCCACTTAATTCGATCTTGCCCATTCCCACATCTTATGTGTAATTCCCTTACCTTTAGATCGTAAGCTCTTTCTGTATAGGGCCTTCCTCACCTTTTTATGTGCATTGATTGTGATTGAATGTAACTCCATATGTAAGTAATTAATGTGATTTAGTTGTATAATCACATTAGCAATACGCAATATTTTGGCGCTATAGAAATACATGTTATTATTATTATTATTATTATTATTAATAACAATAATAATAAAGTACAAGTTTAGTACTGGTTGTTATTACAGAGAACAAGCGAATATGTTTTAAAAATGTGAATTATGTAATCAATCTGCACTCAGTGCCAGATGTTTTTTGAATATTTTGTGCTCTCTCATTTTAGGGGCATTTTCTGGTTGTGGAGGTTTAGTTTACTTAAGAAAACTTTACACGGTTTTTTTTTTTTTAAACCAGAACCAGAACCTGAGCTTTCTAATTCTACATGAGTTTCTGCTATTTCTGCACCAACATTTAGACCTCTAAATACAAAAAAATTGCTATTTTTAATAATATACCAGAAAAATATTCAACTGTTTTGGAAATCCTCAGGTGTCTCAAATGTACCAACAGCAAATATGTATAGTTTTATTTAGTTTTCTGAATGCCCAGCAGTAAATTACCAAATTTCAGAGCTCTACAGTAGAAAACCTAATTCTTCAGATTGCAAAGCCAAAGAATCCTAGAGCAGTAGGTATACTCCAGGAAACCATATATTTTTGAAAAGTGCACATTTTGCTAAAATCAAAATGTGTAACCATGTCTTTCTACTCCAAAGTACCAAACATCAAGTTTCGTAATGTAGCAGTTTCTTTAAAAATGTATGCAAATTCAGAAAAATCAACTCAAAATGTTAATTTAACAAGTATGTATTCCCACACAAAATTAGGTACAAAGAAAGAACATCCAAAATATGAATTCTAGGGGTCCATTGTACAGTTTGATGCCAATCGAGTTTAGGATTACCAAGGCTTCTGACATTTGGAGACCCCGAAATGAAGTCACCACATACAAACCTGTCCTGGAAGCCAATTCAACTACTGAATAATCAACACATTTACTGCATTTTTTGTAGGGCAAAAATACAAAAAAATGTTGACCCCCCCCAAACACATATATTTTTGGAAAGTACACATTCAGTGGAATCTAAAATGGGTAACCATGTCTTTCTACTCCAAACTACTAAGTCGCAACACTTTCCCAAAATTGTCGGTTTTGAGGAAATACCTGAAAATTGCCTCAAAGCTTCCCACACAGCATTACGTGCCAAGTAAAAACATCCTAAATGTGAATGCCAGGGGTCCACTGAACAGTTTTATGCCCACTGGGAATAGGATTACCAATACCTCTGGCATTTAGAGTCCCCAAAATGAAGTTAGTGCATACAAACTGACCCAGAAGTCACTTCAACTACTGAATAATCAACACATTTACTGATTTCTTTTGCAGGGTAAAAACACAAAAAATACATTGGCCCCCCAAATCCATATATTTTTGAAAAGGACACCTTCAACTGATTCTAAAACAGGTGACCATGTCTTTCTACTCCAAACTACAGAGTTGCAATGCTTTCCCAAAATTGACAGTTTTGAAGAAATACCTGAAAAATGCCTCAAAGCTTGACATTTCTAGCATCTTATCTCCCACATAGTATTAGGCACCAAGAAGAAATATCCTAAATATGAATGCCAGAGGTCCACTGAATAGTTTGATGCCCATTGTGCATAGTATTACCAAAATATCTGACATTTAGAGACCCTAAAATTAAGTTACCACATACAACTTGTCCCAGAAGTCACTTCAGTTACTGAATAATCAACACATTGACTGCATTTTTGTGGGGTAAAAACACAAAAAGAAACGCAGAACCCCCAAAACCATATTTTTTTTATAAAATACAAATTCAGCCGAATCTAAAATAGGTAATCGAGTCTTCCTACTCCAAACTACTGAGTCACAATGCTTTCCCAAAATTGTCTGTTTTAATCAAACACATGATAATCACCTCACCTTCCATTTTCTTGCATCTTATCTCCCACATAGTATTAGGTACCAAGAAGAAACAACCTAAATATGAATTCCAGAGGTCCACTGAACAGTTTGATGCAATTGTGCCTTGGATTATCAAAGTATCTGGGGTTTACAGACAATAATATCAAGTTAGTACATGCAAGTTGTCCTGGAGGCTACTTGTAAAATCAACACATTTACTCTTTTTTTGGGGGTAGAAACACAAAAAAATACAATGACTTTTGGAAAGTATACATTCAGTCAAATCTAAAATGGTCTAGAATTGTAGCAAAGACAAAAAAACAGTATATATAGCTAATTCCTAATCATATATTTTTGGAAAGTATACATTCAGTCAAATCTAAAATGGTCTAGAATTGTAGCAAAGACAAAAAAACAGTATATATAGCTAATTCCTAATCATATCTAAGTTCATTTTCTTTTTAATAGTGAAATATTTTGGCTTTTGTAGGCATCTGACTCTAAAATCTGTGTAGTACCTATCTAAATTAAAAAATGAGAAAATACAGGTAATGTTATTTGGAAACCCATTATATTCTATAGACTTCTATAGACATTGTATCCAAATAATCCATATTTTTAAAAAATTATTTTCTTTTTCGCTGTAATGATAAAACAGTACCTTGTACTTGATCCCAAGTTTGATATAATTAATCCTTATTGTAAGTAAAACCAGCATATTGGGTGTATTTGATGTTTACATGATTTTCTAGTAAACTTAAGCTATGGAGATCCTAATTATAGAAAGATCCATTATCTAGAAAGCCCCAAGCATTCTGGATAACAGGTCCCAAACCTGTGCATTATATTAACATAAAAGCAAACCAGTTAAGTAATTAAATGAAACAACAACATAATACAAACTAAAAGTACAGTAGTTTGTGGCTGCTTATACATAGCTTCTATGTTTGATCAGCTCAACTGACATTAGTAAGATGGACCAGTTTAGTTGATATCCATTGGTTCTTTTGAAATTAATTCCTTATGGTGGTGTCGACTGATTTAAAAAAAAAACAACAAAAAAAAACTGTGAAGTTATAAATTGCTGAAAAAGGAATTGTGTATTGGATTAGTGATAGTTATTTTATATAATAATGACAGAGGGGAAATTTTTTCAAACCCATCTCTCAACTCTGAGCAGTATTTTTGACCTGTTCCCCTGTTTTCTAGGTTTCACTTTCAATCACTTGGAACCTCAGCTGATTTACTGTCTATTTAATGTCTGTTTAAAGGGAAACTGTCATGGGAAAACATGTTTTTTCTGCACTGAAATCCATTTCTCAAAAGAGCAAACAGATTTTTTTTATATTTCATTTTTGAAATCTGACATGGGGCTAGCCATTTTGTCAATGGAAAATGGATTTCAATGCATAATTCTTCTGGAACAGCACTATTAACTGATGCATTTTGAAAAAAATGTTTTTTCCCATGACAGGATACCTTTAATGTCTATGTGAAGATAAAGTTAGGGGGTGATTTATGAACTATTTGGCACTTGGCTAGGCCATGTTAATGGTATAATACGGGGGTAAAGGGAGAAAAAAAAAAAAGAAAAAAAAAGGGAAATGTTGGTTTGTCCTTTAGATACTTTTCTTCTCTTGCCGATCCTTTTCCCACTCTCCTTTGTTTTTGGGTTAAAAAGTTCCAATCTCGTAATTGGATCAGCGCCTAGGGCAAACAGAGAGACCAGGGACCAAATATGTTGTAGTATTTTAGAATTATATCTGAATAAGCATATATCCCGTGTAGGTAAATCATTCGTGCACCCTGGTGAACAGTGTTTTTCTTCCCAATGATGGGGAGGTTTGCAGGGTTCCTTCACCAATAAGGTAAAAGTGCCTACTTACAAGACGACCTCCCTGGATTGCATATAATGTCAAACTCTTGCTGTATGTCCTTCTTCCTGATGTTTAGCTCAAATATAAAAGCATGGAGAATTCATAGTGTAACATTGATAATTCGATAATAATTCTTTAAAATTCGATAAAATTTCACTCACATTTGTTTAGGGGTTTCAGTCACATTCCATCAAGGTTTTACAACACAGCATAGGTAAGAGCAGAGGGTTGTAGTTCAGCCGGCATATAAAAGTTCTTTCCTTTCCTCTACTCTTACCTATGCTGTGTTGTAAAACCTTGATGGAATGTGACTGAAACCCCTAATTCGCCTGTCCTAAATGTCAAGGGCTTGATGCCTCCTTTTTCAACCTAATCTGGGAATGCCCCTTAATCCTTGAGTTCTGGAAGGGTGTACTACGCTACCTGGCCGATAATATTGCCTTCCCAAATGTCTGTAGCCCTGAGTTATGCCTGCTAGGCCTAGTAGATGACCTTCTCCCGCTAAACAGGTCTAGAACGCTTGCAAAAACATTACTCTTCTATGCAAAGAAAATAATTGTAATGAATTGGATGGGACATACTGTACCGACAGTGGAACATTGGGTCAACTTAGTTAATAAGATACACCTTCTGTTCGACTTACATATGAGGCTCGAGGCTCCTCTGGGAAATTTGATGCAATATGGTCCCCCTGGCTAGACATTCACACCATTGAGAATGTGGGCAACTAAACTACTGTTTTAGCAAAAGGTTCAGTTACAACTGGTACTCTAGTTCTCGTCGAGCCTCTGGCAGGGGAGAAGGACCACTAACCCTCATTGTATTATAATGTGGAATGTATGCTAATACATGTATTTTGTACGATGGTGCATACAGCTGTCTTATACTTTCCTTTCCTTCTACTTTTTCCTTCCTTTTTGCTTTGTTTTAATTGCTTGTATTGAAAATGATAAATAAAAACTTTAAAAAAAAAAAAATATTAGAAATTCTACCATGGGTATAGTAGGGAAGTAAAATCCTTCGAATTCGAATATTGAATTCAAATGATTTTACCGCAATTCGATCGATCGAATAGAAAAAATTTGATCCATCGATTCAAATGATTTTATCGATCAAATTCATTTTATAATGTTTCCCAATTCGGTAGCTTGGTTCTGGCGAACTAGGAGGTTGAATAAAAATTTAAAGGGGAAGTACTTCGACCATCGAATAGTCGAATATTCAAATAAAATTTTATTCGAATATTTGAATTATTCGAATTTGAATATTTGATAGTCGAATTTGCCTAATTTGCATATTTGAATATTCAAAATTTATTTTAAATTCGATGAAACTTCGAATTATTCATGTGAATTTAGTAAATCTACCCCCAGGTGCCAGGACTATTGGGCATTCAATCGCTGGTCTGTATGTTAACCTGACAGTGCTCTTTCTGAGCAACTTGGAGCTCACACATAGGACTGTCTGTATAGACTACTGCTATTCCCCTTGTCTCCACCCCTAATCTCATTACAGCCAGGTGTCAGTAATTTTATCATCAAGGCCCTATATAAGCCACTACCTTCATGCCAGATTTTGTTGGATCATTGACCTATGTCTATGTTCTAGTCCCCGTTTTGCCAGTGTTCCTGATTTGCCCTGTTCCTGCTTGTTCCACAGTCCTGTTAATACCTTGTCCATGCTCCCATCTACAATCTGATCTCCTGGTGGGCCTGCCACCCACCAAAGACCTCTTGTCTGCTCCTTGGACTTGTATTGCCTGCCACCCGTCTAAGTCCTCTTGCCTGTGTACATGGACTTGTATCAGCCAGAAGCCTGCTGCTGACCTCTGGTTTGTTATACTGATGTATATATTTGATTGTACTCTCTTTCTCGTTTGTCTTCTGTCTCACCAGCACCAGCTGTTTAAGTTACCCATTAAACATTGTTCTGAACACATTTCCTGTATTCTGGTTCTTCTAACACCATACATGGGGTCAATATGTAACCATGCATTCTGGCTCCCATCTGCCAGCCACTCACCTGTGGCCCAGCATGCTACCAGGACAAGTTGTTAAAGTACAAAATTTTCTACCATGTATATAAGTTGGGCATATTTTCCCCACTAAAGCTGCATCATTTGTACTGCATATACTCACTCCATTTGCGAGCACCGTCACATTTTCCTAAAACAAATAGTAGCTTTCACCTGGTGGCCATTTTCCCTCTGAAACATCATCAAAATCCCAAATCTTTTAATAAACTGGGGAAATAAATAAGTTGTTGAGAATATACCTATTGACTCCTATACAACCGCACCAGTTTTTACTTGCTGGGTTTTTCTGGCAACCTTTTGCTTTTTTTTCCACCAACTTGTTTTTAATTAAATCAGCCTCTGACGCTAAAGATAACAATTTCTAAATGTACTGTATGTATTAGTGACTACGATGGATTTCAAGTATTTGACATTTAATCAAGTTGCAAAGTTGCAAAATGATTGTTTTTTCCATCCAAAAAAACAGACATCATGTTAAATATAATAATCTGCTTCATACTGTGTAGGAATGCAACTGTAAGTAAGAGAGGCACAGTAAGTTTACAATGCCGTAGCAACATATTACCCTGCAGTGATTTATTAGTTTATGATAATTGGTATGCAATGAAGCAAGAGATAATATACTGATTTTTTAGGATAACCATAAAAATGTGTTCTTGTTTCTACATATAGCTCATAATGGCAGCAAAGAAGAGTGAAAAAAGATAAAGAACCAATATAAGAAGTTTTCAGTAATTCAGAAAATAATTAAAAATATCAATAGATTTTTCAAAATAACAAAAGCAGAAATAAAAAGTAATCACATTGTTTAAATTAATTTCACTGAAACTATTAGTAATTTTGATAGGAACTGAGAAGACTCAGTATGTTGATATTTTTGTGTTGAGAAATTCTGTAATTTTGAATTCTATTTATGCCTGTTTTCTGTGGGTGTGTGGAACCCAAATGCTCTTCTAAATTAATTTTCCTTTGTTTACAATCATTTATTCCACTCAGATAAATTATTGTTATCTCTGCTCCACTGATGTGGACAGTAAATTCGGGCCATTTCCAGCAAAAGAAAGAAAGAAAGTGAGGGAAAGGCATTTCATTAAGGTGGTGCAACCAGAGAAATATAGATTGCTTTAAAGGGAAACTGTCATGGGAAAACATGTTTTTTTTTTTTAAATGCATCAGTTAGTAGTGCTGCTCCAGTAGACTTCTGCACTGAAATCCATTCCTCAAAAGAGCAAACAGATTTTTTAATATTCAGTTTTGAAATCTGACATGGGGCTAGCCATTTCCCAGCTGCCCCTGGTCATGTGACTTGTGGCAGCACTTTAAGAGGGAACTGCTTTCTGGCAGGCTGTTGTTTTTCCTTCTCAATGTAACTGAATAGTACGCAGTGAGACATGGGTTTTACTATTGAGTGCTGTTCTTAGATCTACCAAGTAGCTGTTATTTTGTGTTAGGGAGCTGTTATCTGGTTACCTTCCCATTGTTCTGTTATTAGGCTGCTGGGTGGGGGAAAGGGAGGGGGTGATATCACTCCAACTTGCAGTACAGCAGTAAAGAGTGATTGAAGTTTATCAGAGCACAAGTCACATGACTCGGGGCAGCTGGGAAATTGACAAAATGTCTAGCCCCAAAATATGTTTGCTCTTTTGAGAAATGAATTTCAGTGCAGAATTCTTCTGGAACAGCACTATTAACTGATGCATTTCGCCATTTTTCCCATTTTTCCTTATCTTTTCTCACAGGGGGTGCTATTATGTGCTATTATGCTAGTATGTGGTGCTGTAGTGTATCTGTACCTGTTAATGTTGGGAGATAATAATGATAAGGGATAGTGTGTCTTTTCTAAAGGCCGAACAATATAAAAATCGAACAACACTGCTTAGAATAGCCAGTTAAATTAAATAGTCCTTAAAAGGTCTTGCAATGTGCCTGCATTATCCAACATAGAGTAAGTAATACCTATGCCTAGGGCCTGTATGATAAATTACATTTAGTGGAAACAAATCCTGGTAGCTGTGGCCAGATACTTGTGCTAAATCCAGCAAATCATCATAACACAATACAGCTCTGGGAATCAGCAAAGTCGATTTAGAATGATAATTGTTAGTATGATGAGTTTTTATCTTTCCTTTGTGGATGAGAGTGACTTCAACAGAGGACAAAAGTAAGGATTCATTGTATGGACATTTAGCTGGAAGGAAGAAGCTGATTAAATCTGATTAAAAAAATGTTCTGTAACCACAATATTTTGTGTAATAAAATAAATGAAGTGGGGTTACTGAGCCTAATTTTTGGAATTATGGGGAAAACAGTAGCATATAGTTAGAAAACAACAGATATGAAAGACACAATTATGTTAGCATCAATAGACCATGCAATGAGTAATGTATACATTCTATGCTAGACAGAAGGCAGATGCATACACTATAACTTAGTTTTTTTATTTTGCTGATTTCCCCGTTATCCAGAAAGCTCCAAATTACGGAAAGGCCATCTTTTCATTAATATAAAATAATCCAAATTTTTTAATTTTTTTATTTTTTCTGGTATGATAAAACAGTACCTTGTTCTTGATCCCAACTAAGATATATGTAATCCTTATTGGAGCCCTTATCTAATGTTTAAATGGTTTTATAGTAGAGGTATACTAGTAAGGTATGTAGATCCAAACATCCCTTATCCAGAAAACCCCAGTTCCCGAGCATTCTCGATAACAGGTCCCATACTGTATTAACTAGTACAAATTATTTTTCTCTTACTTAGCATTATCCATATCTTAAATATTATCCTTATTTTTAAATAGATCATGTTGCTCCAGCACTGAACTGACGCACTCTAGAAATGTCCTATAATAATAACTGAAGTATTACTTTTATTGCCCTATCCTCTGTAAACATAGAGATTATATGCTACAATTGAGATTGTTTTAATGCTTTATTATAAAATCACTTCCCTTTTCAATGTTATTCTTGATTTTTTTTTAATCTAGGGTTGTCACTGGTGATCAACATCATGCTTTTACAGCAGAAAACACTACAGGTGTGTAGCAATAATCTTAGCAATGAAACAAACTATTTATTTCATGCACTCCAACATGAGCACATGAAAATTTTAAAACAAAAAGGAAATCGACAACTGCAAATGTTTGTTTTATTTTTAGCACAGGTGTCAAACTCCATCTAGAAAGGATCTGCACTGCTGTACATCGGCATTTAATTATAAGAAAAGCACTACAGCATTGCAATCCAGCTAATTCTACTGCTTCTAATTCCACTTGGATTAAACCCTCTTATCTCCACAAGTGCAGACTTCCAGATATGACCTTTCATGGTTGTGCATTTTACCAGGGTGTACTGAAGCTTGCACCAAGCAATAATAAATCCTGAATGTTAGCCAGTGGTAATGTGTAATGTATTTTCCTGTAACTTTCATTGAAAAATGCATTAACCAGGAATTGTATTTTCCCTTAAATCTAGATAGGTTAAAATCCACATACGTAAAATTGTGTTATTTTTCATTTATACACTCTATAGTTAAGTGCAGTAAAAACTGCTACAGACAAACCCTAACCATAAAAATTATCCCTGCATATAACGTTGCACTAGTTCAATTCAGAAGCTGAAACCATCTTGAAAAAGCTTGATTATAGCTTGCTATAGATATAGTTTTCTGCTCACCCATTAAATATAGGTATACACATGGTAGAATAAGGAACTTTCTGTTTATCATATCAATTTGTCCCACTTGATAACCACCATTTAAATTGATACCTATTTTAATGCTGCCTTTTGAGCACTCTGCATGTGTAAGAACACATTATCTTGCAAATGGTTTCGAGATATGAATGAATATTGTGAAAAGATAGAGAAGGTGTAAACAATATTGTAGTGTATACGGATTGTGTTCATAAGCAGAGGACATTCATACAGCATTTATACAGCAGCTTAGTGAAAACAAATCAGCTAGTTTTACATTTTCAGTGTTCTATAAGTGTAATAGTTTTTTTTCATATCCCGTTGAGAACAAGAAATTGTTATTGCGTTCAGTTTGTGAAAGAGGCAGTTCAAAAGTTGCACTTTTTTCTGTACCTGCTCATGACAAACCAGCATCTAATTTTAGAAGAAGAAAATATTGGTGAAATTAAAACATTCAGATAGGTTAACAGATATTTTAATTAAAGATGTTCACATTCACAAAATATGAATACATTGAATGAACAAATCAATATGAAGTAAATACATTTGTTTGCAACTAGAGCAACTAGTGATGAACCCATTTTTTAACCACCGCAAATGACTGGGTTTCACTGCTGCCGAAAAGTTTTGAGCAATAGCACCAATCATTCACCACACGGTAAGTTTGCATGTAACAAAAATCTATGAGCGACAAAAGATGTCAAAGTAGACAAAAAGTCGGCCATGCATTTTGCTACAAAAATGTTTACGCAATAAAAATGTTGCCCAGAGATGACAACAAATGTATGGCCTATTTACTAACATTGGAATTTCTATTTTTTTCATAACTCAATGTCGGTCCCATTCCCACACCCCAATAAATACTCACAACCACATCATCTTGGATGCAAAGGCAGCAGTTTGATTTATTACATAACATTACCTTATCTTAGGATAAATTATCCACCAAAAACAGACCAACATTAAACTAATAAATTAATAGCTTGTTGACATGTGCAAAACACTATCGCTGAAGGCTACATAAAAAATGAACAATAGCTTACAATTATTAGTTAATAGGTTATTAATCACTTTCTTAACCAAAACCTGTTAAGCCTCCATCACCTACTTCCTTGCCTGTTGTGCCTCTTTGCCCCTAAGCCTAGGTCCAGGCCTTTCCAACACCAGCTTCATCTTAACAGGGGAAGGAACCAATAAAATACAACAATTAAACAATGCATACAGTCATGATGCACATTGCAATATAATGATGAGAGAGGAAAGGCTCACATGCATGCCAAACCTGCTTTCCAGGGCATCTTTGGGTAAGGAGGTGTGTCTGACCAGCCATGGGCTTAAAGTCATCCAGTTATTAAGATTTTCTAACAGCTGCAACTCCTTGTAATTTTAACCTTTTTCTGCCTTTTTATGGACAGTATGTATAATCAAAATATAATGTTCCATCTATTCATCTACAGAATGTAGATTAAAAAGTGAATCATTAGAGTAAGAAAAACATTGTTTCATATAGGCACACATTAATGCTGCTCATTTTATAAACCCTACCCAAGAAATAAAGGTAGCGCAACAATGAAAAAAAATGGGTCACATACTATACAAATGTTATGCCACTAGACACTATTGTAGGGCAAAGTACAACCAAACAAGTTGGTCTCTGGCCCTGACTAGCAAATGCAAAACATAATACATTGGTGAAATTATGGGCATTCTTTTTCTTATGTATATTTGTTTAGTAGAAGTATACATCACATGCAATTAAGATTTGAGATTTTTTAATAACTAGGTTAGGAGGTGCAATCAGTCCATCTAATTTTCCTTATATCTAAAGTTGCAATTGGTTGCTTTTCCTGGAAAAACTTCTAACAGAGTTGGTGCTTGGAATTTATTTTGACATCATAACATTTTGGGGGGCTTTAGTTTCCTTTTAAAATGTTGCTCAGTTTCATTATGTTTTCCAATTCATATGTGAAGTCAACGAACAATGGGAACAATTATGTAAAAATTTAACCTTTTATTTGTAGTTTTGTATATATATATAAATATATATATATATATATATATATATTGGCTTATTTTTATTTATCTAAACAAAAGATAATAGGCAATACCAGTATTTAAATGCGGTCATGTTAACAACGGCACACTAATTTCTGCTTTTGCAACTGCATTGCCTGATTAACCACGGTGGGAGGCATGTTCAGTACCATATATAGTACTTCTTCATGCTAACAAATTTAAAAAGAAATGTTTCCATCATGAGAGCATTTCATTGGGCTCAGTATGTGTCCTAACAGTTAGATTAGAAAAGGCAAATAGAGAAATCATTTCAGTACATACATTCTACACATTACTGCCTTCATTGTGAAGAACCATTTGCGTTGCTTTGTTTCTCAAGTTTAAAGAACTCATGAAATTACATTTTCTGTAAAATACTACAGTTAAATATTGTCATGCCCTATATTTATTACATCTCATATGAAATGAAAATAACATTAATGGTTATATATCTTAAGCCTTGAAATTTGCCCTATTAATTTTATTGAATGGATTCAGTCATGATTTTTTTGGTATAGTTTTTATTTCTAAATTACACTATATACATTGCAAACAATTCCTTCTACCATTAAAAATTGTATTAATTGAACCAATAAATTAATTTGTTTAGATGTAATATATTGTGCCTGATCCAGTAGTTTAAGAAAGACCCAGCTCATTGGAACTAATTTCAGTTAAGCTATTATTTCTCCTATGCAATGTAACTGAAGGAGTCACAGTCGGGCTCGGATGTTTTTCTATTGTGTGCTGTTTTCATATCTAGCACTAGATGGGGCATGGAACATTTTTAGCAATTGCAGGTGCTGTTATCTTGTTACTTCCCATTGGTCTCTTGATGGCCGTGGGGGGGGGAGAGGGGTGTGATATCTTCAATTGCAGCAGTAAAGAGTAACTGAAGCTTATGAGAGAAGAGACCACATGGCTTAGGGCACTAGGGACACTAGGAACATCTCACCCTAAGTCAAATTTGAAAAATAAATATTTAAAAAACCTGTTTGCTTTTTTGAAAAATGTATTTCAATGTAGGGATTTGCTGGAGAAGCGTTAATTGATGCATTTTGGAAAACCCATTTTTTCTCCTAGCAGAATCCTTTTAAATAAAAACTTGACTGAGCAAAACGATATCATATGTTCATATAATACCACAAATGATACAAAAAGAAAAACCATTACAAATTATCTCAGAATATCATAGTGTCACGAACGCCGCCCGGAGCAGTTCCAGGAGCTCCGGGCGGCGCGTCCGTCTCCCTCGGCGGCGGATCCAAGATGGCGGCGCCCATAGCCGCCACGTGGCTTCGGCGCTGCCGTGACGTCATCGAGCCGCGCCAGATGCGCAATGGCGCCAAATTCAAAATAAAAGGACGCCAGAGACCCAGGTTCAATGCCCGAGAATAGCTCATTATAGCTATTGTGTTCCTGGGTCTCCTGTATTGCCTGAACTGCCTATATTGATTCCTGTTGCTGATCCTTGCCTGTTCCTGACTCTGATACCTTGCTGCCTGCATTATTGAACCCTGCTTTGACCTGACTTCGCTATTTGGATTCTCCCTGAACTGTACCTTGCCTAGACTCGCTGGAAGGGACTTCCTCCTTGATCCTAACTACAACCCCCCGTGGGTGCCAGAGGCCCCCGCTGACACATAGTTACATTGAGTTGAAAAAAGACAAAGTCCATCAAGTTTAACCCCTCCAAATTAAAACCCAGCATCCACACACACACACACATCATCCACACAAATGATATACTATATGTCCATAGCTATACTCACTGTAGAGTTTAGTATCACAATAGCCTTTGATATTATGTCTGTCCAAAAAATCATCCAGGCCCCTTTTGAAAACATCGACAGAATCAGCCATCACAACATCACCAGGCAGTGCATTCCACAACCTCATTGTCCTCACTGTGACATGAAAAGCTACTAAAACTATAACACTGCTGTTAATGCAATGCACAAAGCCACATCTCGCACCACTTATCACAAACTGCTTGACCAATCTCAAAGCCAAAATCAACACTGGGTAATTTTTCACCTCATAGTAACACATTACAAATAGTGATGGGCGAATTTATTCGCCAGGGGCGAATTCCCGCGATTCGCCGCTGGCGAATAAATTCGCAAAACGGGCAAAAAAATTAGCCGCCAAAAATTCGCGCCAAAAACGAGTCGCGCGTCGTTTTTGACGCGACGCGCCGAAAATGACGCGACGCGCGTCAAAAACGACGCTACGCGCGTCAAAAACGACGCGCGACTCGTTTCACGAATTGGCGAAAAATTCGCGAATTTCTCTGGAAATTCGCGAATTTTTCGGTGAAGCGAAACGCGGCCGTTTCGCCCATCACTAATTACAATTAATCAAATGTTTAGATTTATTGTTCAAAGTGCAGCTGGTTTAGAAACACTAACCAGTGTTTTGTTGATATTGCTTAATTGTTAGATGCATATTTGTCCAATATTAATAAATAAGCCCTGGTAAGTCAGTCTAACAACAGTTGCAATAGGCAGTTGGTGGGCCATGGCCATGGACCAATGGGGATCTTTCAATTCAGGTTGGGCAACAGGGTATTGTGTTGATAATTGTTGATGTTAATAAAGTTTGTCATAGAGAAAAAAGAACATAGGTTGGGCCAGCTCCACAGGTAGAGGAGACTGAGTTGTAGAGTCTGTGAGTCACTGTATTTGATAAATAAGCTGCTGTTGCACATCTAATCAGAATCTAATTATTAAGGAGTGCAACACATGGTACCAGAAGTGGATCCCCTCAGCAGACGCAGGACCATCTCAGCCTGTGACTGTAGCAGTCCCTGTACAGATAAGGACAGATAGTCTACATCCACCTGCTCCAGTAAAGTTTGTGGGAAATATTGGGGAAGCATTGGAAAATCTTTAAACGGAGAGTTTTATTATACATGAAAGCTACTAATACTATAACACTGCCCAGTGTGCAGAAAGTGGCCCTTTTGCTAATAGGGGAAGAAGCCTAGCAAATCTTTAATTAATTTCAGTTTGATGAACATGACAGTGATAATTTTGAGGTGGTTATTGTAAAATTTGAAGATTACTGCACCCCTAAGGTGAATGAGACATATGAAAGATGTATCTGTAACTCCAGAGTGCAGTCTCCAATTGAAATCAGAGAGGAATACAAAACAGACCTCAAGCTGAAAAGCAGAACACGTAACTTTGGTCAGCTGAAAAATTCATTAATCAGAGACAGAGATGTAATTGGATGTAATGATCAAAAAGTGCAGTCCATTGACCTCTTTAACCAGTTTACTAAAACTTATAAACTATAATTGGAGCTCTAATTTTAAAGTCAATTTACTGAAATCACAGATTTTTAATATTAATACACCAAACAATTGGACAAAATTCAAGCAAAGTTTTCCTTTTAAACGGGCAAATAACAGAATCAGGTATTTTGGAGTAAACATCACCCCTAATATGATTGATTTATATCAAACTAACTTTGAATCATTATTGGCATCAATACAAGAAAAGATAAATATGCGGAACAAATTAAATTTATCATGGTTAGGAAGGATACAAGCCATAAAAATGACTGATGTCTAAACTGATTTATTATTTACAAGTGTTGCCAATAATGATACCAGAGGTTTTCTTTAAAAAAATTCAAAGTATTGAACTTAAAATTTGTCTGGGGAGGTAAACCATCCAGGATTCAATATAGACCATTAATTTTACCAAAATAAAGGGGAGGTCTAACTTTACTGGATGCACAGTGATATTATATCAAAACATTTAACACATATAACATTTTGGTCTTCAGGTGACAAGAAGGAGTGGGTAGAATTGGAACAGTTGTGTCTAGAAAAACCCATGATAAATTATGTTTGAGCTGAATTAAAACGTCTACCTAAAATAGTAAGAGAGCATACCTTAATTGGACCATCATACACGATCTGGTATAAAATAGAGAAAAGAAAAATTTGTCAAATTTTCCTTTCATACTACAACCATTAGTGAATAACCTCTGTTCAATCCCAGTTTAGAAGCAGGTGCATTTAACAAGTGGCAAGAAATAGATGATAAACCCACAAGAATAAGACATTTTTTTATTAAATAATAAAATAATGCGGTGAGAATTGATTCAAAAGAAATGGGGATCCCATCCCAGAGATACCTGGAATTATTGCCAATTACCCTATTTCATCTATAAAAAACAAAGATGTAGATTAGAATAGAGTTAACAAAGTGGGAAATGTTACTGGATAGAAAAGAAAGCATAGATAAAGCAATCTCCACTTTATATAAACTTTTATTGTCTAACATTTCTCTCAAAAAGCACAGCACAAAAGGAGTGGGAAAACCTAACATATATAATCTAAAACACACACACACACATACACCTATAGACAAATACAAGAGGTCCTCTGCACTCAACCCATTATCAATATATATATATAATATATACGAGACATTTTGTGCATACAGTTACTAAAAATGCCTTACCCTTTAGAACAGGGATTGTTTGTCCATATATTGCAATATATTTAAGCTGGCCAACTATGTCAGTCATCTCATATCTAGCCAGTCCTACTCTCAAATTGCATCTGATTCATTAAGAATTTTACACCTTACTTGCTGCTTTCAAAGTAAAACTCCCAAACTCAGCTGCTCTTTCATTAGACACCAGTGGGATCACCTGAATATAGCTGGGAAAACCAGTTGTACAAGCCAAAAGGCATGTGCATTGTGAATGTGGATTGCAGCACCTGACCTGAGTTAGATGTAACCGAGCCTATCAATGAACCTTCAGCTTGGGTACATTCCTTAGTCATTGTAGAGAAAAACATGGATCCCTGTGCTTGGATCCCAAAGAGTTAACTGAAAACACAAGGAGAAAACATTTTCATATATTCACTCAGAATGAAATCCTGGGGGAAATGGCAAATTATTTACAAGCCTGGATGCAAAGAACTAGTCTGCAAGGTTGATAAAGTAACAATCCAAAAACAAACTATTGAGAGTAGGAAGTTCAAAGGTTTGAGCACCACCGCATCATCCCCAGCAACCCGGTTCAGGCCGCCAGCGTGTTTTAATGTGCTCTGCTTAATACCCCCACCAACTTATGACTAAAATATAACTTTTAATAACTTTAGTTAAAATAGAGCGTATCTCACAAACAAACAGACCAAACCACACTCACTGCATACCATAGTGCAGTGCTGGACCATGTCAATAAAAAACAATTAAAATTAGCAAGGTGGACCGGTGGCTATGGTTCACAAATAATATGGTCAGCTCCTTTCAGTATAGTATGCCCAGCAGGTACGTGTGACACGGACTTCCTACGAACTACCCAAACTTCCTACTCTTATTCCAATAGTTTGTACAATCCTAGATGCCTCAAATGGGTTTTTCCAGATTCCTCTCACTTTGAGAAGCAGACAATTGTGTACTAGTGATGGGCGAATTTATTCGCCAGGGGCGAATTCGCGTCGAATTCCCGCGATTCGCCGCTGGTGAATAAATTTGCGAAACGGCAGAAAAAATTTGCCGCCGAAAAATTGGCAAAAAAATACGAGTCGCGCCTCGTTTTTGACGCAACGTGTCGAAAACGACGCGACACGTGTCGGAAGCGACGCGCGTCGGAAACGTCGCAACGACTCGTTTCGCGAATTTTTTCGCCAATTCCCGAATTTCTCTGGAAATTCGCAAATTTTTCGGCGAAGCAAAACGTGGGAGATTCGCCCATCACTATTGTGTACCTTTAATACACTTTTGGAAGATATCTGTCACAACAACATTGTTTTATCATTTGTATTGCATTACCCAATCATTTAGTTGTATGGTTTGTGCACTGTTATAGAAATGATCTTCTTAGGCTACCATACCCTTCCCATGTGACCCTGTGTAATACCAGGAAATGATCACTCTAGCTGCCATCTTTACACTGTATACAGCTAGTACATCACTATCTGCAGTTATTCTCCCCATCCAGCCTCGTGGTACAATTGTTGGTAGGTATTACTTTATCCCAAGCCTGATTTATAAAGGCAGATGATTATTTGCCTGTTTTGTACATTTCTATAAGTTTATATCTGTTATATGCACAGCCACCTTATGGCACTGCTATATTTGTTCCTGCCCAGGTATCTAGGCCGTATATTATATGCAGTGCCTCTCACCCCTTTATTTTAACATATGCTACACAGTGTTTATTTATTTTATATATTATGCTATATTGTACAGCCTTACTAAGCACTGTCATAGCGATTTTTACTCCTTTTTTCTGAGCATGTATACTACAGATGATGTCACTTCCGGTTTACAATGACAGCACTTCCTGTTTTACTCCTTTTTTATGATCACAGCTACTTCCGATGATGTCACTTCCAGTTTACAATGACAGCCCTTCCTGATTCTTGATGGTCAGCGGGTCACGGGTCCGGGTTGTGGATCGCAGGTTGTGGGTACGGCTCGGGTCGCAGGTCCAAGTGGGTAAGAATGCGGGTCGTGGGTCCGGGTTGCGGATTGCATGTTGTGGGTATGGGTCGGGTACGGGTCCCAAAAAATGGACCTGTGCAGGACTCTGTGTCAAACCACACACTACCCCAGGGTAATACGTAATGAGGACAGAAAAGCAACTCTTGGAAGGGGTTGAAGGATGATATTTTAATTTGGGGCACCATAGAAACAGAGCATGACAAAAATTAAAGCGAGTCTTACAGAAAGCAATAGAAAATGTCAGTTTAAGAAGACAGAAATTTTGTATCTTGGTGAAATAATTTCTCACAGTGGAGTAAAATCAGATCCGGCAAAAGTTCAAGCAATTAAAAGAATAGCCAGTCCCAGTAGTAAAAAATAACCGCAGAGATTCATGGGTATGCTAAACTACCTTGGCAAGTACATTCTCAGTCTGGAAGACAAGACGCCCCATATGAGGATCTTGTTACTGAGTTGAACTGGACAGAGAAGCAGGAAAATGAGTTCAAATCACTAAAAGACATTCTTTGTTGTGCACAGACTCTACAATATTTTTCCATAAATCAGCCTTCACAAATATCAACAGATGCATCAAATGGAATAGGTGCAGTTCTACTACAACAATATGGTAAGGAGTGGAAGCTAGTTGCATATGCATCACGCCCATTCACACACACAGAGAAGATACATGAGAGCAAATATGTACAAATAAAAAAGGAGAATCTTGGGGGCAAATCTACTAAAGGGTGAAACTTCTCCAGCAACCTCAACACTTCGACAGGGGAATATTCTCTCAGACTACACAAATTTACTAAGTTGTAGAGTAATATGAAGTAAGTAAGGCTGACAAAAGACACACATCCATCAAGTTCAACCTTTTAACTTTTTTTTTAAATCTGCCTAACTGCTAGTTGATCCAGAGGAAGGTAAAAAAACCCATGTGAAGTCTCTCCAAATTCCTTCCTGACTCCAAAATGGCAATCGGACTAGTCCCTGGATCACTTGCTAAAAAGCCATCCAAACCCTTCTTAAAGCTATCTACTGTATCAGCCTGTACAACCGATTCATCTTCACAGCTCTTACTGTAAAAAACCCCTTCTGAATATTTAGGTGGAACCTCTTTTCTTCTAATTGGAATGGGTGACCTCGTGTCAGCTGGAAAGACCTACAGGTGAATAAAGCATTAGAGAGATTATTATATGATCCCCTTCTATATTTATACATAGTTATCATATCACCCCTTAAGCGCCTCTTCTCCAGCGTAAACATCCTCAATTTGGCCAGTCTTTCCTCATAGCTAAGATTTTCCATACCTTTTATGAGCTTAGTTGCCCTTCTCTGTACCCTCTCTAATACAATAAGAGTAAGTAACTGAAGATTGAGGATGTTCTATTTACTCCAATGCACTTCGCCAGGTCAGAGCTGGCGAAGGCAAGTCTGGTGATAGAGGTAACTTTCAGTAAAATCCGCATCTTAATGAATTAGCGGAGTTATGTCCATTCGCCAGAAAATTTGCCTGCGAATAGGCGCCAGCACATATCTCCTTCGCTAGCGAAGTGACGCCTGCACCCGAAGTGACTGAAAAATATAACACTGGTGAATCATTGCCAGCGTTAGTCACTTCACCTTTTAGTAAATCTGCCTCTTGGTATTGCTTTTGGATGTGATGGTTTTGTTTGGAATGAATCTAAATATAATTGGGCTACAGTTGATGTAGTAAGTTTATATTAATGTATACCACACATGGGATGAAAGCAGTTCAATATCACTTAGATCATTGAAGTAATTATGTGGATATTGTAAAGGCTTTTATTTTAAAAGCATTAGAATTTTTAACACATAATTTTTTAAAGTTTAATCACACTTTTTATCTACAATTATGTGGTACCTCGATGGGTGCGAAATTCTACAACAATCTATTCATAGGTTGGTGGAAGGAGGTACACATTCTTGGTGATAACACACATGGAGTAGAGCACATAATACTTTACAAACTATATGTGGAGTATCTCCTGTTTATATGGCAGGGGACCAATTCAGAATTTTTTTACTTTGTACACAGTTTGAGCTTCACATACACTTTTGACCCCGTGTTTTAGATTTGAAATTAACAGTTGTAGAACGCACTATACCAAGCATAGTATTCAGGAAGAAAGCGGCAGGTAACACCCTTTTGAGAGAAAACTCTTGCGATCCTTTTCATGTTCTTAGGTCTGTGCCCATTGGCCAGTTTTAGCACCTTAGGCAGAATTGTAGTACTGATAGAGAATTCATGATACAAGCAATAGAGTTGAGAGATCGTTTTTAAGTCTGGAGTTGCCCTTTACAGTTTTTGAAAGTGGTTTTTGTCAAAGCTTTTAATGAAAATAGATCACATATACTTAAAAAATCAAAAGATGGAAATAAAAAAGCTGAGTGAAATGATATACCCATGCTTATTAGTGCATACAGTAAGCAATACCATAAAGTTAAACAAATAGTTAAAAAATATTTCCCTCTCGATGGTGATGACAAGTTGCAGGAAATCATACAGCATGGATGCACATTTGTTACACATAGAGCTAGGAAACATCTTATCGCCTAGTGATATTCATGTAAAATACAATGTGACTACTTAGTTAGCACAATAGGAAATTTTAGTTGCGGTGCGACATGCTGCATAACTTGCAGATATATGATAAGATCCACAGAATTTGTAAGTAGTAGCACTAAGAAGACATACAAGATTAAGAGCTTTAGAAATTATAATAACTCCTTTGTTATCTACACTTACCTGTGCGAAATATACTAGTCAATAGGTGGGCTGCACTTCACGAAAGTTAAAATCCTGAAAGCGAGAGCACATTTGTCAAATCATCTCCTGTAGTGCTAATTCAGTTGTATCCAGACATTTTTCAGATTGTTGTGATGGTTATAGCACTAACCTTAAGAACCAAGGGATTGAAAATATATTTCCAGCTTCAAGAGGTGGCGATCCAATGCAGATACTTTTATAGAGAGAAGAGTATTGGATTTTTACATTAAAAAATAGACAGCGCTTTGACATTGCATGCTGTGTTTAAAATTCCTTCTGAGTGTTCTGTAGCTTTGTCATTCAACTATCCTTCTAAGATAAAAACATTATTTAGTTTTGACTGATTTGATTAATTTATGAATTATTTGATCATTTTCTTATTCAGTATTTACTGGATTATTAATTTATTCAATCTTTGAACAAAAATTTATTTAACAGAATTTATTTTATAAACGTATTTAATATTGTTTATTTAATTCATATGTAATTAATTATTCGTAAATAGTATAATTGTTCACTCTTTTTTATTGTATTGTCTTGTAATTTGCAACACGATATTCAAACTACATTGTAACCATATTGGAATTCTTTACTATATTGCAAATATTTCCTAATATTAGCAACATAACAGTATAAATATTCCGAACCAGCTATTTTGTGATTTTAGGGTTAACGCTGAGAATGATTAAAGTACACATCATATTCTTTTTAGTGGTTTATATTCTCAGTAATGGCTGTTTGTAATTGTATTTCTAGATATGAAATGCATTAGGACTTGTTTTAGAGAACTGGAATAAACTCTACTTTTATCGGCACCTGCTGGCTCCAGGAGTGGGTGTTAATTTCAGGTTGTCTTTAATTAAAAAAACCCTAAGAATGAGTTATTAACCTAATGGCACTCTCTAAATTTGTATCTGGTTTTAAGCAATCGATTATGCATTGATTAAAGGAACAGTTCAGGGTAAAATTAAAAACTGGTTAAATAGAAAGGCTGTGCAAAATAAAAAATATTTCAAAAAAGTTGGAGTGACTGGATGTCAAATATAATAGCCAGAATCCAACATCCTGCTTTTCAGCTCCCTAAATCTGAGTAAGTCAGTGACTTGAAGGGGGGCCACATGGGACATAACTGTTCAGTGAGTTTGCAATTGATCCTCAGCATTCAGCTCAGATTCAAAAGCAACAGTTATGACCCGTGTGGCCCTCCCTCAAGTCACTGATTGGTTACTGCCTGGTCACCAGGGTAACCAGTCAGTGTAAACAAAAGAGAGCTGAAAAGCAAGTAGTAGTGTCCTGTTCTTTTAGGTTAGACTTACAGTGACTTAAGCCTTTATACATTACATTTTTGGCTAACTAACTATATTGAAAACATTTTTTATTTTGCACATCTATTTACCCAGTTTTTATTTTTATACTGAACAATTCCTTTAAGCATGGCTTTATGTTAAATTAACAAAATGTTTCAAACAACCTTTCATCTCATGTGTCTCCATATCAGTTTATTTTTTTGATATCACCATCATGGATGGGGCCAATGGAGATTTTGTTTTGACCTACAGTATTTGTAAAAGAAACAACTATTGACCCCATTGTGCATAATTCCAGCTTCCATCCTAACCACTTCCAGTTGGATAATCTTTGAGACTCTGCAAAACGTTCAGACAACTGGCTCTTTCAGGCAAGGGCACAATAACTTTGCACAAGATAGGGTATCATGAGTATCCCAATTGCAGAATTGATCAGGATCAGGTCTTGAGCAATGTACTGTAATGGAAGGCACTTAATGATTCCAGAATGACATCATAATTGGAAGACTATGGTATGGAAACATGAAACATGGTTCAGGGAATACTGTAAATCCCAGAACAGAGATAGTCTGGGATATGGATTATACCATGAGTTTTAAAATCAATGGTTATATTAATTGTAGATCGGGAACATGGCATATACATGGTATCATGTTTGTGCCCTCAATATTACTGTATGTTGACCAAACCATGCAGGAGCTGAAACAGACAATCCAGAAACATTGCTGCACTCAGATACAGTATGCCAAGGCAGACTCTAACAAGAGAGAACCTTTTAAGGGAATGTCAACCAATAAAATACTTTTTTGGAGAAAATAAAAGAATTCTAAGTAACTTTGCAATATACATTTATTACATATTTCTATGGTTTTTAAGTAATTTTTTTTATATATAATGCTACTATATGCAGAGTGTATGGGGAAGATTTACTAAGGGTTGAATTGAAAATTCTAAGTAAAAAAATCTGAATTGAAAAAAATTTGATTCCATTTTTAAAATTCGAATATCGAAGTACTGTCTCTTTAAAAATTTTGAATTCAACCTTTCGCCACCTTAAACCTGCAGAAAGTGGCAGGTTTATCAAAATGTGAGATTGGAAAGGAAAAGTTACTCTTTTTCTATTCATTCCTAGAGGATTTAAAGTTTAAGTCAACAAGAGCTTGTAGACTCATATGAAATTATGAGTAGAAAATGAATCTGCTGCAATTGATTGTTTTTCCCATTTTTAATTTGATTTTGTTTTGTAAGTTTTTTTGTAAAATTTTACATTATTGGAACTAAAAAAAAGATCTAAAATAAATAGATATAAATAAAATTCATAAATAAGTCTTCCAATCTGCAAAAAAAGTATTACACATTAAGAGGAAATATGCAGAGAAAAGCATTTTATGCACACAACAAGCTGTGGTCTTATAAATTAGACACATTTCCACTTTTATATATATATATACTTAATTCTTCTATAAAAAAAATACATAAATACCTTAATAACTATAAATACAGTGAATTCATTATATATTTATTTGTATATTATAATAAGTACACACATATATTTTTACTCTAACTCTAAGAAGATATATAATATATAATTCATAAATTCTATATAAAATATAACTTATTCTCAATTTTTATAGTTATTAAATTAAAAAAAACAATATTAGTGCTGCATTTAAATATTATATTAATAATTTCATTCTACAACACTTTGTATTTTACGAAACAAAAGGTTTTTACTTCTGACATTTATTACCAGCAGAATAAAAAACAGTCATGCTAAACAGAAAACCTCACACTTACAGTATAATGACCTCTTTTATCATCCTGTTTGTTCTTGCTACTGTCTGTTGTTTCCACCTCCTTCTAGCTTTGGGAATTAATATACACCACATCCCCTAATTCCCTCTAATTATGCTCCTCTGTTTTCATTCAAACAGCTAAATTCATCAAAGTTAATTTTAACAAATGTGAACTATTCCACACAGAGAACAGCTCAGAATTTGGGAAAAATAATCCTAACAATAAAGGGCACTGTTGGTGGATAATGGAACAGTAAAACTGTTTCTCTTTCTAATAATAAGCCCATAAATTCTGATTGATGTAAGATTTGTATTCTGCAAAATTACAGGTAATGATAAGCATTATTTCCTCAGCCATTACTGGTACCACATACATTGTTTATACATTACTTCATACTGGGTAAGCAATTACTGATGCTGTTTCAGTTCTGTACCATTTGAATGTTTCACATTCTCTTTCTTTGAAATCTGGACTTCCTTAGGCTTTTAATAATTATGAGCAGAAATATATAAATTTTTATCTTATTAAACAATCAGTGGAATTTAAAATTTGTCATTATCATATCAAGTCATTATTAAAATCTAGAATCTAGAATGTGGGGTTGTTAGTATAGCTGGCAGAGAGACAGATAATGGGTAGGTTTGTACCCACAACATTTAATAACAATTACAGATTGTCACATATAAATATAAAATACAATAAAACATATGATTACTAGACATCTTGGGTTTTGGCCAAGTTTACTTTACAATATGGACTGTCTGCAACTTGCTCTTTGATTACACTTACAAACCTAAATGATATTGGTTCTATTATATTACTTCCTCAATATCTAGTAGAGAAAATTCTAAAGAAGCTGGAAATCTGAGCACTCTTAAAAACATTTCACCGCTCATTCTAGTGGTATTTTAATCTCTTAAGGGTAATACACTCACCAACATCCAATTACAACGGTTTCTGTTTACATCATGACCTAGATAAATGAAACATTTCTAGATATATCTTCCTGTAACTATATTAGCTTATTGGATGTTGCTGAGTTTTGGCATCTTTATACTACAATATAAATCTTATTGTTTAAGAGATACTGAGAAATGACACAAACTTTTTTTTTAACATCTATTATAACATTATAATTGCATGCTAGGGGGTTATTTATTAAAGAAATCTAATATCTAAAAGGCTAGTAACATCTTCAAATCGGTCGCTATACCTCTCCCATTGACTTATACATGAAATTATGTGTATAGTCGAATTTGAATTTTTATAGGAGGAATGTTTGATAAATCTTAAAATTCGAATTCAAATTTGAATGGAAATTTAAATTGAGTTTGTTTTATTCACAAATGAATTTGAATGTTTTAAAATTAAAAAAATTCAATTTGAATTTTAAATTAATAAAGCTGTCTTGTCTCATTTTAATGGTTTTAGATATTTCATTTTTTCTCAAACCACAAATGCCATGAAATGTATTAAAAATCCAAATGTAAAAAGCCGAAATTAATTTTTACTGATCCTTCCTGTCCCTGGTTTTTGTCTGCTGCCTGTCCTGATTATTACCCGTTTTGACTACTTTTCTGAATTCTCCCTGGTACTGAAGTATTGGTTTGTTTGACCCAGCCTGTGACCCTGAGTATTCATATGTCTCCTGTATCTGTACCATATTGACTGATTGTTACTGACCCTGTCTGGCTTTGACTACATTCCTTGCTTCACATTCTACAACCACAACCTTGGTTCCATTGCTTGCTCAGAACTCCTCTCTACCTAACAGCATCTGAGTAGCGGAGGGCTCTACCCAAAGTCAAAGTCGGCGGCTAAAAGCAGAAGAGTGGGCCAAGAACAGAACTTTGGAGTTAGTTATGGGTTTGGAATGACCTGTTTTACACTAGGTTTAACAATCTTCATTGTCATAGCATGTTGCTCAACATAATCTATCAATTGCAACAAACAGTTTATTTTACGTGAGGCTGCTGTAGCACCTTGAAAGAGAGTCAATTAAATACTGCTGTTCACCAGGTAGAACATTTCAACAAATGATCAGCTGGGCATTTACAGAATTATAGAGGGAAAATGCCAACATGTTGCTCAGTGTGTAGCTTCTCCACTTGCAGCACTGGGGGTTTGGGGTTGAAATGCATTGTGATTTTTGGTAAATTTTGTGGTTTCACAAAATGTTATGCCTCAAGTTCACTCTTCACTGGTGCCAATCGCATCTAACTTATTTGAGCATTTATGTTTATTTAGATATTTACTAAATCCATATAAACCTCTTGATGCTGTATTAGGTTTCTTCCAGAGTGGACATGATGATCTTTTCTCCACTGCCTGGAGTCACACATCACCAACACATCTAGTGTCAGCTCTACATGATTGGTCTGAAAGAATCTAAAATAGTATTCTTTACATTATAATATGAACCTTTAATAGTTACGTTTCTTACCACCAGCTTGCACTGTTAATGTAAATCAATGCATGACAAGGTCACAATGTTCAAAGTCTGTATTTTTGATGTATCTATAATACAAGATATCATTTTATGTATTTGTTTATTTCTCTTATTGTCAGTGAAAACCCCTTGTTCTGTTTTTATCTTTTGTCTATCCTTAAAAGTCAAGCAGATATATGAATTTTGTAACTTCAGTGACCTTGAAAAAGTGGGCTATTAAAAAAGTGCTTACAAAACTATAACTTGGTGAAACCTAAAATAGACTGGATATTTGTGAACGAAAAATTGAAAACATCACACTGGATAAATACCCTTCATTCCTAAAGTTATGGCAACCCTGGATAGACTATTGATATAGAGGGACTCTTCCCCCCATCTACTATCACTGTTATCACTAAAGGATGGATTAGGATCTTTTACAACTGGATAAAATATAGAGATGTATAATGGAAATTCAGGCGCTTTCACGCTTTCTTTTTTTTCTTATAATATTTGATCACAAGGGGAACTGGTTTCCCGAATCACTGTAACATCAAATATCGAGCATATGTTAACTATATAATGGCCAAATTCATTATATGCATATAACATATTGCAATGTAACTTACTATTGACAAAACAATAAAAAATATATTGAGAAAAAAATGGATACAGATTGTATCCAGATAAATGCATATTTTTTACACAAAAACATCTAATTCTAATCTCCTTCTGAAGACACTCATTCTGCCTTCTGATTGAATCATTTGTAAGTCACTCACTCACATCCTGCCTGCCCTTTTTAATTCTAGTTCACCAAATAATTCAGTCTATTTTTAGCCACACATAGGCCCAATATATATAGTGACTGTCTAATGAAGTAGTCCCCAACCAGTAACTTGTGAGCAACATGTTGTTCACCAACCCCATGGATGTTGCTCCAAGTGGCCTCAAAGCAGGTGCTTATTTTTTAATTCCAGGCTTGGAGGCAAGTATTGGTTGCATAAAAACAAGGTGCATTGCCACACAGAGCCTCCTGTAGCCTGACAATCCAGATAGGGGCTACCAAATAGCCAATCACAGCCCTTATGTGTTATGGGGTGCCGTTTGTCCCAAATACATTCTGTATACAACAATGTATAAGACAGTGGCAAAACAGCAGGAATGCCCTTAACCAAAATGGCCACACAAGCAGGCCAGTAAGCTTTGTTCTTATTGGTTCAGTAAAGTAACTGACAGTATTGCTTCACAGAATCATTGTTTTATTTGTTTTGTGAAACAAAACTTTAATTTTGTCAAAAGAATGAATCCTGTACTATAAAATCTTGCTTTCTGTCACAAATATCTATTTTGTCATTCAAATCTAGCTTGGCATGCACTAGTTAGTTACACTAATATATATTCTGTCTAAGTTTTTTTCTTTACAAAATTGATTCTGTAAGTAACTTTGCATAGAAGTGCGTCTGTTACACAGAGGTTATAGATTTGTGAGACAGATTGAGTGCTAAAATGTACAGAATGGAGTTTGGAATATAATTACATCCTTTTGTGCACTAACAATATTTTGTTCTCATTCCTTAATAGAAATAAGTCTTTTGTATATTTTTTATCTGTGTATATGGTCAGAAATAGTAATATACCATGAGAGACATTCATTCTGTGCATCAGGGATAGTTTTGTATACAGAATGTATTTGGGACAAATGGCACCCCATAATCTGTTATCTGTGCTTGGTTTGTTCCCCTACTCTTTGTACATCTGAATGTTACTCACGGGCAAAAAGGTTGGGGATCCCTAGTCTAAGGTATCTTACAGCAGCCCCTCTGGCATTTGCCAGAATCCCTAGATTGCCAATTTGGGCCTTTAACCTACCTGTTAGCAGCATTCTGTCAGGGGGATGTAATAAAAGTTGGCAAAAGGAAAAAAATATTTGCAATTTGAAAATCTCTGCGCAAACAACTGCAATAACAGATTATTGAAGAATGTTACACTTTAAAATGCAAATGTTTAATCTTATTTTTGCTAATATTTCTTCTCTTTGCAACTTTTATCAAATTAATTCTATAGAGCCTTTCCTTTACTTATGAGGAATAGTGATGGGCGAATTTATTTGCCAGGGGCGAATTTGCGGCGAATTCTCGCGATTCACCGCTGGCAAATAAATTTGCGAATCGCCACCGAAATTTCGCTCGGTGAAAATTCACTGGAAAAACGAGTGGCGCGTCATTTTTGATGCGGCGCGCCGAAAACGACGCAACGCGTCCAGGTTGACGCAACACGCGTCAAAAGCGTCCCGCGACTCGTTTCGAAAATTTTTCGGCGAAGCGAATCACTAATGAGGAATACAAAACATTTCATGCATAGATGCTGTGTGTATATATAAGAAGCAATTTAGCCATTGTTGAAGGTCTTGAAGGGGTTCATATATACAGTATAAAATATTTCTTACAATGTAACTATTACTTAATTGTACTTTTGGTAGAAAAAGAGCATTATACTGTATCTGTACCATAATCTTGGAGATTTGTCTTCAAACTTTGCTATGTCATTGTTGAACTTGTAGTGATAAGTATTTCTAAAAAAAAAAAAAGCTTTTTTCTATTTCTTACAAGAAAAATAAGCATGGTCTTTTCCAACATCTAGCTTTTTATAACTATACAACTATTCAACAATTTTTACCTGATACAAAATGTCAACATATGTCCTTGGACTCAGCATGCTCAGAAGTACTGGATTAAATTGTGGGCTAAATTAGACAAATTTGATGTAAACTGATTTAGTTGCCTTTTCAGTTTAGCAATTTAACATTAAAATCAATACACACTAAGCAGCAATAACATTACTGTTCCTAATATTAACTTAAAGCCCTGGGGCCTGATAGCATTTTTGATCCCAATGCCAATCGAAATAATTACTTCAAGTGGCACAGATAATTACTTCAAGTGATACTTAATGTAACCTCAATGAGTAAAGAGGTTAATGAATCAAGCTCCAAGGTCTGATGCAGCAAGAAATTTAATGGCTCTGAAATTCTCACCGATATTGTACGGTTTAATGAAGCAATTCTTTGCTAGTCTCTTTGGAAACATTTTCCAAGTCAAGGTAAACGTGAAGAGATTAATATATAATTATTTGCTCCTGGGAACCATAGCTATTATTTATTGAGAGAAAATATAATAATTAGAACATTTTCTTTAACACATATATATACATGTATTTACCTTTATTGGTAGCAAGAATTCTGTAAAACTCTTTTGTACCACAACTTGGGTTTTGTACTGTATATAGTAATTTTTCCTGTGGGGCTTAAAGCATTTTTCCTGCAATCTAAGCAGCCATCTGTTCATGCGCTAAGTATTTTGTAACAGCAGGAGATTAAGTCAATGACACCAGCACAGAATGGATTTGACAATGGGATTCAAACCAGGGGCTATATCTTGCAATCATTTTCCAGATGTAGAATACTTAACCTCTAGGCAAAAATGTAAACAGTAAAGTATATTTGTCTCACAGGCATCATCTACATCAGAAACTTGATGGTATGTGCACTGAATTTCTAGTTTTATGACAAATATTCAAAGCAACATATACAGGAAGTCCATGGGGGAAATTTACTAAAGTGCGAAGCGTCTAACGCTAGCGCTAATGTGATGTCAATTCGTAACTTTGCAAATTTACTAATGCCGCCTCTGCCGAATTTTCGCTAGAGAAGTACATAGACTAGCGCAACTTCGCACCCTTACGCCAGGCGAAGTTGCACACTTCTACCCACGGAGGCTATTACAGTAAAATACTGTGGTTTGCTTGGCTTTTATTAGCTTTAGCTTTAATAAACCACAATCGTCTCTGGTGTAGGTTGTCTACTGAAGAGCACAGAAAGGTAAAAATAAATATGCCCAGAAAGGTAAAAATAAATATTATGTTAAGATATACATCTACCTAAGTTGCATTTAATAAGTAAATCTACATGTTTCAATTTACATAAAAATTCAACTTTAGAACAAACCTGCAGACCCCTATCTCGTATGTAACCCGGGGACTAACCTATGTAATAACCCTATGTATTAAATAGCTATATTTCTACATTTATTATGCTATACATATTAAAAGATTTATTAAAAAATTTAGCTGTCTGTGTTTTAATAGCCATCTTCTGTACCAATCCATTATTTGAAGATATTCATAAATGACTTTGTACCTGTAGATACATTTGTATCCGTTTTGGTGATCAATTACTATCTACCCATCAAACCAAATTATTCCATGAATCAACTTCAGAACATAATTCATAATAATAATAAAGGTTGAAAAAATGCATACTGTCCATATGTCCATAAAGTACACATTCTATCACACAAAATTATTCAAAATGGAAGTTGGGCCTCCACAACAGTAAGGATACAGGGCAAAGATTCCTCCAGACTTCAAAAAAAGAAAATAGGTCAGTACTCAATATGACACAGTCATATTATACTGTAAATGGTGGTCACATAGCAAAATCTTCAGAGAGCCCCATCACCCAGCAAATTCTGACTTAATTTGACTTAATTATTTTTGTGCATTAATTAAAACTACATATTTCTTAGTACTCTAGATCCAAACCAAAGCTTTGTTTTCACCTTCAGCCTACAATGCACCATGATGAGCATCATCATATATATATATATATATATATACAGTTGTGCCCATGAGTTTACATACCCGAGTAGATTTTATAATTTCGTACCAATGTTTCAGTGAATATGAATGATACCACAAAAACTTTTCTTTCACTCATAGTTAGTAGTTGGCTGAAGCCATTTATTGCCAAACAACTGTGTTTACTCTTTTTAAATCATAATCGCTTCACAAACTACCAAAATGACCCTGATCAAAAGTTTACATACCCTGGTGATTTGGCCTGATAACATGCACACAACTTGACTCAAAAGGGTTAGAATGGCTATTAAAGGTAACCATCTTCACCTTTGATCTGTTTATTAGTGTGTGCTTATAAAAGGACAATGACGTTCTGGTCCCCTGACAGACCCTAGATCTTTCATCCAGTACTGCACTGATGTTTTATGGATTCTAAGTCATGGGAAAAGCAAAAGAATTGTCAAATGATCTGTGGGAAAAGGTAGTTGAACTCTAAGTGGAAAAATTGGGGTTCGTTTGAAACCAAACCAATTAAAACTAAAATTGCATCCTCAACTGCCAGAAAAATTGTCCGGGATGCAAGAAAAAACCCACAAATAACTTCAGGTGAAATATAGGACTTGTGGTGTGGCTGTTTCAAGATGCACAATAAGTAGACACTTGAAGAAAGGTGGGCTGCATGGTCGAGTTGCCAGAAGAAAGACATTATTACTTTTTGGCCACAACCATAAACGCTACATTTGGAGAGGAGTCAACAAGGCCTTTGACGAAAGGTACACCTTTCCTACTGTGAAAAATGGTGGTGGATCGCTGATGTTTTGGCAATGTGTGAGCTACAAAGGCACAGGAAAATTGGTCAGAATTGATGGCAAAATGAATGCATTAAGTTATCAAAAAATACTGGAGGAAAATTTGCACTCATCAGCCTGGAAGCGGCGCATGGGACGTACTTGGACGATTATTATATGATCCCCTTATATATTAATACATAGTTATCACCCCTGAAGAGCCTCTTCTCCAGCGTGAACATCCCCAATTTGGCCAGTCTTTCCTCATAGCTAATATTTTACATACTTTTTACCAGCTTAGTTGTCCTTCTCTGTACCCTCTCTAATTCAATAATGTCCTGTTTGAGCACTGAAAACCAAAACTGTACGGCATATTATAGATGGGGCCTTACCAGTGCTCTATACAGTGAAAGAATGACCCCTTCCTGCCGTTAATCAATGCCGCGTTTATACAGCTCAAGACATTATTTGCCCTTGATGTTGCTTGCTGGCATTGCTTGCTGCAGCTTCAAGGTCCTTTTCCATTATGGATTAGCCTAGTGCAGTCCCATTAAAGGTTTAAATGGCTTGGATATTTTTGCATCCCTTTATGTATGCCTGACTTTACATTTATCAGCATTAAATCTCATTTGCCACAGCTGCACAGATCAACAGTTTGTCAAGATTCTGTTGCAAGGATGCCACATACTAGATGGAATTAATTGGGTTGGATAGTTTTGCGTCATCTGCAAACACTGAGGTCCCACATAAGCTAAAATGGCAATTCGCCAGCTTTAAGCTAAAATGACAATTCAGCAGCTTTAAGCTGGGGAATAGTCGAATTTGAATGATTTTTAAAGGGCCAGTACTTCAAAATTCAAATATTTGAATTTTTTCAATTCAAATCGAATTTTGGGCTATTCTATAATCGAAGTAGCCCAAGATTAATTAAAAATTTGAATTTTTGAAATTCGAATTTTATTCCAATTTTAATTCGACCCTGAATAAATCAGGCCCTAAATGATATAACATTATGGTCACTATTTCCAGGTGTTCAATTACTTAGAGGTTACTAGAACCAGAATAGCATTTTTTCTGGTTGGCTCCTCAACAACCTGGGCCATAAAATTGGCATGTTCCCATTAACAGACCTGGCAATACTGTTGCTCCAGTCAATATCTGCGTAATTAAAATCCTCCATTATTATTACTTTCCCCAAACTAGCAGTTTTTTCTATCTGTATCGGGAACTTAGCCTCCTCCTCCTTACTTTTACGTATCTCCTTTTCTATTGCCTCTGTCCCTCCAAACAAAGTATACCGACTGATATTAACTGCTCAGTCGTGCAATTCCTTCAGCCATGTTTTGTCCACACTTGACAAATAATTTGGGGATTGCTCAGTCTCCTGGCTGTACTCTCAGATTCTAAGGGGCAGATTTTTCAAAATGTCAGATTAGCATTTACCACAAAAAAACCCACACCTGTTTTTTATTCACTCCTATTAGAGGTTTAAAAGTGTATTTATCAAATGTTGAACTTTCTCACATTCTGATAAATCTGAGCCTTAGAGACAGATATTACGCCTTTGAAATTCCAGAGGTGGTGAGCTCTAAATTCACATTTTGATAAATCTGCTCAAATGAAGCTCAGACTTTCAGGGGCCCATTTACTAAATAGAATTGGGATTTTTTCCCTGTATTTCTAAAAAGCTCTAAAAAAAAATTCTCAAAAGCTCTAAGAAATTTATTATGTGAAAAAAACACAAAAAGCGTTAATACCAAATTTCACCAGGTAAAAGTTGTTGAGGTGCTGTAGAAGTCATTGTACAAAAAATTGTACTTTTTAGAGGCTTTAGATGTATTCATATTTTTTTTCCTGATCGGAAAATCAGGATCTCTTAATAAATTCAATGACAATAATTTTGTGAGTTTGAGTTTATGTTTAAATAAATAAGTCTCCAAGTCACTTATTACTTACTATACCGTTCCCCATATAGCCTTCATGTGGAAAGTCTGCCCTAATATCTGAGTTAGACGAGTTAAATGGTGAGTCTGGACTGCCTGATCCATCTATATAGAGATAGTGATGGGCGAATCTCCCGAAATCCGCTTCGCCGAAAAATTCGCGAAACGAGTCGCGGGATGATTTTGACGCGCGTCGCGTCAAATCGCGTCGCGTCAAATCGCGGTGCGTCGCGTCAAGTCGCGTCAAAAACGACGCATCGCGTCAAAAAACGTCGCGCGACTCGTTTTTTCGGCGAATTTTCGCCAAGCGAAATTTCGCTGGTGATTCGCGAATTTATTCGCCAGCTGCGAATCGCGGGAATTCGCCACGAATTCGGCCCTGGCGAATAAATTCGCCCATCACTAGAGAGAGAGAGAGAGAGAGGGGGGAAGGAGTGCACTCGATGGACAGCTATCTTTTTGAAATTCTGATAAATACAGCCCATAATTGCTGGAGAAGCATGGGTACATTATTATGTCAAATTGAAAAAAAAGAGAACTGACATATTTCTTGCATATTTGTCTTAACTGTCAATCTCTTTTTATACTTTACTTGACAGTATATCAAGCATCTGAATAAAGTTTAAAATTAATCCTCAACTGTTATTTCTTCATTATACTCCACAGAAAAAGGGAATCATATTTTTCTGTTAATGAGACTCAAATTCTACAGTCAAAGTTCAGATGATGAAAAGTGAAATATTTCTAAATGTTCTTCAAAATATTCATTCAGAATAATGGGAGTCAGTAAATAAATCTGTCTTTATGTAGGTGTAACACCCTACCTGGAGTTAAACCAGGGACCTGATGTTTCTGTGCTTTTTACATTGCTGCTGCTCTATGTGATCAGACAGCTAAGCCTTGGTTCACTCTTTTTGTTATCCTTGTAAATGCTAGTAGGGATGGCTTGATTAACCTGTTTCCAATCTGGCCAACAATGATCTGTGTAAGCCATTAGTTTGTCTATAAAACCCCATACTCTGCACTGAGTTGGTGAGTAATACAAGCATGAAAAAAGTCCCTGTGCATGACAAATAATGTTTGTGATCAGCCTTTTGGTAGCCCCTATGTGGACTTAGTCCACAGGATGCTTTGTTTGGCAGTACACCTAATTTTTAGACAACTAAAACTTTCCTCCAAGCAAGGGGTTCAAAATAAACACCTGCTCTGAAGCCACTGGGAGCAACATCCAAAGGTCTGGTGAGCAACATGTTGCTCACAAGCCACTGCATTAAACTGTGCAAGTTTAAATGGCTTCCTTTCAGTCGGTGGGATCAGGTAAGTATGTTTAAAAAAGTTTTTGAAAGTTCTTGTATAAAAAGGGGGTATGTTTTCCCTTTTAACTCTACAGCCATTTGTAATAAAAATATATATATATTATACATTAATAGCATTAATTGACTTTCAAGACGTTTGCAGAATGTTGTTCAGTTAATTCTCTAGTCTCATAAAAATAAGCAGAAAAGTGTACCCAAATGTATGAATCAATCCAAATGCTGTACAATATAGAGAATTTAGACAATATCTTTGCTTTCACAGAGGAAAATGAAATTCAGTAACAATGCTGACTTGTGTAAAGGTGAAAACTGTCTTTAATGGGCAAAAAATACCTTTGAGGGATTATTATTTTTAAGACGTTCATTGCAATAGAAACCAATTCAGCTTTGTATTTTTCTTTGTATATGCAATGCAAAACAGCAAACGGTATGAATACAGTAGAGAGCACTTAAAGTTAGCTTTTCTATACATATTTCATTACTTCTTTCTACCGGCTTTTAACCAATGTCTGAAGATGGGTAATACCTTCCTTGCATCTTCTGAATATAGCTTAGAGCTTAGATATAAATTATATACAAACACAGAGACAAACTTGCATGGCAAGAACATTTCTATATACAAGACATGTTTTATTAGCACTAGTAGGAAACATCTGAAGGAAATTCACTAAGCTTCAAAAGTAAATTTACTTGTCTGTAATGCCACTGTGTAGGAGATTCTTGCAGTTTCATTAAATAGATACAGGTATAATAAAAGTGACAGGCTATTTGTTTTTCCCATCTTTTCTCATTCTCTTCTCTGAATGTTCATAACTAAATTGAACTGTAAAATCTTGTCAGCGGAAAGCATTGAATAGATGGTGTCACCTGAAGTTTTTTCATTAATGTTGCTGTGACAGAAGGAAACATTATAAGCATATGCATGAAGAGCAAACAAACCAGCACAACAATCTTTCTATTCATTAGAAAATGCACCGTGTACATTTTTTGCAGTTCAGCAATTTTTTTAGCAGTCTTTTTTGCATATTGGTAGGAAAGGTATAAATAATATTCTGTTCTTAACTGGGAGAATTTCAAGTAACGCACTAAAACAGTAAGTCTCAGTCCCAATTTTTTGCCAGCAAAAAATAAAGAGAATTTGTTTTAAAATTGCATCATATGGACTATTGGATTTAAACAAGAGATATATTGTTTTATATCTAGCAAATTGTAATAATTGTTGTTTGTAGCAGCAGCAAATATATTGGAAATTAGACAAAACCTTATATTTTTTCACTCCAAGTACTGTAAGTCATGTAAGTCACCTACATAAGCCTACACTTGCAAAACAGATTTTTAAAACAGAAACATTTCCAATTAGAGGGGTTGTTCACCTTTGTGTTAACTTTTAGTATAATGTAGAGAGTGATATTCAGAGACAATTTGTAATTGGTTTTCATTTTTTATTGTTTGTGGTTTTATAGTTATTTAGCTTTTTATTCAGCAGCTCTCTAGTTTGCAGTGTCAGCAATTTGGTTTCTAGGGTACAAATTACCCTAGCAACCCTGCATTGATTTGAATAAGAGACTGCAATATGAATAGGAGATGGACTGAATAGAATGATAAGTAATAAAAAGTGGCAATAACAATACATTTGTAGCCTTACCGAGAATTTGTTTTTAGATGGTGTCAGTGACCCCCATTTGAAAGCTGCAAAGAAACAGAAGAAAATTGCAAATCATTAAAAAACTATGAAAAATAAATAATGACGACCAATTGAAACGTTTCTTACAATTGTCCCTTCTACAATATACTATAAGTTAACTTGAAGGTGAACCACCCCTTTAATAGGCCTCAATATATCAAAATATGACATTACAAAAATTTTTATTGGATTCAGCAACCAATCAGGTTATCCTCAACCAAGTGATAATTATACTGTTTGCTAGAAACAACTCCTGGCAAATAACTCTGGTAATTAATCACCCAGAAGAGGGCTCTATTTTTTGTTTAACAGTATATCTATTTAAAGGAACACTCTCACTGTCTAAATATAGTCAATATATTCAAAGAATACAAAAAATGAAAGGCCGCTAATGTTCAAAGAGAAATATACACAAATAAACAAATATGGGTACACATGCTGTATTTTATATACTGGACTTAATGCACCAACCTAAAGTTCAGAATCTCTGTAACAGTAATGATTTAGGCCTTTATAGTTGTTGACGATGATGCTAAAGATTTCTGGGTAATCCACTTGATGAGATCCCATACCTGTAAACATAACTTAGATCTTATCACATAATACTGCAAAATATACAACCAACCAATATTTTGCAAAGGCAAACACCCCACTGAATTCTAAACAACACAACTTAATTATAGTCTTTTTTAACAAAAATCCAAGTCTTCATTAGAATGAAAAACAATTAAAACATACAGATGAAGCCACTTTGAATTGTGCATTTGACACAGAAAAACTTAACTCATCTATCCCATTTGCCACACTTAGCACAGAATATTGTATCACAGCATCCCATCCAATTAAAGAGTTCAACATTGAAAACAATGGTACTTTGATATGCTAATGAAAAGGTTAAATGCATTAAATGAGTTAAGATAACTTTAGATAACACAGTTTCTTCAATTAGCCCCGAGTCATGACGCATTTAACTCACAAATCCCAGTGGCTGCATCTGTAGTATAAGGATGCACGTCTGAGTGCATGTGAATTTCTCTGGCTGATATATTGACATTTCCAAATAAAGCACACTGCCTGCAGTTTGTAGAGTCAAGGAGCACAGTTACAAATAGTAATTAATTATGTGTTTTCACCATTTTCCAAGATGATAGACTGATAAAAATTGTGATTTTAAAACCAACATATTTTTAAGAACACATACTGAAGAATTCAGAATGTGTAAATGTGCCTTTATGTGTCGTGCTATGTAATTGCTAAAGTTAACAGAAGATTTCTAAAAATCACCTCAGAAAATACATCATAAGTGCTAATACAGGAGTAGGTGTTCTGAATATATATATATTTTCTGCAATTATATATATATGTACATACGAGCATACACATGTTCACTTTTGTTATTTGAATGTGTAAGTAAATTTGTTAGAAAGTAGAGATACTACATTTGTAAAATGACACATTTTGCAATTCACTACTCTTCTCAGAGAATAGATGCTTTATATATATAGTACATCATATGAATTTAACAAGTGTTAACGTGTAAAGACAATAAAATGTTTTCTGGCTTTTACGAGGCAATCTTGCAAACACAAGTACACCCCAAAGCACTATTAGTATCAATGACAAGAGTTCCAGGCAATGGATATATACAAACTGTATAGGAGCATAATGTGCCAATCTTAGTGCTGTTAAAATGTGAATAAAAAGTCTCCTTGGCTGTATATTACCTACGCTAAATTTACATCAATTCTATCATCTGAAATAGGTCCAATTCATCATTTAATTGAAAAGGTCCCATTATGCTAATGTCTTGAAAATCACTTTCTGCTCTTTCTGGAGGTTGAAAGGCGATTTAAATTTTTATGTTACAAAAAGGCTTCTCAGCAACACTATGTCATAGTGCCAAGGGGTTAATAAGTCTAATTGAAGCAATGATATTTAAGGGTAATTTTGAAGGTCTTAACAATGACCAATATAATAGATGTCTAACTAAATAGAAAAGCGATTAATTATCAGTTTTTTAAAATGTTTAAAAGATTCAGTAGAGCAAATATAACACAGTAAAGGGTCACAAAGATTTTTTCAAAAATTATTGTTTCCTGAAGGGGTGTAATCATCCACAGTCTGAAAAGTGAAAAATTGTCAAGCTGTTAGAACGAGACTACAACAAAACAGTTAAAGACACAAATTTGTGTGTGTGTGTGTGTTTGTAAATATATATATATATATATATAGACAAATATAATAATAATAATCTTGTGTGTTATATATATATATAAAACAAAAAGTAACATCACTCACGCTATATCTGTTCATGTGGTGCACATCCTCTGTGATCGCCGGTTGATCCTTCCACAATATATAATATAAATAATGCACAGCACATGCTCCAGATGCTCAAAAAACTTGTATTCAAAGATAAAAAGTTACATCACCTTCATGCGCACATTCAGAATAGCGATGTTTTGAAAGAGCCCTAGTGGCTCGAAACGTCACTATTCTGAATGTGCACATGAAGCACATGGAGCACTCATGGGGCTTAATTTATGAGCAAACTTTTAATGATATTGACATTTCGGTCCTACACAGAAGACTTTTATCAAGATTTCACAAACAGTTCCCAAAATCAAACCAACTGAAATAGTCAGCCATCAACTGCCATCTAAAACCCACCCCCATTAAATCATGTGTGTGAGGTACAGTATACAATGTAGGTTACATCACCATGTGTAGATTGTTAAATGGATAATCAAAGGGAGATTCAAGCTGGTAAAGTAGCAGTGTGTATATTCAAAGTAGCACATTTCTAAGCAGATTTCTCAAAGGTTGAATTTCAAATTTTTTAGTCTAATAAATTTAAGCGGCAGATTTACTAAGGGTTTGAACTTCGAAGTGAAAAAACTTCGAAATTCAACCATCAATTTTTTTTTAAAAGGGCTTTTTGATCTAAAATGGACCTAATTCGATCGAATAGGTTTGTTTTTCGATCAAATAAAAATCGTTTGAATCATTCGAACGCATCGTTCAAATCTAACAATTCATAGGATTTTGTGCAAAATCCTTTGATTTCCTAGGACTTAGATTTCCAGCACAGGTTCTAGGAGGTCCCCCATAGATTAAAATGGCAATACGGCACTTTAAGGTGGCAAAGTGTCAAATTCAAAAGATTTTAAAGGGCCAGTACTTTTTTTCCTGTTCAAATCAAATTTTGACCTATTCAATAATTGAAGTACCCCTAAAATTACTTTGAAATTCAAATTTTTTAAATTAAAATTTTATTCGAATATTCACTTCAACCCTTGGTATATGTGCCCCTTAATGTATTTAAAATTCAAATGTTATCTTATTTAAGAACTCGAACATCTAAAATTCACTGACCTTTAAATTGAATTCTAATGCAACTCAATCCAAGTTTTTCTCTGAGAAAAACTCAGGAAGGCTATTAACGTCTTCAAATGGGTCAATGGAACTCTGCCATTGACTTGAAAATTAATCTGGCAGGTGTTAGGTGGTGAATATTCGAATTAGAATGGTTTCCTTGGTTGAGGTGTGATAAATCTTACATTCAGATTCACATTAGAGTTGGTGCTTTTAAAATCTAATTTGTGAGTTTTGATGCAAAAAAAAATTGATTTACCATACCAACCCTAATAAATTTGCCTCTTAAAGTGCAGAAAAGTAAAATGTCCAAAAGATAGAGTATATGAAATCATAAAACACATGGCGAAGGAAAAGAAAAAAAAACATAGAATATAGTCAAACAAATATAAGTAAGGAGAGACATCAGGAGGAATTAAGTGACCACCGCATACAGAGCCTTCAGCACAGCCACAGGTTAGCAGAGTGGCAGCATATGCACTATATTTTCATGTGATTATCCTAGGACCCAAAGTATATGAGTAGCCTCCTTAAAGGAAATGGCCATGCAGGGCAGTAGGGGACTCCCCAGAGAGAGAAACAATTCTAATTTCCCCCATAATTGGGATATTAAAGATATTTTCAGCATTACAGAAAAAATACTCTTATTAACATGTATTTCTATAGCGCCAACTTGTTGCGTAGCGCTTAGAGTCCTCAACTCTTTTATAACAGCAACTGAAGCCTGTATGGATTAATTTAAAATTATGCAATCTCCAATTTTCAGCTACAAACCTATTGTTATAATTCTTTAGAGATTTAATAAGCAGTCCCATTGTGATAGTAAAATTCAAAAACTCTGACCATTTACTAGTCAAAAACTGCAAAGGGCTTTCCAACTTAAATAGAAAATCAAGGAAATTGTTAACTTTATTACAAATTATTCACTAGTTGAGCCGCATCATGTCTGGAGAAAGCCAAAGATCTTGCATCAAAATATAGACGCAAATGCTCTTTAATCTGAAAATATAGAACCCTCTCACTTTCAGAAATATTTAATTTACTCTGTAACTCTTCCCATGAAAGAATGTCCCTAGTGATGGGCGAAACGGCCGCGTTTCGCTTCGCCGAAAAATTTGCGAATTTCCAGAGAAATTCGCGAATTTTTCGCCGATTCGCGAAATGAGTCGCGCGTCGTTTTTGACGCGCGTCGCGTTTCGCAAATTTATTCGCCAGCGGCGAATCGCGGGAATTCGCCGCGAATTCGCCCCTGGCAAATAAATTCGCCCATCACTAAATGTCCCCCTTACAGTATAAGCATCCTTTTCATGGTTTAGATTACAAGTGTGAACTATATCTCTTTGACTGTAATGTATATTATATACTGTATACAGTTATAACTCTAATTTGGTTACGGTTTCTTTAAATAACAACTTACCCTTGGCAATCCCGGGGCCCCGAGTCCCTTTTGCATATGAAAAGTACAGGGAATTACAGCGCAGTGCCTCCACCTAGGGAACACATAAAAATATAAATTTTATATAAATGGTAGTAAAACTTTAGCAACTAATACACCATGCACTTCTACACCTGGGACACATGGGACAATACCTAAATCACTATTAGGTACTTAACTGTTGCTCCAACACAGTCCTTTTTAATCACAGTCCCAATCCTCCAGAAGGGGTTAATAACCACACAGGTCAAATGAAATGTCCATTCCCCAGAGCTCTTATTCCCCAAGTAGCACTACCATTTCCAAAAAAGTACCTTGTCATTTGGAATTTAGCAGCAGCTTCCACGTAGCAGGTAAATACACAAGACCTGTCTTCACTTTGGGGCCCCACGCTTGTATCTTTGCCAGTATCCTCCCTTGGGTGGCTCACTCACAGTGTGCACTCAGAGGCAGGCATGCTGGAGATTACAGGCAGCTCTATAGCCAGATCAATATCACCAATGGCACCTTTCTCCTTCTGAGTTTCTAGCAGTTTGGCAGGGGACAGAATGGGCTCAATCTGCACCTCCACAGATTCCACAGAGTTAGCAGCTTCTCTGTATTTGACAGTCTTAAAGCTACTTGTGCTAGCTCTCTTCAGCTCTCTTGAAGATACTGTACTTTTGGCTCCAAAGAGGCACTCCCTCTCTCCCAAGGATGCACTGGGGTATCCAGCCAATCGGATTGCTCTCCAGCCTGTAACTGGGCTGTATGATGTAAAAATTGGAGCACTCATGGAACTAATACATAAGTGACATTATTTATTGGTGGTTATCAATGTTTCAGTCCAAGCTACAAGACCCTTCACACTCTTTGTAACTTGGAATGAAACATTAATAGCCACCAATAAATTATTGCACTGAAGGGATGCCCTGGAACCAGGATTTGATTTGGGATTCATCCTTTCTCAGCAGGATTTGGTCCAGTTGAAGTGTCTAGCTGAAACTAATCCAAATCCTAAAAATAATGTGACTTTTCATCACACAACAAGTATACAAAAATGTTTTAACCTCATACTATGTGCGTAGTTCTCTTTTGCCCATTGTTAACCAAATAGTCACTGCAGCACCTCTTTGCTGCAAAAGTGAATAGTTGAATTATTAGGTCAGAAAACTGTTTTCTGATCTTATTAAGTCAACTTTTCACTTTTGCAACAAGAGTTGATGCAGCAACATTTTTTCTAATAAGTCTACTTATCCCTTGGCAAGGGTCTCTGGACTGCTCTGCACTCAGCCCACAAGCTTTTATAAGGTGGTTGAAGCACACATACCTTTTAATAATTTGTTTACCTAATTTGAATATTCAAATTATGATTAAGGATCAGTATTCAATTCTTTTGTGAAGGATTTGGGTGAAGCCTAAAATAGTGGCTTCATTGCATCTCTACAGTAAAACTCCCATTATAAATTTTTAGATGACTAGAAGCCTGAAATTTGAGAAAATGGGAAATCAGGGAAATGTTAAACCAACTTAAACTTTAAAGGCTTTATAGATTACATTTTTGGCTAGCTAACTACAGTATATTGACATTTTTTTTTATTTTGCACAGTCTATTTAAACAGTTTTTATTTTTACACTGAACTGTTCCTTTAATAATGCATTGTTTAAAAAGAAAAAAAGTTGCATATAACCTTCGACACAAATTTTGCTCCCCACTATTACATTGGAATGCGACTTTATATGATTAACTGGAATTTAAAAATCATAGAGGTGCTAGTCCCAGATAAGCAGTCAGTTTTTTCTCAAGAAAACAGATTTAAAAAAAGAGATGGGAGCTAAATGTTTTTGTGTACAAACAATTTCAGTCTTAATTCATATTTAAACCATCAAATAAAGAATATTTTCAAATATTTGAATGTAATTTATGTAATGCCTCATTTAATAGTACACTGACTGTCTAAAGCAGGGATGTCCAAACTTTTTTTTCCTGTGAGCCACATTCAGATTCAAAAAGAGTTGGGGAGCCACACAAGTATGAAAAAAGTCTCTGGGGATACCAAGTAAGGGCTGTGATTGGCTATTTTGTATACTATTTTGCATACAGGATGCTCTACATGGAAATACACCTGGTTTTTATAAAAAAATAGGAACATCATAGCAAAATCCAGGGGGTAGGTGAGCAATATGTTGGCAGCAAAGTAGCTCAGTCAGTAACACTAGTGTGGGTGTTTTTCCTCAGGGACTCTTTGTCACGATCTGTGGCTCTGGACGGCGCCGGCTGCTGATGTCATCGCGAGGCGACGGACGTTTCCATGCCAGCGCGGATTGGCGCCAAAAGATCTTTAAAAGGATGCCCAGGATGCATTAATGGTGCCCAAGTATAGGTTATCTTGCTGGTGAACTTGGGCGTGCTTATCCTGTTTTCCTGTATCCTGTTATTGACCATTGCCTGGCCTTGACCCTGATCCTGTGCTGCCTGCCTTTTGATTATTGCCTGGACTTTGACTACTCTCTTTTATTATCCCTGAACTGTACTTTGCCTTGGACTCTCTGGAAGGCTTCCTCCTTTGATCCTGACTATCTCCCTGTGGGATCCGCAGGCTCCCTGGCACTCGTTTCCTACTACACTGCAAAAACAAACAGACAGGTTGGGGGCCAGTCTGTAAATTAACTGGTGCAGCAATAGAAGTTAGAATAGCATAGAATGGTACATACCTTCTGTAAAAACCTGTCAGCACATTTCAGCCCTACAGTATATAAATGCTAGTAAATAAATAAAAATAATAAATTATTTATTCAACACGATATGTTCCAGATTTTCAATTTTATCAATGTAAATGTAAGGTTTAGCTATTCTAATGAATTAATCATGAGTTTGAGCTTAATGTATGTTCTAATATTGATTTATTTGATGGATATGGTGCAAAATATTATTATCTGTTATAATCTGTCTAATTTTCTATCCATATCTACTGTATCTGTATCTACTGTATCTATCTATTTATCAATCTATCATCTATTTATCCATCTCTTTGTGTCAGTTGCTGCAGCAATACACTAATCCACATGTTTTTGCAGATACAGGTATGGGGTACCTTATCCAGAAACCTATTATCCAGAAAGCTCTGAATTACGGAATGTCTCCCATAGACTCCATTTTATCCAAATAATCAAAATTTTTTAAAATGTATTTCCTTTTTCGGTGTAATAATTATATAGTACAGAAATTGGATCCCTTATCAGGAAACCCTTTATCCAGAAAGCTCTGAATTACAGAATGGTCATCTCCCATAGACTCCATTATAATGAAATAGTCCAAATTTTTTAATATTATTATTTACTTTTTTTCTATAATAATAAAACAGTAGCTTGTACTTGATCCCAACTAAGATATAACTAATCCTTATTGGAAGCAAAACCAGCCTCTTATTTAATGTTTACATGGTTTTCTTTAAGACTTTAGGTATGAAGATCCAAATTACGGAAAGATCCATTATCCAGCAAACCGCAGGTCCCGAGCATTCTGAATAATAGGTCTCATACCTGTAGCTTGTATTTGATCCAAACTAAGATATAATTAATCCTTATTGGAAGCAAAACCAGCCTATTGCTTTATTTAATGTTTTCATTATTTTCTAGTAGATTTAAGGTATGAAGAACTAAATTACAAAAAGATCCGTCATCCAGTAAACCCCAGGTCCCTAGCATTCTGGATAACAGGTCCCATACTTGTAAACAGAAGCTAAATTCTTGGACAATAATGAACATATTAATGTAAGTTCTAACATTTTATGCTGTTAATAATATGCTCTTTCCAAACTGATTGAGTTTTTGTTCAAAATATAAAATGAAAACCATTTTCTCAAATCACTTCTGCATGTTTAGACTAAGGTAATAAGTAATTAGTTCATTCAAATGTTATATCAATCTTGGTACACTCAGTGGCTATTTATTGAAGTCTAAATACAAATAATTCTATTTTTTTACTATAAAATGTGAATTTTTAATGGCCACAAACTCAAATTTTTTTAGATTTATTTTTCCCCCAAGGCTGCAAAATGTCAGAATCTGAAAATCCAGAACTGCCCAGGTTGTATTTAAGTCAATGGGAGCAGTTCCTATATTATTTGGAATTTTTTTTTTTTTAAATTCTGACTTTTTGGGGAAGCACCCTAAATTTGTATGATTCAGGTTTCTCCTCGATTTTATCAAATAAATAATAAATAAGTTTGGTCAGATAAATTCAGAGTTTGATTAATAACCCCCTTAATTATAAAAGAATGTTTTGTCATGAAGCCATACCGGATAATCAAAAAAAACAAAAAAAAAACAAACATCTTTATTGCAGGAAATGCAAAACTTGTTAAGGTGCACAGAAAAAAACCCTTTCTTAATTGGTTGTTTTTCCAACTCAGAAAATCCAAAAAACATCATCTCATGAAAGTAGTTTTGTTTAAATGAATAGCTTGCTCTAAAACATTCTGTTCTCTGACACATTAAATAAAAAAATCAGTCATGGGCAAAAGTCACTGCTTAATACTGTGCTCGGGTCGTATGATTTACTTGCTAAACAGTAGCAGAAGTTCAGGTCCCAAAGCATAAACATAGAGACTTCACTATGCTGGAGGCTTTTGTTTATGGATCAGTGATTTTATTCTGATATATGCCTCAGCTAAAATCAAGCAACTGTGGTGGATTTAATGTTGAGGAGGTATGCATAATGTAATGCTGTCTAAAATTCAAAAGAAGAAAGAAGATGTACTTTAAAGTGGAAATGGTTTACTAGTGACAAAATGTTAACACTTTCATGCTGCAAAGCAATAGTTATCCTGGATTTAGCATAATTTTATATCCTATCTTGAAAATCTAGAAATCTAATTTAAATGTCAAACCCACTATGTCTATTGAAACAAATCAGTTCGATGTAGTTTTACAATTAAAATCCATCCAACCTGTGTTTTTTGTCAGTGACAAGGTGGAAATTTAAATTTAAGATTTCTTTAAAAGTGGACAAAATGGGAGAAAAAACATCATCTTCATCATGGCAGGTGCACTGCTATATTTGTAACTATGTAACCAAACATATGTTCCTTTTCTCTGATTTAAATAGCCAGCCAGTAGATATTACTTCATTAATACAGTCTTTTTATGTTTTGTAATCATTTAAATATTTTCTTAGGGCAATCAACAATAAGGGGGTAATTTATTAAAGTCCGAATGCTAAATACTGGAAAATGTTTAGTTTTTTTACTATAAAATCAGAATGTTTAGTGGAATGTTTTTTTTGAGGTTTATTATAGCCCGAGGCAGCAAAAATCCCGAAGATCCACCATCTTAGACCTGCCGAAGTTGTATATAAGTCAATGGAAGAGGTCACTATCCTAACTGGATATTATTGTGAAAAAAACTTACAAGATTTTTCGTACAATTTTTTCAGATTTTCTCCGTACCTGTTAATTTGAGCTTTCTTAAAATAATAAATAAGGTCAAATCATGGATTCTAGATTGATTGTTTTTTTTTTATTTAAAAAAATCTGAAAATTTGGGATTTTGATAAATAACTCGCTAAATGTTTTGTTCTTCCCACAGACAGTCAAAGGGGACAGATTTACTAAGCAGCAAACATTTGCAAGGGTCTGCTTTGCACCCATTGGAACACTTCACCAGGCGAAAATTCACTCAGACCACACTAGTTTACTAAAACTGGGTGCCTGACACTGGTGAATTTTGAATTGCAATGCAAGCAATTCAAATCAAAGATGCGCTAGCCAAGCCAAGCCAAGCGCAAATTTGTTAGATGTCTTACGCTCGGGTTAATTTGTATACGACAGGAAATTTAAAGTTGAATGGACGTCTTTATGTTATATGTTGCAGCAAAGATATTACATTTCCACTGTTAATTACACAAGTCCAGTGAACCTTAATAAAGAAAATAGAGTTATTATATATATTATATATAATGCCCTGCACATGAGCTCACTATATAGTTAATGTTCTATATGTTAGAAAATGTATGGGGGAAACCGGTTGACCAAAAAATAGTTCAGGACTTTTGCAGGCAATCACTCTGAAAAAAAAGAAACAACAACAGTGTTTTTTTTTTAACTTGATGCTTTTCCACTCACAGAATATATTGTAAGTAACTAAAGATTGAGGAAAATCTATGCATTTTAGGGAATTTGCCAAGTAATGTCCATTGGCCAGAGAGAAAAGTCACCGAGTGATAGAGTGCGAATGACTGCTGGCATCTACCTCTTTGGCTAGCGAATTGGCGCCTGCGCCGCTAGTAAATTGGAGATGTCCCTGTGGGTGGTAACGCTAGCGAATTGATGCTATCGTTAGCCACTTCACCCTTTAGTAAATCTGTCCCAAAGACTACTTTGTATACAACAAGCAGCTGGATATTGTGTCACTATCTTAACGTCTTTTTGATATACAGTACCATTGTCATTCCTCCATTGGTATGTACTAATGATTGATGAATATTGCATACCTGTTATAAACTTATTTAAATATCTTAGCTGTCACTCATATATTGCCAATCCCATCTCTATGCCTCAAAACAAGGCTGAACAGGCAATTACTTTCAATTTCCAGTCAGAGCTTCCTAGATGTCTACAGTTCTTACAACCAATCTCTCTCCTCAAAGCCTGTAATTGTGTAGCAATTGCATGGGCATGGACATTAGGTCTTCCATTCTGGAGCCTACACATAGTATTGTCATAACGCAAAGCTTGCCTTGTTAAATGTGTTTACAAAATGGTACTTGTCTGCTCAGTGTAACTGTGAATTTCAAGACTGAAGGAAACAAGATCTAAATAAGTGATACAGTGTAGGTAACATTTATTTTGCTTGCCTAAATGTTAAAAAAAGGATGTGGAATTATTTTTAGGATGACAGGTCACCATTAAAGATAGGACAATATACAGTATGTAATTGTGTGGAGAGGAATAAAAATAAAGACCTAAAGGGTTAAGATTAAACAAACACTGCAACCTTTCTAATCATAACCAATTAGAAATTCGGTAATGTTTTTGAAATAGTCACAATACACTTGACTACCCAGTCTCAGCAATCTCTATCTCTCTGCATGCTTTTGTTGTGGAAGGATTTAGCTACCTTTTAAAACTTAAATCCAGAAGAAGCATATATTAAACTTGTATTTTAATTATACTTTCCTGTAAACCCCAAAAGTCTAAATGTCCAATCCCACACTCTGCGTCTGTTGCCTACTTAACATCTCATTGTTATTCTATAAAGAGATGTTTAAGCTAAATGTTTGCTTGAATTTTATTATCCGTTGCCCTATTCTTATACTAAGTTGATATTTAGTTTTCCACTATATGGAAATTTAAGGCCACAGTCTTTAATGAACAGTGTCTGACAGCCGTTATCCACAAACAAAAGACTAGACCCTGACGCTTTAATTATAACAAAACATGATTGAGGAAGTTGATGTTACTGTTTATGAATTGTACTAGACTAGAGTATGCAGCACTGTACATAGAACAATAAATTAACAGAACAATCTGTACAGTTACAATAAAGATTAAGATCTTAGTATATATTTATATTTATATATGTGCTTCCTCAGAGCCATGGCCATTCATTGGCTGATATAATCTAGCATGTATGTGTGCTATTTGTTAGCGTGTAAGCTCAGTGAATCGTAGACGCTAGGGGCAACCTTTAGTATTAAAAATTACAATTTTCTATTCATGATTAAAACAGAACCACAGAAACCTATTTTTTTCATAAAAATTATTTATTTACATGATGCAGTTTGTTACATATGGGCTGTTTTATGCAATATGTTTTAATGAGCCCTAACATGCTCAGGGGTATAGTTTTCCTATCTGTGCTGTATGACTATGGCAAAATAGCAAAAAGGAGCTTTAAATTGCCTTTATGTGCCAAAATCAACTATAACATCATATATCTTTATATCACAGTAGGAGGTGCATTATCACTTATAATATATAATATTTAATATTTAAAAGTCTTGGGAGTGTAGATGTAAGTTTGGCTATAATGAAAGGCAACACCAGTTACTTTAGTTTTTTTTTACAGTTGCTCATGGTCATGGTTAACTCTCCTTAACATTTGGACACCTGCTAGTGAAAGTTACTATGTGCAAATAAATAAAATTCAAGAATTCGGAATGTACAAAGCATTTCACTAATATATATGACTTCAGATGAAAACTTAAACTTAAACTGTCAAATAAAAAGTCATATAGAGTAAAACATTGCAAATGCAACATCAAACAGTTCTCAAGTAAATGTTTCCTCCCACACCAACTAAGTATAATAACCATTAAAGAGAAAAACATGAGGCATTAAAAAATGTTAATATTGACATGAAAATTGCAGATCAATAGAAGCCATGAGCACTTTGGCTACAATTTCACCTGTCAAATACAGTAAATACAAGGGGACAAAAGCTCTCTAAAATTTCCAACTTTTCATATCTTTAAGCAACTTCACATTTTCTACAATAAGCATAAGCAATATTGCATTTCAGAGCATCTTTAAGGTTATATCTGGGACGTGCAAAATTGCCTTAGCCAACAAGTACACAAGGTTGGCAGTAAAGAAATGTTATTGCTAGGTGGTAAGTGGATATGACAACAACATATCTTTAATTGACTTCCCTTATATATAGTATAACCTGCTTTGGCATGTTTGCATGCAACCATTTTTTTTTAATACTAGGCTCTTGACTGGGTGGTGAAAGTAAAAGGGCTACTGAATATACTGTAAATATTTGTCTGGGATGTAATGGTGACATTAATGGTGTAAAGAGTCAAAAAGTAAGACTGAACAATATTTTGCTGTGGCTGCTTGGTAGTATAAGGGATGTGTTAGATGGCAAGGAGTTTCTTTGCTTCACAAACTGCAAAAGAAATGTTATTCCTGTACCGGAACCAAATACTATATTATAAATATTGTAAAGTCTTATAATTATTATCGACCTGACTTCACTCCTATTATCTAACAAAAGATTGGTCTGCTATCAAGCAAAAAATTTAGTAGAAAGCCATGGTTCTCATGGAGTAAGTAAAAAAAAACCCAGAGCAATATTCTGGACTTCCGGACATAGTGCTGGTGCCTTTAATTTTTGCAGTACATACTTAGGGGCAGATTTACAAAATCAACGTGAATAATTCAAAGTTCAATCGAATTTAATATAAATTCGAATTCGAATCTTCGAATATGCAAATTAGGCAAATTCGACCATGAAATATTTGAATTCGAATGATTGGAATATTCGAATAAAATTTTACTTGAATATTCAAATATTTTATGGTTGAATACTTCCCCTTTAAATTTTTATTCGACCACCTACTTTGCCAGGATCAAGCTACCGAATTAAGAATCGATCGATTGAATATTCAAATCGATCAATCAAATTTTTATATTCAATCTTTCCATCGATCGAATTGCGGTAAAATCCCTCAAGTTCGATAGTCGAATTTGGAAAATTTTAATTCCCCACTATTCCCATGGTCGAATTTCGAATTTTTTTTTTAATTCGAAATCGACCATTAGTAAATCTTCCCCTTAGTGACTCTGTGGCATTACATTTGAAGTATAGATGCATGCATCTTTTAGCTACTGCATATGTTTTATATATTGAACCAGTCAGGGGAGTTGTGTAACTATGTTCTGCCTGCTTGTGGGTGCTGAACACAAAATTTTATTTCAGTAAATGATTGTGCTGTTGTTGCATGAGTGCAGACATTTTTTATGTTAGATTATTTCCTGACTATTGAATGTTATAGATATATATATCTATTTACATTATGGCAAATAATGGCACGCTAACTTTCAGTATATATTGTACTCCATTTACAGGTATAGGACCCATTATCCAGAAATCTCAGAAATACAGAAAGGCCATCTCCCAAAATATGATTAAATTAGTTTTAAAAAAAAAAACCAAGGCCATAAATCTAAGCCACATGCATTTATTGCTATTTTCTTTAAAGAAAATTAACTGAGAAGGTCATGCTTATTTTATTATTTTAGAAAATACAGAAAGATCTTGTCACTCTACATATACTACAATATCTACTGTACATAGTTTTTCCCCCCACTATTCTTTGTGGCTATTAGATGAAAAAAGAATACCCTTGTATACTGTAATGTGTTCTTGCAAAGTATGAACAAAGTGTGGTAACCCTTTTTAGAACTAGAGAAAGAAGGAAAAAAAACTGAATTTCAGTGCCTCATACTAACACAAAGCAAAGTCATTGAGTTAGCTTACGTAAGTAAGTTAGTAAGTAATATCATAAGCATGCATAATACAAAATCAAACGTGTCCTTTTCACTGAAACCTTTATCTAAAGATCAAAATGTTTCTATCACTCTCAAAAGAAGCAAAAGTTTGTCTTGTCCCACGGTTTGGTATTTTAAACAAATAAGATAGCCATAAAATATAGTATGTGAATTTATGAGTAAAATAGAAAGAAAATACAAAATATAAAAATAATTCAACAGCAACATACTGCTGGCGAGCATCTAGCAGAGTTACAAAATATATGTCTCAATAACCTCAATCCAACATCGTTTAAAGGGCACCTTTCAGCTGACATAGACTCCCCCATCAGAGGTGTAGATTAATAGAGGCTGCACTCTGGTTAGGGGAAACAAAAATTGACCCTCTGAGCATAACACTGCATGCACTATGTCAGATGCAAATGACATGCAGCAAAAAT
>CM044440.1:45170498-45183447 GCA_024363595.1 Xenopus borealis
TTTTTGTTCAAAACATTAATATATTGTATGCAAAAACCGACGTGACGTTTCGGTCCCCACTGGGACCTTTATCAAGGTGAAACATACAACCAGTGATTCACATTATATACCCACCCATAGTGATTACATACAGGAAGTGACCAAGTGTCTCTTGAGATTTAAAGTGAACCGTGCATATGGTACATAAAAATCCTGAGTGTTAAAAAACATATATTAATTATGTGCTCAAAAGCTTTATACTGTGTTTAAATATTACGTGCTAAAATAGATAGCTAAAAACCATAGTTTTTATATAATATAATGCAACGTGTTCATAATTTAAAACCTATATATAGTATGGTGCAGAGTGTTAATCGTTTAAAATCATATATGTCGCTGTTAAGAACCATGTTTAAAGTTATTCACATACAAAGGGTCATATGCCTAACGGCAGTTTATAGCCCACTTCACAAATCTCACATATACTTAAGGTACCATTATAACAGCATATATGTGCCATACTATGTCATGTACTAACGCATTGGTAGAAAACAACTAAATTGTATATTCGCATTCAAGCCTCTAGGTGCTACGCAATCTAATTCATAAGTCCAAAATGTCTCTCTTTGTAATAGTAAGCGGTCTATATCACCGCCTCTTGATGGATTCGAAATTTGATCAATCGGCATACATTTGAAGGAGGTTATTGGATGTTTGGCCTGTAGCCAATGTTGCGCCACTGGTTGTTTGGATATGTCCTGTTTTCCTTCCTTTTTCGGTTTAGGTTCTAAAGCAGCCCTTATTGATGCCCGATGCATACTGATTCGCTCCTTGAGTTGTCGACAAGTTTTTCCACAATATACTAGTCCGCACGGACATTTGATAATATAAACAACATTAGTGGATATACATGTTAACCTATGTTTGATCTCATACGTTTTGCCATTATGAGGATGATAGAATGTTCCACCCGTTATTAATGTGTTGCACATAGTGCAACAGCCACATTTGAATACTCCCAGTCTAGTGCCAGCTGTATGAGTTTTCTGAATATATTTGCTTTCTGGATCCGTTTGTGTCAATAGTTCCTTAATATTCTTGTTCCTTTTATATCCAAAAGTAATTCTATTACTCACCACCTTTGAAAGCTCAGGATCTGTAGTTACGATTGGCCAATTCTGCAAAACAGATTTCTTGATTAAAGGAGTTTGTGGACCATATGTAGTCATATAGAATAATCTATCCTCTTTGTGATCCCTGTCAGTTTTATGTACTCGTTTAGTGTTACGTAATACACAGGCCCTATCCAATGTCAAGGCCCATGCCATAACCTCCTTGATTAGGTCCGGTGGATAACCCCGTGCTAAAAAACAATTTGCCATATCCCTCAGTGCGGTCTCTCTTTCTCATGTATCACTCATTCTTTACCAAAGAGTCAGATGTTACGTGTAGTACGCATTACGAGTGATACAGGAGAAAGAGAGACCGCACTGATGGATATATATATATATATATAATATCAAAAACAGGGGGGTTGTGGGAGATTTAGCCTTCAGTGAAAAAACAGCGTTCAACGGACATTGAATACAGGTAATGCTAGTATGCATGTAATAAATAAAACAAGTTAGGGACCGCCATTCGGGGTTTACCTTGACGTGGTATGGTGGCTTGTCAATTTTATGATCATAACTTTGTAACAAAATAACCCCTGTTTTGGGTGTATATGCATTAGCATCTATAATACTTATAAATACTTTAAAGCCTTTAGAGTGCTCCCACAACCCCCCTGTTTTGGTATTATATATATATATATATATATATATATACACACACACACACATATCTAAATATATATATATATATATATATATAAACGTCCAAAGGGTACCTGCACTCTTTCCCGTATTAATTCAAAGATGGGTGCTCAGTTAATCTGTTCATACAAGCTTCAAAGTGGACCAGCACTCCCAATTTCTCTTGCAAAAAAACTTTTTTTATTATTCAAACATCACTCTTGTGCTCCAATGTTTCGGCCCACATTAGGGCCTTTATCAAGGATATATATATATATAGTTATGTACATAAGAGTGTCCTACACTGCCTGTGTGCTATACTTTATGCTGTATGGCTGAGATTCTAGATACGTTTATAACCCATTAAAAGAAGCATCCCTGCACTGCTTTATAGCTGAGATTATAGCTAATATTGTATTTTCTCTCTGATCCCCATTATAACAAACTGTGGAGGATTAAACATACAATGGAATGAATGTCACATTTAAACTACAATCCCCATAATTCACTGCAAATAGCAGGCTTCTGATAGAGGGCATGTCTTGACATGTCTATGACATCAACTTGGTGGAGGGGGGAATCAGACTGATTTGGGGGGGATGCAGATTTGAAATCATGTCATTGGAGTGGACTTTGTCAGGAAGGAGGAACATACTGGGAGCTGTTTGTGATGATACTTTGTCCCAGCCTATGCTGCTTTTGTGTTTGGCTGCATGGGATTAGTAAAAGCTTGGTTGAAGTGATATAAGGCTATTTTTTCATTAAGTAATAGGTTTAACTCTGAAAAAACCACAGTATTCTTTTTTACTGTTAACTTTACTGTGTTTAACTTAAAAGATAGAGAACACTATATTTCATGACAGTTCCCCTTTAACAGCCCTTCTGCTTCATATCTCAATGGACAAGGCATGTCTCAGTGACTGATTCCCCCTTCCCCTTTCTGCACATGCCTGAGACTCTTTCCAATAACTGTCAAATTGAAAAGATCCTTGGACTTTAGCTGTGCTATTGGAAAGGCTGATTCACACAAATATCTGCAAAAGAAATATATTATACAAAGTAACACATTTAATGGAAGTCCATACAGCCATTCATTCAAGGCTGAAATCAAGATCTCTGTGAACTGTATCTCAGCAGCTTACATCTAAAGAGCATTCTTCGTCTGCCTTATAGTTTACATTGCAATGTTACTTTTTTCAATGACCATGGCCTTATTTATTATTCATAATGGAAGGTCATTGCACATCGCTTTTGTAGAGTAAGAGAGCAACTGGAAATTCCAGGTGCATAGGAGAAACAGACAGTGTTGTATTTAGGTCTGGTGTTACCCTAGGCACAGGAGCTATGAGCACCCCACCACTAGAAAACTGCACATGTGCAAGCTTGATATCACTTTTGCATGAATGCCTCCTGAAGACCTAGCTCCACCACCTGATTTAGATAGTAAGGTCTAAAAATTTTTTTATATAGGCACCTGAGGTCCACTCCCTTAAAGCTGCCACTCTAGGCACAGGTCCTCGGATACCTACATACAGTATAAATATGGCCTATACTAATGCTAATTTATCCCCATGGCTTTCCTCATTGCCTGTCTTTAGAAGGTCTTTGTAAGAGTAGTTTATTTACTAAAGATGAATCCATGGCCTTCAGATCTCTTCCTTTTCTAGAGAATGCAACTGTGGTGGTATTACTCAGCAGGATTAGGCCGGAGGTGGGTTATGATGTGACTTGCTGCCTACTTACCTGTGTATTTCAATGGCCCCTTGTTTGTTTCTACTAATGTATTGCTTTGCTGTACAGTGCTTTGCCCTCAAGGAGTGCTATACAAATAAAAATATACATACATACATTCAAAACCGTGTATAACTCTGCCCCACCCTACATCTCTGAACTCATCTCTAGATATTCACACAACCACTTACTATGCTTCTCTACTGACCTGTGCCTCAACTCTATTCTCGTTACCTTCTCACATACAAGACTTTGCAAGTGCTGTACCCCACCCAGTGGTGTAATTAAGACCCCCTGAAGGGTCCTGGACCACCCCCCCCACACATTGCAGGGTTACTGGATGCCGTCTTTACACCACTGTTTGGATCTGTTACTCCGACAGAAGTGCATACTGAGGGCCAGGCAGCTGCTCATCTCCAGCACTGTGTCTGTCTGCTACATCTTCCCCCTACTGTGGCTGCATTTTTACTCCATTCCCTTCTCTTAAACTCCCCCCCCCCACCACAACTTGTCCCAGGTCCAGGCGTCAATTCATTGGGGGCAGGAATAAGCAAAGACTTTTAACAGAGCTGGCATCATCCCACAACTGACCTGTGCTCTTCTTATTTGGTCCTTCCACCTGTCAATCATCGCATCTGTCATTCATTTACTCATAAGCAGTCAGGTGTGAAACTCTAATTAGATAATTGAGAGATAATGGGAAGCTACAAGCTTTTGGCTGCTGGGTTTGTGACTGATGATATATATGATATTTAACACTTACATGTAATTGCCTCTGTGCCATCTTGCTATGAATTGTGGGGGGCATCTTACATGTAATTGCCACTGGGGGGTATTAAACCTTGATAGATAGATTTTATTGTCATCTATGCTGCATACAAAAAAGTATACACAACTGATGAAATTACAGAGTTACTAAAACATGTTTTCCCTTTACCCCCTCCCAACCCTCTACACATTTTCATATCCACCATTTTACACACACAAAATAGTATTATGTGAACATATACTTCTCTAAAAACCGTGGGAACCCCCAATTTACATCTTGTGCAAAATACTTATATACTTTTCTGCATGCACTTCTATTTCTACAACAATACACATAATATATATTCCTATACAATGTTATGTATTTTACTCTATCCCTATACCATTCATTACAGAAAAGTGCATCTTGTGCATTGTGCTTATTTATACATTGTATTGTATATTACCTTGTGCATTAAGCCTAACACATGCAATAAACCAATTCCCAACTCATCTCTCTTCCCTATGTTCTCCTTACTGAATGGGGGCTAGGATAGGGTTGGGAATTATTAGAAGATACTTTATTAAAAACTCCTTTTCTAGCAAAGACATATCTGAAACTACAAAGTGGAATACTTAGTCCCAAATCCTCGAACTTACCTATCAACTTCTGTGGAATAATAGTGTAGCGCACCCTTGAGTGTGCTTTATGGCTGTATGTAACTAAACTTGTGCCCAGGACCCCAATATACCATGTAACTCCCTGCGTCTTCCAGTACCTTGTATAGCTCAGTGCAGCGAAGGATCCAGGCATACAGTTGCAATGGATCAGTTCACAGGCACTTTTATGTCCACAGAATAACAGTAACAGGATCCTTCCCATTCAGTGAAATAGTACAGTTAGGATGAACACCTCCTGGAGCAAAACCTCCCAAAGAGTAGAGCTTCCTGCCCAGAAATATTCAGTTTGGGGTCTTGGACGTTGGCAACTTTACTGGTCCTCACCTCACCCTTTAAATCTGTGAGCTAGTGGTGTACTCACCACAGGGTCCTAAACCTACTTTTTCTCCTTGTTGGAGCAGAAACTGCTTACTACTGTAGTGGTCGACACCCTTAACTTAGAACCAATGTCAAGCACCCTGGTCTCGGCTCGTGCTTCTGCCTATAACAGCCGCCTTTCACCTCGAGAGGAGCCCTCGGCTAATCGGATGCCGCCAGGTCTTAGAACGAGAGGTGCAAGACGAGAGGTTCTGAGCAGGCTAAGGGGCACGATGTAGGCAAAGTCTTTAGGGCAGAAGGTCGAAGTACAGAGGCATAAGACAAAATCATAGTCGTAAACAGGCTGGGTCGAGGCAGGCAGATAGTAAGCAAAGTCAGACAGGCAAAGGATCAGAACCGGGAAAACAATAAGAAGAGGATGAGACAGAATCGGTAGTCGGATAACAGGCACAGGTCAGGATACAGATATCGAAGTAATCAGGAGTCAGGAAGGGTCAAACACGGAAATCAGAATCAAATACAAGCTCAAAGCACGGGTACAAGGCACCAGGAAAACCTATAACGGGCAACTTAAATATGATCCTTAGCCCTTTAAATATTTAGAATTTCGCGCCAATGCGCGCTGACGTCACTGCATCAGCGCCTTTTAATAGCCAGGAAGTGCGACGCGCGCACCCTTAATGAAGCGGCACAGGAAGAAGAGGCGGGCGTCCCTGCCGAGGAGCCGACAGGCGTCCCTGTCAACCCCCCGCTAAACCACCAGGGTGAATTGTTACAACTACATACCCTGAGCCTCTTTATTGCTCCTAGAACAACTAAAACCAGGGCATACTATCTACAAATAACTATTTGTTTCAATGAAATGCCTGGACCTGTAATACCTCACAGTGAGATAAGGTCCCAGCAAAAAAACCCAAGCACATTGGGCTTTTATAGTTAAAACTACTTTATAGTTAAAACTACTGCCACCTACTGGGCAATACCTTGAACTAATGTGGACCCAGGAAAATGGACATAGCTGCCTGAGTTACTAAAAGGCCCTTAGGTGTCCTATTATAAAGGGGAACTGCCTGAGAAAACATACAGTACCTGAACCTCAGGGTACCTACAATAGTATTAAAAGAAGATCTAAAATCAATGAATAGCATTCTCACATAAGTGTTTTTTTCCCCTCTAAATGTAACAGGGACAGGTGGAGAGCTGTTGATATAGCATCAGTAAGCCAACTTAAAAGGATCTAATAAATTGGGAAGCATGTTCTTAATATGTGACATAATTACACTTTCAAAGCACTTCATAACAACTGGTGTAAGTGCAATGCAATTTATTTGTAAATTACACTGATTACACTGCAAATAATTCAGTCTACCATGTAAAATATCAATCCTGAACCAGCAGTTGCATTCATACACCAAAACTTATTTACATATATGCACAATCCACCTCCTCGATTTTTTTCACACAGGTCTGGTTGCCTGTCAGCTCTAAGGGCCAACAGGCCCTCCAGCTGAATTGCAGGGTCTGGGATATCTCTATGCAGCCAGGTTTCAACAAATACAAAATGCAATAGTCTCTCATCTCAGATTGAGTATTTCTCCGTAAACTAATATAATTTAGTGTAATTTCAATTGAGCAGAGATTAGCTAAGAGAACAGATGGTAATGTTGGTCTTATTATTTGTTTCTGTTCTCTTGCCCTCTTACCAGCTTGAGAAAAACTGACATCAAGGCATGTAACAGTCTTTTATCTTCTATTCATTCTAAATGTTATCTATGCTGCTTTCTGATTCTACTTGCTTTCTGCTTCATTATTCATTATTTTCTATTTTGTCCCTTCACATTATGCACCCTTTGTCTCATGCCCTCCCATTCTAGCCCTCTGCTCTTTTCTTCGGTTCAACTAATTCTTCGGTTCAACTAATTCACTTTCCTTCTATTCCCTCATAAACACTTATCCCTCTTTGTGCCTCTTACTCATCAAGTTCTACCTCTTATTTTTGTTCTTCCGGTTTTTCTAAGACTCCAGGAATACGTTGCCCCATTTATTCATATTCTTGCTTTCAGCATGCTTCCACCACTTTAATTTTATGCTTTCTCTCTTTATTGTGGATTCCTTCTTCCCATGCCCCATGCTATTGTCCTATTTTCATTTTTTCTTCAGCTTGCCTATTTTATGCTTGTCTATGTTTTTCTTTTGTGTTCCTGTACCTTTTCTTTGTTCTTGCTGTTCCATTCTTCTCCTTTCCCTTTTGCCCCCTCCCTTTTCTTTCTAGCAGCGAAACCCATTAATTATGTCAAATAGAACTATGCATGGATAGGATATGTTGGGCCCTAGTTATCTAGATATCAGGCCTGGAGACAACAGACAATAGGCTAATTCCATAATGATCATGTATATTTTCATGTTTCCTCAGAACTGGATTAATATGAATGATCAAATTCTTCAGCCCTTGTTTAATTTGGTTTTCTTTTATCTAATTTACTTTTCCATATATTCCATATATGTTATTTTTACTTAAAAAATATTGAAGATTTTCATTGACTGATATAAATGGAAGTGGCACCAAAAGTTCTGTGACGGTGGGTCCCTGAAAGTTCCTCTGCAGGGGGGCCCACAAACTCTAGTTACACCAGTGACCCCCACCTCTCTAATTCTCTCCTACAGTCTGTCCTACTTTCTTCTGCTTTCAAAAGATATCTTAAAACACACTTATGCAGAGAAGCATAGCCACATTATGTTTGGGTACAGAACACAATACCATCTACACATCAAACCATGCTTATTTCTGATTTTTGCCCACTCCCACACCCACACCATGATTCTCAATCCATTCTCCTTTTGGAAGCTCTTTTGCACTGGGCTTTCTTCACCTTTTGTATTGGTTACTGGTTTGCTATGTATGTAATTCTGTATGTACTTTGTATGTACACCTTTATTTTACAGCACTGCAAAATATTTTGGTGCTCTAAAAATACCTGTTAACACTACTGCTTATAATAATTATTATATGTTTTCACATGAGAAGCAATAAAATAACTTTTTTCATTGATTTGAATCTGTTGCTTTTTTCTTTGTTTGACATTGCATAGCACTCACTATGGTATGTATGGTAAGATAAAGTTCTGTTGTGATGGTCTAAGAAGCAGATTTATAAACGTTTAAAAGTAGCTGTAAACAGTAACATTTTGCCATTCTCTATTCATTTCTTTTGGAATATTTACAATGGTATTTGTGGAAACTTAGTCCCTTTGTAAAATGTATAATGAAGCAATAGAATTCTTAATGAATCAGATGAAAATTGATCGTAGGACTGGCCAGATATGAGATGACTTTGACGTAGTTGGCCAGCTTAAATATATTGATAATGGGTTGAGTGCAGAGGACCTCTTGTATTTGTCTATATATATATATATATATATAGCACTCCAGCATAAAGCCCCCTAGGAAAAAAAATTTGCACAGCCGAACTGTTACTTTTCATAAAAAAGACACTTTTAGTTAAAAAGTTTGTACAAAGTATGCATAAGCTGATGTGTCCCATCAAGGCAGTGTCCATGCGTCAGTCCTATCCTAAGTGAAAAAATAAAATGTTATATTTGGGGGAGAAAGCCCATACCTGTTTTTTCTTTATTTAGCATGATCTCTTCCAAAGACACCATTAGGCGGGGTTTGGGTGAGCAAGTAGAGAGAGCCACCTCCCCAAAATATAAAAAAATATATATATACTGTATATATATATATCACACTTTGACAAAGGCTAGATTAGCCAAAACATTAGTCTTCACCTAATTAAAAAAAACTATACGGAGCACCAGGCAGTATCCAGTATTAAAAATTTGGATTTATTGTAGCTTCCTCAGAAGCTTCTGAGGAAGTGGTGTGACGCCACGAAACGCGTAAAGCGTGGGACTATGTTACACTGTTTGTTGTTGGATTGAAATTTTAATGAGATTCTTGCTACAATAAATCCTATTTTTTAATACTGGATACTGCCTGGTGCTCCGTATAGTTTTTCTTACTTGGATCAATTTTTATCGTTTTGCTGGAGACAATCTCTGTGTCAGCACAGGCCTTTCTGGATGTTTGTGGGCCCGATCAGGGTGAGTGCTCTCCTATTTGTGTGCCTTCACCTAATAAACAACCTATTGCTTCACCTTAAGCCCTGAGTGCGGATTCCTTCTTTGCTGTGGATCACTAGACTGATCAACTATTTCTTTTTTTTAAGTTTTTCAGCAACTATTAACAATCACTACTGCATTGTATAAAAAGTTCTTGAATTCAGATTAAAGTAACTCTGTGTTTTTGGATACTTGACTGATCTGAATTCCATTGGCCAATGAAGACTAGGATCTGACAGGAATGTGGGAAACCTGTCACACAATAAATATATTTCAAAACCTATTCTATCATGTTAATCAAGCAAAATGAATATATCCTTCTTGTATTCTCCTTGAATTTATGATCATAGCCAGTAGACAGGATCCATTTTGTGGACAGGGGCGCACCAGCCATGAGACAAGGTGAAAATCCTGCTTCAGCCACTCCTGGTAACTATAAGAGCCTAATTTCTGGGGTTTTTCAACTGGAAATTCGACTTTTCAAGTGCACTCTCTGCACTAGAGATACACCTCCGACCAACTCCAATGGAAGATGGTAAGAGCAGTGGGGAGGGGGGGATAGGCATCGCAGCCTCACAGTTACTTGATTTGAGCATGTATGACATTTTACTATATTACTGCTAAAATACAGTGTGTTCCACTGAGCAGATTTATTTACACTCATAGATAGAAAATTTTGATTTCATAGGCTTTTCACTGTGATAAATTTGGTGCTTTTCTAGATTTTACAATAATACAAATATTAATCTGTGAGCTACCATATAAGTCAAAAGAAAGCAGATTTTTTTTTTTTCCAAAAACGTAAATGTTGAGATGTCACCTTAAAATGGCATAAAAATGTCTGGAAAGTAGAAAAACATATTTGGGAAAATGACCACAATGGTTTTAATGCAACTTCATTTGATCTTGATGAATCCATATATGATTTTTATTACATAAGGTCAGATTAGTAGAAAATTTTGCAAAAAAAATAAACAATTTTACTTGATGATAACTATGCTTTATTAATCCTCGGTGATATCAATAAATCACATTGTTCGTTCTTTTAATATGTTTCTTCTAACCTTATGGACTGTTTCTCCAAATTACTGAAAGCCCCTTATCTGTAAAACCCCAAGTTCCAAGCATTCCAGGTAACAGATGCCATCAATCAGGTAAAGTAATATGGATGAAGTAGGAAGGAAGGTTAAAGGTTCACTATAAAAATAAAAACTGGGTAAATAGATAGGCAGTGCAAAATAAAAAATGTTTCTAATATAGTTATTAGCCTAAAATGTAATGTATAAAGGCTGGAGTGAGGGGATGTGTAACATAATAGCCAGAATCCAACTTCCTGCTTATCAGCTCTCTTGTTTTCCACTGACTGGTTACCCTGGTGGCCAGGTAGTAACCAATCAGTGACTTGAGGGGGGGCCACATAACTGTTGCTTCTGAATCTGATCTGAATGCTGAGGATCAATTGCAAACTCACTGAACAGTTATGTCCCATGTGGCCCCCCTTCAAGTCGCTCAAAGTTAAAGAGCTGAAAAGCAGGAAGTTGGATTCTGGTTATTATATTAGACATCCAGTCACTCCAGCCTGTATACATTACATTTTTGGCTAAGTAACTATATTGGAAAACATTTTTATTTTGCACAGCCTGTCTATTTATCCAGTTTTTATTTTTACACTGAACTGTTCCTTTAATATGAAGCCCAAGGGAAGCTGAGCTTATCAAGTGATATCAAGTGGATAATTTCCTCCTGAAACAAAATGAAAAGAAAAAGTCTGGATTTTTGTGATCCTTTGCAAGTGAGCCATCATTACCACTTAAATGCCAATTTCTTTCAGAAACAAGAGCCAAAACATTAATCCATACCCTTATATTATCCTGTTTAGATTATTGCAATCTCCTACTAACTGGTCTTCCTGACTCCCATCTCTTCCCTCTTCCCAATCAAACTTAAACTAAGCTACTAGGATCCTTTTCCATCTTCTTTTCACACCAACATCCACTGCCACCTCTTGTCTCAAACAATTCATCTGCAAGATGTGCTTCTCTTAATCCCTTCAAGACAAAAACTAAAAGTCTACTTTTGGACCACTAGAATATTAGTCTACTCCTGGTAACTATTGGACAGTGCCTTTAACTTGTGAACTTTTGCCCTCCAATTTGTGCCTATATGTTAGCCACCCACTTAGACTGTAAACTCTAGAGCAGGGATCCCCAACCTTTTGAAACTGTGAGCAACATTCAGGAGTACAAGGAGTTGGGGAGCAATACGAGCATTAAAAAATGTTCTTGGGGTGCCAAATAAGTGCTGTTATTGGCCATTTTGTAGCCCCTATGTGGATTGTCCGGCTACATTGAGGCTCTGATTGACAGGACACCTGGTTGTTATAGAACCAAAACTTTTTTTTTAAGCTCCTGCTTTGAGGCCACTGGGAGCAACATCCGAGGAGTTGGAGAGCGACATGTTACTCACGAGCTACTGGTTGGGGATCACTGCTCTAGAGAGTGTCTCCTACCACATAGCACTTAAGCTCTGTGTCCTTATATGAACTTTGTGTACTGTGTATATTTATTGTATTTGTCGCTTACTTTTATATATTGTATTTTTACTTATACTGCACTTTTATGCATTGTACAGTGTTGTGGGTACCACTTTACAAATATAGTTATACAAACATACTTATTAAAACATATTGATTATTATTAAATTTGCCCAATATGGTATTTTAGGCAACTGAAGATTTCTATCATACTATAAAGATTTTATAAAGCATTCCTTTTTAATCATGGTTACATTCTTTATATTTATGTGTGCTTGTCATGATTTAAAAAAAAAAAATTAACCTGGCAATGCAGTTGTGAAATAATGAAATGTGACTGGGAATCAGGAATTTTAAAAGTCATGAGTTTTGGTGTCACTATAATGCTGACTAGTGATACTGCATAAAATATATGTATAATTTATGACATTGCTTGTCTGACTTTACAAAGAAATCCACAGCACAAATGAGATAAAAGGATTACTCTTATCATGGCAAGTCACCTCTGTGTAGTTGCTGCACGCAGCAGAAAATTCTATCCTAAGGACAATTTATAATAGATGTCTCTCAACATGTGGTACTAATATAAAATAAAAATGAGTAACAGAGGCAGTGACTCTTCTCATATTATTTTTCCTATCATACTCATAAGTTCAGCAGAAGTATGGAATCCCTTGTATAGGGAATTAACACAGAAACACTGGTAGATTGACAGATAGATAGCAAGATACATTTAATGCTTGATTTCTAGATTATATAATTTCTATTGATGCATAACTTTATATAAAATATGGTTATATAATTGAATGCAAAATCATTAATTTACTTATCTCTATGGTACAAGTGCTGCAGCACTGAGGGGAGCAACGGGGGGGTGGTCTCCCTTACTGCATGTGTATTACAGCTAACTCAAAATCCAGCACAAACAAAATCTAACAAAATAACGGACACCAGAACAAATCTTGCATGTAAACTGTCACGGAAACAAGTCACTCCCCCACACTTAACTCTTGGGTTTGGCTACAAGGGGTTACAATCAGTCTCTCAAT
>CM044440.1:45191599-45225026 GCA_024363595.1 Xenopus borealis
TTGTTTGATTAGGCTTGTGGTGCAGTAAGTTCACATTTATGTTTAGTATACAAAATACAATATTTCTAGCCTAATTATATTTTAGACTTTCCTTGCCCTTTAAAGCTATTTAGAGGCAGCTTTAATAAGGGTCGAATTTGGAAGTAGAAAATAATTCAAAATTCGTCCATCTAATTAAAATCCTTTGACTTTGAATATCGAAGTCGAAGGATTTCTCACCGAATTTGGCATTCCTGCGATCAAAGAACAATCGATTAAAAAGATTTAAGCACACAATCGAACGATTGTTCTTCGATAAAAAAAACTTAGAAAAATGGACTAGAAGGTCCCCATAGGCTAACATAGCCCTTTGGTAGCTTATATTTGGCGAAGTAAAAAAAATCGAAGTATGTTTAAAGATACAGTACTCAAAGTCGAAGGATTTTACTATTCGACCATTCAAATCGAATGGTTGAATAGTTGAAGTAGCCTATTTGATGGTCGAAGTTTTCAAGAATTTACTTTGAATATATCATTTTTTGCACTGGAATATTCACTTCGACCCTTAGTAAACCTGCCTAATGTATCAAACAGTACGACTGATTTAGGGAGAGAAGTTTGCATCTTTACGGCTTTAACTTCAAAATACCCTTCAGAATATGATATATTATTTTGTCAAAAACGACGCGCGACTCGTTTTTTTAGCAAATTTTCACAAATTTATTTATTATTCAAATAAATTTGCCCATCACTATTAACCACATACTGTATTTATCTCATTTGGGGGTGAGTGCTGGGGTTTACAGCCTCTGGTACCTTTTGTATAGGCATTGTCCTATGTTTGACAGATACTCTGGACCAGTATATAAGTTTACTGTTGCAATTGTTTCCCTCCATTCCTTCAGTGTTGGTGATTACTATCAATTTTTGTGCATAATATTGGAGTGTGTGGAAAATAGCACTTTGATTGTTATGGGGGACAATGCCATCAATAATGCCCATCAGGCATAACTCAGGGGGAAATCGAGATTAATGTGTAGTTCACACACTATTTTCCACCACTTATGTTGAATATTAGAGCATGACCATATTATGTGTAGTAATGAGGCTTTGGGTTCCTTCTTGCAGAAAGAGGGTCAGACTTAGGGGCCCACCGGGACTCCAAGACTAAGTAACCCTCCTCCCCGAAAGACATAGTTACATAGTTAAATTGGGTTGAAAAAAGGCATCAAGTTCAACCCCTCCAAATGAAAATCCAGCATCCATGCCAACACCCCACCATACATTCCCACAAATGATATATGTGAATATCTATACTAACTGTAGAGTTTAGTATCACAATAGCCTTTGATATTATGTCTTTCCAAGAAATCATCCAAGCCCCTCTTAAAAGTATCAGCCAGCACAACATCACCCGGCAGTGAATTCCACAACCTCACTGTCCTCACTGTGAAGAACCACCTACGCTGCCTCAAATGAAAGTCCTTTTCTTCTAGTCTAAAGGGGTGGCCTCTGGTGCGGTGATCCTCTTTATGGGTAAAAAGGTCCCCTGCTATTTGTCTATAATGTCCTCTAATGGACTGGGAAAGTGTAATCATGTCCCTTGCAAGTGCCTTTTTTTCCAGAGAAAACAACCCCAATCTGGACAGTCTACCCTCATAATTTGTCTTCCATCCCCCTTACCAGCTTAATTATAGTTATAAAATAAATTGATTATTAATTAAAATCTTAGCCCCTCTTAGATTTGTTCAATTAAAATCTTAGATCCTTATTTCTTGAACTCACTATTTAAGGTTCTCTACCTAACATTCATTTAGTCAATAGTACCAATATGTATTATGACAGCAGGGTTATACCCAGCCCTGCCAAAAAAATTGTCTACCTATCAACCACATGCTGGTACCAGAGAGACAGCAAACTGTTTGGTTGTAGTGACCAAGACAATAGATAACCCAATCCACTTTCCTAATAATTGAATCTCATATAACCACAATATATTGAGTTCTACTAGAGAGGTTGGTAGACAGGGAACTGCCATCGCTGAGTTTACATTCACATCTTGGCTCATTTTGTCTTATACAGTATGTTACTCCCTTAAAGGAAAACTATACCCCCTGAAAAATGTAGGTCTCTATAAACAGATATTGCATAAAACAACTCATATGTAAAACCCTGCTTCATGTAAATAAACCATTTTCATAATAACATACTTTTTTAGTAGCATGTGCCACTGGGTAACCCTTAATAGAAAATAGCCATTTTAAAAAATAAGGACAGCCTCCTGGGATCCTAGGATCCAACGGTGCACACAAACATACCAAACAAACTATAAAGTTAGGTCACATGAGCCAATTAACAGACAGAGTTCTGTCTTTTGCTTCAACACTCACAGTTAGAGTTGAAATATTTCTGGTCAGGTGATTTCTGAGGCAGCTCACAGACCATCACCAAATGGTGGCAAGAGATGTAAAAGGGCAATATTTACTTAAATATATATACCAGGTAGGTAAGATTCTTTAATATGCCACTTAATTTGATATAAACTGTTGCTCAAGTATTAATTTTTGGGGTATAGTTTTCCTTTAAGATCACAACTTTCTTCTAATTACATTAATGTTGAACTATGCTGTGGCATAGTATGTTGTTTAAATAATGCTAGCTCCACCTGTTGGTATACTTTTTGTTTGTTTTTAGATCAATGTAATTATTTGCTGGCCTTCAAAATTGCATCTGTAAATAAATGTACTTTTGTCTTGAATTTCACATTGGATTGATTCTTGCTTTTAAATTTCAGTAGAAAAAACCTATCACCAGTTCATTGGTACTGCAATATTATTTGATTTTCAGTAACACTTGAATTCATTTCAGCTCTGTATATACAGTATCTATATTTCATTATACAGCATTTCTCATATGGTGAAGCATATAACAGCCAAAGAAATTGTTGCTGCTGTGAAAAGACAAGCTATACTAACCGAGAACAGCAGGCATCAGAACAAGCAGCAGCATTATAATTATCCTCCAGGGGTCACAATTGGGTTGTTAATTCTCTACAAAGTATGGATGGAGCAGCTTGATTGGAACAATTTATTCGCTGCCTTCATTCATTAAGATTCAAATAAATAGTAAAGGTAGGACAGGAACAGATAAAGAAAATTGTGCATACTGTGCTGCTTTAGTCTGTAAACATTTATTCACTAAGCACAAATCTCCCTCAATCTTTACCTTGCATTCTTTTCACTATCCTTCCTACTTACTGTTTTAATGCATAATTAAGAAGGTCAGAATTAATGAAGCAGTGCAGAGTAAAGTTCAAGTAATCCCCAGGCACCACTTATTCTATTAGATCTCAGGCATGAATGTCAGATTGGCAGCCTTAGAAGCACTAAGAGAGTGGAACTGGCAGCATCTCTGGAATCGAACAACCTGTGGAGGCATACCTGCAGTGTAAAGTCATTCTTAAGCGCCTTCCATGAAAAAAAATCAAACAAAACTGGTCAGCTGGAACTCTCTGTAGCTTAGCAACAACCTTCTTAAGTTAAAAAAGTTCTTATCAGTATCAAACTCCACTGAGAAACCTTAGCTTGAAATTAATTTGACGAAATGTAAACCAAAACAAGGCCATATTCTAATAGTGGAAATGTAAAAGAAAAATCTATTAAAAAAGGGGGACATGTCTGACACATTTTGCAATAAAGTTAAAAATGTCAGTGTGAATTCCTCCTTTAATTTTCTAACACCCTCAGATTTGCTGTGACAGATACTGTACATAATAAAATATACAATGAAAATGACAGAAGAAACATGCCCATGATTTATAAATACTCAGCGCACACAGATGGCTTTAAAAAGATTTGGTAGTTGATGATATGACTGATAATGATATTCCAGGATGGCTGATTGTCATCTGTTGAGTTATTTAATTTGAAGTATGTTTTATAGAAATAAAAAAAAAATAAAATGTCTACAGAAAACTTCTGTCTCAGATATTACAGAAATATAATGCATGTTGCAGTTAAAATTGTTTTTATACATAGATGGTGAGCTGGCAAAACAGCATATTACAAGATTTCAATATTTATACATTATTTATGCCAGCTATTTAAGAAAGGTTATTTAAGATATGACCTAAAGTGCATGTCGTATAGGGATATTTATGAATTTCGAGGAAAAATAAAGCAAAAGGCAGTAACTGAAACTGGGATTTTACCTACCTGGCATACAAGGTAGTTCCCTGCTTCCTTTTGGTTTTATTTCTAAATTTCACTGTTTAGACTGCAAATAGGTCACTCTGACAAATAAAATTTATTTAAGAACCAACAAGTATATTTTTTTTCAGTTGTAATATTGGTGTGTAGACAGCCATCTCAAGTAAATTTGCCTGATCCTGTACTTTTGAAAGAAGCAGCACTTCAGAATGGAACTGCTTTCTGGTAGGATATTCTCCTACTCAATGTAACTGAAAGAGTCACAGTGGGACATGCATTTTTAATATGTGCCATTCTAATATATACCGAGGAGCTGTATTCATGTGTCAAGAATTTATTATCTGGTTACCTGCCCACTGTTCTGTTGTTAGGTTGCGGGGGTGGGGAGGGGGAGGATGAGATCACTCCAACTCGCAGTGCAGCAGTAAAGAGCAACTGAAGTTTAGCAGAGCACAAGTCACATGACTGGGGGTACCTGGGAAACTGACAATATGTCTAGCCTCATGTTAGATTTCAAAATTAAATGTAAAAAGCTGGTTGTTCTTTTGTTCTTATACAAGATCAACATTATTAACTGATGCAGTTTGAAAAAAAAGCATGTTTTTGAGTGACAGAATCCCTGTAAGAGTTGATTGTGGGTCTTTAGTGTATATCATGCTTAATAAAAGTTTGTGTTTACTTTTTTAGGGGTCCTACCAGCTTAGTCAGCCAAAGAAACAATAAATCCTTGTTTATGCCACAAAGGGTGTACTAAACAGAAGTACTAAACAGAATATTTGTCATTTAATTATTAATAATAATACCTAATAATGTAATTACCATGATATTTACATAAAATAAAACCCAGAATGGAGGCCCTTTTATTTGTGCTCTGTAGCACATCTTATAGGGGTTAATACATCACACTATCACTGCATTAACCTTGCAAGAAATCATAAAAAACTTCATTGTGATTGGCTACAAGTCTAACAGTCAATCACAAGTCTAACAGAATATATTTTGCAAATGCCTGCAGAATAACATCTGATTCCTGAATGGATTTTATAATGTGACTGAATGCGGATTCAGGGGGCATGGAGTCAATACCAAGGAAAAGTCTTAAATAGCTTGGATATTTACTAGAGGCATTTTCTCAAAGGATTGTACTTCAGTGAAATTGAAGTGTAGCAGAAAGCTGGGGCAATATATTAAATGTTGAAATTGAAATGTATAAAAATAATTTTTTTGATATTGCACATATTTATGTGAATGATTTGAGTCTTGTTTTTCAAGGCAATTAAAATATTTTCTATCCACCCTGTGCACCTGAACCCCCAGCAAAATATATTTTATAACCCCCTTCCTTGTCATACATATTCTCAGAAGAACAAGTGTTAAGCAGACAGAAAGATAAATTACTTTGTACATCTTGTCAATGTAAAAATAATTACATGTTGTAGTATTTAAAGATCCATTCCTAACGTTCAATAATCTCTTGTTTGATTTTAAACTTTCATTAACAATAATATACTATACTTCACATCATGTCTCTAATCTTCCTGTGTCTTCCCTGGAGATTTTCGCTAATTAAAAAAATTGTCTTAGTACAAAATCCTGGAAGTAGATGACCAAATAACATTTAATAAAATTTTAATCTGAACAGAATTCTACAGTGTAAGCAAAAGAACAGTGCTATATAAATAAACATCTGTAACCTATACTTGGCACTGAAGTTACGTCTTCACTAATAATAGTCAAAACACTGTCTACCTTTATATTTATTGGAAAAAAATGGAGATCACTCTCTGGCAGTAAGATAAAGGGGCTCATTTATCTCTCATGTGGTGTATATACAGCTTCAGGATCAAAGACATTGAGTCCACTGGAGAGCAACTGAAATTTAGTGCAGTGTTTTATTGGAGATGCATACAGACTACATGTTTTGGACCTCTGAGGTCCTTCCTCTGGTACAGTTGAAGAAACTTGAAGACCCCTACCTCCACGTGCAATCATGTGACTCAATATACTGTACATATCATGGAATACACAAAGTGTGCACTATCTCCATCTAGTGGCCAAGTGAAAAAGTTTTTTTTACATTATAAAGATACTACCAAATGGTCTATCTTCAAAACTGACACAATTGGTAAGGAAATATCTAATACTGCTTGTTACCAATTGTGTCAGTTTTGAAGATAGACAGAGAAACATGTAGAACCTATGCATCTCCAATAAAACACAGCACTGAATTTCACTTGCTCTCCAGTGGACTCAATTTCTTTGATCCTGAAGCTGTGTGGACTTGTCTAACCCCACCACTGTATGATAGAAAGACGAACACAACATTACTAAGGTGATTACTGATTCCTTTTTGAGCAATGTATATGCAGCATCTATGAAGCACACACACCATGTAGGCACCCAAGGTCAGTGCCTAGGAGTGTCTGTGAAATGCCAAATCTCATGATTCTTAACTCTTTTAACTAAAGATTCCTGTTAGTGAACAGACTCCAATAAGACATGGCATGTACTAAATGTACTGCACTGTAGCACCCTTTATTGTGATAAGTATTCTGAGAGCTCTGTAGGGGTAAGGTTTAACTGACTGGGTGTATATGGGCTGGAATCCATATATTATGTACCAATTATAAATGGGGCCATGATGACCAGTCTAATTTTAACCAAAGAGCATAACCTTGCATTTATCAACATTTCCAGTTTGCTGTCCAGTTTTCCAGTTTAATCAAATCACAGTGCAAAGTGGCAGCTTTCTGCATGGAACTTATATAGAAACAGAATGTATCATTGCCCACCTCCAGGTCATTGATACTTTGATAAAATGTGAATACAAGGTACATTTTTAGATTTGAGAAAAAGTGTTTGTCTTTTGAGTATGTGGGATAGTTAAAGTGGTCCCAATCCTGAAAAGATGTTCTGTTTAATATAAAGAAACCACTCTGGGCATGGTAGACCCAGGCTGGTAAGTCATTGTACCCATTAGGTGACATACTTTCTATTTTTCTGGAAACTAGGTTATATATTTCTGAATGGGTTTATTATAGTCAAATTAGAAATTGTCTTCATTAGCTACATGCAGGGTATTATAACAAAAAGACAATGTTTAAAGTACTAATGGTGTGCAGAAATTATCATAAAGGAGAAGATACCAATAAGAATTCTTTAAAATCCAAAATCTGATAGTAAAGAAGATGGAAAAGTGAGCATTTACTTTACTACGGAGACACTAATGTGCTGGAGGTGTAAGTGCATTGAAATGGACATGGATGGCTGTTAGACATTTAGCCACTATGGTGTCTTCATGAACATGTTACTTTATGAACAATAGCTTTTTGAAGGATGGAATTGAAGCATGCACACTTTACTGTAAATTAAGAATGATGCATAATTTCTTGCAAAATACAGTATTTGTTTAAATGTTCCTATGCAAACAACACAGAATGTAAGGTTTTATCCTGTGTTTCCTTATGTCTAGCAAACTAAATTCTGATTCTTTGAACCACAAGAGAATATATACATATATTTATACAAAATACTTGTTAAACCTGATTAAATGAACCATTTGTCTTTAAAAGGCACCAATCACAGCCAAAATCAAACACATATTAATAACTTGACCAGTACAACCTAAGCACATTTACTCAAACTACATATACATTTTTTTGAAAAAAACAGTAGTTTAAAATAAAAAACCCAAACTTTGTCAAATGGGTTCTTTCACAGAGGGAGTCCATACTGTGACTACAACATGCAAATGAGTTCATGAGCATGCTCAGATTGTAGCACTGCTCTGAGTATTCTACCCAGAATGCCTAGCTTTAATAAAGTCCTCCACTAGAAGTATCACAAGATTTCCCTATCTTGTCCCCTGCTGGTGATGTCATTATGCAAATGAAGGGCACACACTAACTTCCTGAAGTTGGCAGCACTACTGAACAGCAGCTAACACAGAAGTTTGGAAGATTTCTAAATAGCTTAGAAGGTTTATTAGGCAACCAAGATATTTCAGCTGAGCATGTGTGAGATTTCAGAGCTGCAGTTGGCTGTGAAGATATAGGCAGGAGGAGTCAGTTAAATCCAAGATGCCTGCCTTAACTAGAACAGCAGTGGAGATAGGGGAGATTTTGCAGAAGGTATAGTGAGCAGATGATTTACTTTATACAAACAATTCTATCTGTGTTTAAAATCGGATTTCTTGAACTTTCACATAGGGGCCGATTTACAAAATTCCCATGTATGCATGTGAATAAAATCAAGAAGAAAAGAAAGAAAAAACAATATAGTGTAGTATGTTGGGGAATATGAGAATCATCCCGTGCTTCAAATAGAGTATTTATGGAAACGGTGAAAACACATATATAATCATATGCATATGTACATGTCTATTTCTTCCAGATTGTGTCACTATGAAACTCCCAGTGATGTGATAAATTTATAGGGATAATCCAAAGTGACTTTTCCTAGATTCGATCTCCAGGTGTGTTTCCTACTTCACCGAATAGTATGGCTAAAATGCCTACTTACAAACCACTTTCGTGGTGAGCCGCATGTAATTACACTCCTCCCAGAATTTCACCTCCTGATCCACAGTCTCGATATATGAGCATAAAAGTAATAAAAACAAGAATAGTGTGATCCTGTTTTAATATATAAAAGTGTTAAAATCAATCAGTACACTCACAGTTTCCCCATTAGGGTATTTGCATGTAATCTATAGTCTGCTGTTTGAGTCCGTGGGTCCTTTGCCTTGGCTTCCCCTCTGGATCCTTATAGCAGTCACAGTGAGTGTCCCCTCTTATCCTGACGCGTTTCGCTGTATGGTGCCAGCTTCATCAAAGACTTAAAACTCATATATCGTTTGCGCGTTCTTTTAAAATCGTGGCGTTCGTTAGAACGAGGTTACTTCCGGTTTTTGTGGTTCAGCGCTTTGCGTTCCACCGTGTCACTTCCTTCCAACTGTGTGTCTCAGCGCTTCTGCGTTCCAGCGCGTACCTCCTTTTCTGCCGATTTTTTTCAAAGTGTACTTGGTATTTCTAATGTCCACACATATGTACATTGCTTCTAGGTTGTATTAATTAGTAAAAATTACTTTCCACATATTACGATTCAAAATAGAGGAATTATTACAACATCTTATCTATACTCTTCTAAATAGTGAAATTTAACATTCTGTATTTTGATATTTTCTCACTCTTTATTAGAGGAGGTGCTGATTTACCCCAAATATATAAATAATTAGATAAATATATACATAAATAGTTAAATAACATGTGTGTGATATTATCTTCCAATTAAAATTGTGTTGTGTCATTATTCCTTTGTAATAAAAATGATGATAAAAATGATCCCATCAGTGTATATAAATTAATACAATTCCCTCTTATCTCCCTTTGTCTGTTAGTGCCTTCAGTTATAGTGCTTGGAACATTCACTCCTTTTATAATGTACATTAAATTGTGTATTTCACAGATGTTTATAAAAAAAATTTTATATAAAAATTTTTCTTTAAAAAAAAAAAAACTTTTTGTGAATCAATCATACAGTTATATCAATTTAAGTGTTTTAAAGTGATTTTATCAATGGATTTTATAAATAAATGGATTTTATAAAAAAGCCCTTAGGTTTATGTCTATATTTAAACCATGTGGGGTAAGTGTTTGCATCCTATAAATCCATCTGCTCTCCTCTTGTAGGGTCTTTCATGTTAAATCTCCCCCTCTCCAATTGGGTTTCACTTCTGTTATGCCCCAAAATTTTAAGCCTTTTGCTTTCTTTTCATGATGTTCTTTGAAGTGTTTCGAGACACTGTGATTTGTAATACCTTTCTCTATGTTCCTTACATGTTCGTTTATTCTTTCCCTTAATTTTCTGTTGGTCTTTCCAATGTATTGGAGACCACATGGGCATTCCAAGCAGTATATCACATTTTGTGTGGTGCACCTTATGCACTGTTTGATGCTGTGTGTTTCGTTTGTAGTGTTTGATTTAAAAAATTTTTGTTTTACGGCAAATCTGCATGCTTTGCATAAAGCGCATGGGAAGAACCCTTTTAGGATTCCTTTACTTTCATTCTTGTGGTTATTTTTATTCATCCTTTCTGTGGGGATATAATTCTGAACTAGTGATTGGCCTAGATTATTTGCTTTCTTAAATATTACCTGAGGTTTCTTTGGAAGAATTTCTTTTAGTTGTGCATCACCCTCCAGAACATTCCAATGTCTGTGGATTATACTCTTTATTTTTTTAGCTCCTGGGGCAAAAGTCGTGATAAAAGAGCAGCTATTCTTTTCTGTGTCTGTGTTTTTAATCTCTTTTTCTTTTAGTAGATCCATTCTGTTTTTTAAATTTGTCCTTTTTCGTGAGTGTTGTATAATTTATTTGCTATAACCCCTTTGTTTGAATTTTTCAGATAATAAATCTAATTGTTCCTCTAGGATTACGGGATTTGAGCAATTTTTCTTTAACCGACAAAACTGCCCGAAGGGGATGTTATTTAACCAGGTTGGATTGTGATTGCTCGTGTTCAAGACATAATTGCAAACATCTACTTGCTTAAAATATGTCCTGAACTCCAACCCTCCCCCTTCCTTTATTATTTCTAAATCTAAGAAATTTATTCGATTTAAATCATATGTGAATTTGAATTCTAAATTTGAGTCATTTTGGTTCAACGCATTTACAAACTCTAACATGTTTTGTTCTGTGCCCCGCCATAGGAAAATTATGTCGTCTATGTAGCGACGCCATAGGACAAGATCGCCCCCTAGCTTCGGATCTATCTGTCTTTGTTCCCAATTTCCCATAAATAAATTGGCATAGCTAGGTGCGAATCTTGTTCCCATGGCGGTGCCCCACAGCTGGAGGTAATATTTGTCCTCAAACCAAAAGTAATTATAATGCAGTATATAGGAAATGGCTTCTAGTATAAATTCTTTTTGGCTCAACGGGATGTCATCATCTGATTCCAAATAGTGGGCAACCGCTTCTGCTTGCTGCTGGGATTTATACACGCAGGGGAGAGACTGCGGAGAAAACGGCAGGAAACCTTTTTGGACCAACATTGTGATTCTGGGACACTTAGTAATAAGTTGTTTCTACATTCTAATTTTGAATAAAATCAAATTCGGTCGAATTCAATGGAATATTTGATCGTAGGATCTATTCGATCAAATAAGCAAATTAGGCATATTCGATCATCGAATAGTGAATGATCGAATAGATTCGAATGACCGAATATTCAATCATTCGATCAGCGAATAAAATAAAATTTTTAAAATATTCAACTAGCTACTTCGCCAGATTGGACCTACCGAATTGCAATAGAAGCCTATGGGAACCCTCCCATAGGCTTCTGAGTCTAAGTCCTGATCAAATAGGATTCGAACGATCGAAGTCTTCGTTCGAATAAATTGTTCGACTGATCGAATAAATTTTAATTCAATAGTCGAATGATTGAATATCAAATAAAAGATAGCCTAAAACTATTCGATTAGCATTCGACGATCGAATGCTAATCGAATATCGAATTTGTCGATCTAATTATGGGGAATAATAGTAAATTTGCCCCATAGTGTATGTACTTAGTAAATTATTTTAGTTATGATTGGTGCCCTTTAAGAATATTAATTCTACTGTCCTTCTATTGCTATCTATAAATATATTCCTCAACCATTGTTTATTATAATAGCCTATAATTAAAAAGATTCATTTGATGCTTAGTTAATATGTACTTCCTACCTGTCACCTTTGCTCCACTTCCCCTTTTTTGTTCTGAATTTTGTATGCGCTACAATTAAGCTGTAATTAAAATGTCTCTGAAATATTTCTTGAACATATTCAATGCAGGATTCATTTAGATGCCAGATATGCATGATAAAATAAAAATAGGCATGTTTCCATTGTAAACTAACACTGTAATTTTGAAAACTGAAAAATAAATTCAAGCAATCATGGTATGCAGTTTTTAATTAGTGAAAATCATTATGCAGCAATTACTTTTTATTCTATTTAATTTTTAAAGAAAACCTACTGTTAGTAAAAGTTCTAAGACATAGATTGAATTGTATTGTATTATGTATTTTTCTTAACAGAAAATAATATATTTATATGTTCCTCCATTCTGGAATTAGGGTAAGATAAAGAGATGATATACACTTGAATGTCAGCTTGATAAAGCTGCTGCCCTGCATATGAAAATAAATGCTTTTTAAAGGAATTGTTCAGTATAAAAGTAAAAACTGGGTAAATAGATAGGCTGTGCAAAATAAAACATGTTTTCAACATAGTTAGTTAGGCAAAAATGTAATGTATAAAGGCTGGAGTGACTGCAAGTCTAACATAACAGATCAAAACACTACTTCTTGCTTTTCAGCTCTCTTTTGTTTACACTGACTGGTTACCCTGGTTGCCAGGCAGTAACCAATCAATGACTTGAGGGAGGGACACATGGGTCATAACTGTTGCTTTTGAATCTGAGCTGAATGCTGAGGATCAATTGCAAACTCACTGAATAGATATGTCCCATGTGGCCCCCCTTCAATTCGCTGACTAATTCAGATTTAGAGAGCTTGACTAATTCAGATTTAGAGAGCTGAAAAGCAGGAAGCTGGATTCTGGCTATTATATTAGACATCCAGTCACTCCAGCCTTTATACATTACATTTTTGGCTAACTAACTATATTAGAAACATTTTTTATTTTGCACTGCCTATCTATTTACCCAGTTTTTATTTTTACCCTGAACTGTTCCTTTAACATATATGTGCAGTTCTGCCTACTACAAATTCCTGAAAGTATTTTCAATTGTGGAAGTATATTGGGGGATGTGTGCCATTTTTAAAGTGTAACTATAGTGTGTGCTATCTAATTTTGAGTGATGGCAATAAATGACTATGCAATTAGAATCCAGCATAAAGGCACAACTGAGTTTATGAGTAGTGATGGGCGAATTTATTCGCCAGGGGCGAATTCGCAGCGAATTCCCGCGATTCGCCGCTGGCGAATAAATTCGTGAGACGCCAGCGAAAATGAGCTTTTAAAAACGAGTCGCGACGAAAATGACGCAAAGCGCGTTGAAAATGACGCGCCGGAAACGACGCAACGCGCGTCAAAAACGTGCCGCGACTCGTTTCGCAAATTTTTTTGCCAATTCGCGAATTTCGCTGGAAATTCGCAAATTTTTCGGCAAAGCGGAACTGGGTAGATTCGCCCATCACTATTTATGAGTCTATAATTAAAATATGATCTAGATTAGAGTTTAGAAGTTCATGTTATTTCATCAGTTTCATGTTACAGGAAGATATGTTTCACAATTCAGGATGTTTTTTTTTTCAAGATGTTGATTTAGCATAAACTAGTGGATTTTCCCCACTGGACCAGTAGCAATTAATACCTAACTACTTAACTACAGAGACATTTTGCACTTTTGTATATGTTTAAAGGGATACTGTCATGGGGAAACGTGTTTTATTCAAATGCATCAGTTACTAGTGCTGCTCCAGCAGAATTCTGCACTGAAATCCATTTCTCAAAAGAGCAAACAGATTTTTTTTTACATTGAGGGGGTTATTTATAAAGCTCCAAATTAGTATTTCTAAGAAACAACTCCGAGCAAGTCTGAATTTCTGAATGGACCCTATCTATCTTTTTAAAAAAAAAGGTTCGGGCAAAAATCTGAAAACTTTGGACCTTTGCCGAAAAGTCTGAATTTTTTGGACTTTTCAGGGTTATCTGATTTTTTGGACCAAAATTCTCGTAATCATTGGAAATTGTTACGGGCAGAAGCACAGACATTGGTACCTTCCCCATTCACTTATACAAGACCCAGAGAGATTTGAGATGCCAGGTTTTCTTATTTGGGTTTTTTAGACCATCAGACTTTAATAAATTTCTAATAATTCTAATTTTTTTTGTCCAAAAACTATGAATTATTAGAATTTCGGATATTCGGAGCTTGATTAATAACCCCCTGAATGTTGAAATCTGACATGGGACTAGACATATTGTTAGTTTCCCATTCATGCCCCCAATCATGTGACTTGTGCTCTGATAATCTTCAGTCACTCTTTACTGTTGTTCTTCAAGATGGAGTGATATCACCCCCTCCCTTTCCGCCCCAGAAGCCTAACAACAGAACAATGGGAAGGTAACCAGATAGCTCCCTGATACAAGATAACAGTTCCCTGGTAAATCTAACAGCACTCAATAGTAAAAAGCCAAGTCCCACTGAGACACATTCAGTTACACTGAGTTGGAGAAACAACAGCCTGTCAGAAAGCAGTTCAATCCTAAAGTGCTGGCTCTTTCTTAAACCACATGAAGAGGTAAAATTACCTCCGATGGCTGCCTACAAGCCAATATTATAAATAAAAAAAAAATACACTTGCTGGTTCAGTAATGAAATTTTACATGGTAGAGTGAATTATTTGCAGTGTAAACAGTGTAATTTAGGAATAAAAACTACACTATAAAAATCATGACAGAATCCCTTTAAATTCTATCTCCATAGTATAAATTTGCTAGAGTGTTCTGTGCTGTCAATGAAATTGCTGAATGTACCTTTTTAGAACATAATGTTTCCTTTGGCACCTTTTCTACATTTATATGTCTAAATCCTTTAGTTTATTTTGGAAGTTATTCATCGAAGTATCTCGGTTCTGTTCTCATATAGAGGTGAGTTGGATAGCAAATCTTACCATTACTGCCTTATGCATGCACCAGAGATTTACTGGCAGCATTGATTTGGGTTTATCGAGCTGGATAGATCTATTATTCTGAGTTGTAAATATTTCTCAAGCTTTAGGATTTTAAACATATTTTTATTTAATCTTTAGATGCTGCTATCAACAGCACTTTTTTTTAGCTTTCTACCTCCATGTGGATAAATGTTTTCATGTTGTAAATCTAGATATACAAAATAATCTCTGGGATATACACAGAGAATTGTTGTATATTTTTTGTATATATATATATATATATATATATATATATATATATATATATATATATATATACAGTATATATACAGTATATATATATGTATATATATATGGATATATATATGTATATATATCTCTATGTATGTATATATATATATATATATATATATGTTTTTTTTTAATTAACATCAGCATTCCATATTGTATATCAATATACATAACTACATAATTAACATTTACCAAAAAGTACAGTAAAATGCAGTAGCTTCTGCCCAAAACTTTCTCAATATAATCAATTAAAATTAGGTATTTCTCTCTTTATGTAGCAATCAGAGTAAGAATTTGATTGGCAGTTAGGTCTATAACAACTTTCTGGGGGCCTGCCTTTGCCTGGAAGATGTATAAGCATTTAATATTTCTACATACTGTAACTGATGCTGATAACGATGCTGTCTTTCTAAATGCAGAATTTCTAACAAAACATTTAGTTTTAATACATTTTCAGCTACAAAGATGTATTAGTCAATCAAAATCTGATGTGAGGAAAGACAGATTGCTGGAACATTAGCCTTTTTAATTATGTAATGTAATAATTAATTAAATGTTTCTTGTGACCCCTCCTGTACCTTTTGTATTTTTCAATTTATGTGATCTACTAGACTTGATAAATGTTACCATTTGTACATATGTATATGGGCTTATTAAGACACCTTTGGACCTTGCAACTGTTGCTGGATTTTGCTATACTGCATTATTGACTCCTTTGCAGGTGAGTGGTCTTCTGGATAAGCACCCAACACTTCCACAAGTGTGTTATATCCAAAGGGTTAAAGGGTTGTTCACCTCCCAAACACTTTTTTCATTTCCGTTGTTTTCAAATTGTTCCCCAGAAAAAAAGACTTTTTTCAATTACTTTCCATTATTTATATTTTACTGTTTTTCCAAAATCTAAGTGTAAAATTGAATTTTGGTGTCTCTGGTGAGTCTGGCAGCTCAGTAATTTAGGTGCAGACTCTAAACCGGAAACAGCTGTTCTGGTGCAGGCATATGACAAGGCCACAGGATAATGTGGTTTAGCCACAGGATAATGCAGCTGTCGGGCTTAGGCACAGGACAAGGCTCCTGTCAATGTGCTGGCACAGGATGAGGCAGCAGCATTTGGCCAAGTCATTGGAGGATCAGTAGGGAGCCAAGCCATGGAAATGCTGGTAAGGGACCAATTCACCAGAGAGTTGGCACCAGAAATATCTGATCTGCTGTAGAACTGGGCAGCCATCTCTGGAGCATGTAATGCAGGCTGGGCAGCCAGTCATGGAGCAGGAACTGCAGACTGGGCATCTAACCCTGAAAAAGGAACCAGAGCAGCTAATTGTTCAAAAAATAATTTTTCTAAAATTGGCCACAAGGTCCCAGTGTAATGCATTACTAATGCAAAACACAAGGGTGATCCATGAAAGGAGCATCCTCATCTATTTCCTGTTTTGCCAAGTCCTGAGCCTCATTTTCTAAAAGCAGCAAGATGATAAATAAATAATTTCAGGGAGTGTTGCAGTTCAGCCACATGCAGCACAATAAAGTTATCAGCAGCCTCCGTATTAGGCTGGATCATTCTGTCAGAAATTGTTGATCGATTGCTGAATAACTACTGCAAACATGATTAAATAAACACAAAAATACAAACCTCAGTAAAGTGAGTAGATAAAAAGCAAGTCCATCCAAAATCAGGCCAAGGCAGGCAGCAATCAAACACACAACAGACACAAGACTGGGGCAGGAGACAGACAAGTAGAAATCCAATAACAAGCCCAGGGGTCAGAAATCAGAGCTTCAAACCAGAGGGAACAAGGGTAAGGCAGGAGCAGACTTACACAGGTTGTTGGAAGTGGCAGACTTAAATAGTCCCTTAATTGGGCTATTGCCTGCAGTTGGATCATGGGAGTGGGTCATGGAATACAGAGTGGGTCAGGGGGACAGACATCCAAACAAACTGGCAGGCTACACTCATAGTAGCATTATAGCATTTGTACCATTAGAAGGAGCACACAGTGCATGCAATAATCTCTACATCCAGAAATTCATTTTAAACATTACACATATTAATTTGTACATATTCATTTGTACAACAGTTTACATACAATAGAATGGATAGAGAACTTGGACCATGGGCTGGTGATGAGCTAAGTTTGTTAAGTAACAATGCAACATTTGCCACATTTCTAGCAATCAACTTTTATTTCCATAACATTCATTGGTAGTGATGGGCAAATCTGTCCCGTTTAGTTCCTCAAAAAAATTGTAAAATGGTGAAAATTCACCAAATGCATAAAGTGTCCAATTTTTTGTTGTTGTGCGATACAGCTTGTCAAAAAATAAACTTTTTTTCCATCCATTCTCATCACTATTCACTGGTCTTCTGATCAAATGCAAGCATCTGATTGGTTGAGTCGGTTACACAGCTTGGAGGAAACTTTACTTCTTTATTACACTATGCTAAGTATTTTTGTTGCTTTTGTCTCATTCCCTTGTTTAATGTTCCTATTTCTAATTTTTTATTTCCTATTTCTCTGTTCCTCTTTGTTTTGCAGTAAAGGTATACCTCAGTTTGAATGTATGCTCTAATAAACTGTTGTTGAGTATAATGAGGTTACTGTACATACGATGCAATAAGTAAAATGTAGATACACCAGAGCTTCCAGGCTTTATACCAATGTTGGGTAAGTAATTTATGTACAACGAATTAGCCTCAAGTTAAAAAAATTAAATGTGAAATATCCTATTGATGACAAGGCTCGGTCTCTAATATCAAATGTGAGGCTGTAGGGATGCACCAAATCCATATTTTCAATATATGGTTGACCATGAATCAGGAAGGATTTGGGCAAATTCTCAACAGAATTTAAACTCTAATTTACATATGCAAATTTCATCACTCAACCTTAAGACACTTGTTTCAGATTTAATTTAGCCAGGTGCTTGAATGCCACAAAATCTTAATCCACAATTCAGTGCATCCTTGGTTTTTATGTCTTACTGCTATTTATGTGCTAAAAATTTGTTGTACATTCCTGATATCAGCTTGTAGATTAATGAGATGTGATGCTATATGGGCATATGGCTGCGAAGAAAAAAATGAAATAAAAGACCACGTTTTGCTGGAAGCAAATACAAGCATAACATATTTTGGTTATTTTGTTCTACTGGAGGACATTATTAATGCAGAAGCATGCAATCATCTCTTGGCAACATATCCTCTGAATTCCTGTCAAGATAGACAACGCTTTTTGGCACAAAATATATATCAGCTGGCTTGACATGCTTTTAATTTTGCATCTGAAAAAGATGTGGGAATGGTTTTTTGGCATTTAGTCTTCATATTACTATGGATGATACTAATTCAATATTTTCATTACAAATGGTAACAAACCAGTGACATTATTTTAAAAAAATTAAATTGTAGGTGTTTAGTTGTGTGTCCCAATTTAACTTTATTATCACTTTTGCAGTTTATGAACTTTTTCACAGCTCACAGCTTTCTTGTTAGCTGATAATAAGAGAGAGAAAAGATTTATCTAAATTATACTTTCTGTATTTCATGTTGACAAACTATGCATTTTTGTGTTTATATATATATATATATATATATATATACTATAACTAACAAGGAAAAGTTGTGCTCACCACTAATTTTTAATTAACATTAGATCAGGGTGCAATGAGGCTGTGACCACAAAATACATATAGACAAATACAAGAGGTCCTCTGCACTCAACCCATTATCAATATATTTAAGACATTGAGACATTTTGTGCATACAGCTACTAAAAATGCCTTACCCTTTAAACAAAACAGGGATTGTTTGTCCATATATTGCAATATATTTAAGCTGGCCAACTACGTCAAAGTCATCCCATATCTGGCCAGTCCTACTCTAAAATTGCATCTGATTCATTACGAATTCTATTACTTCATTATATATTTTACAAAGGGACTTGCAACTTACAGTACTTGCTGCTTTCAAAGTAAAACTCCCAAACTTGGTTGCCCTTTTATTAGACACCAGTGGGATCACCTGACTATAGATGGGAAGGGGTGGGAGTTACAACAGAGAGCTGGTCACTACTCCAATATGAACTATAACTAATAAGACAAAGTTGTGCCCACCACTAATTTTTAAAAACCATTAGGTGGGGGTGCAATGAGGCTGTGGCCACTAAATACATATAGACAAATACAAGAGGTCCTCTGCACTCAACCCATTATCAATATATTTAAGACATTGAGACATTTTGTGCATACAGTTACTAAAAATGCCTTACCCTTTGAACAAAACAGGGATTGTTTGTCCATATATTGCAATATATTTAAGCTGGCCAACTACATCAAAGTCATCCTATATCTGGCCAGTCCTACTCTAAAATTGCATCTGATTAATTAAGAATTCTATTACTTCATTATACATTTTACAAAGGGACTTGCAACTTACTTGCTGCTTTCAAAGTAAAACTCCCAAACTTGGTTGCCCTTTTATTAGACACCAGTGGGATCACCTGACTATAGATGGGAAGGGGTGGGAGCTACAATAGAGAGCTGGTCACTACTCCAATATGAACTATAACTAATAAGGGAAAGTTGTGCTCACCACTAATTTTTAAAAACCATTAGGCGGGGGTACAATGAGGGTGTGACCACAAAAAACATACACATAAATATATATAACATTTTTATATGCCGCACTCCACTGATCAACGCGAATCACCCAGGTGCTACTCAAAATCACAATGTAGATAATTCATCTGAGCAGGGCTGAGTGCACACTGGGAACCAATCAAAGGTTGTTTGTTTAAAAATCACAATTTTATTTAAGTTAATTAAAAAAACAGGCCAACGTTTCGGTCCACTTCTAGAAGTGTGCACTCAGCCCTGCTCAGATGAATTATATATATATATATATATATATATATATAAGGACTGAAGCCGGTGCACTCTCGACCGTAAAGCCCCTTGACGTCACACACCTGAGGTGACTCACAGGTGTGTGACATCAAGGGGGGCGTGTGATATGACGCTTACAGCGGAGGAGGCGCTCGTGTATAGGCACCATGGATATGGAAAACTCCGAACTAAGTTCTAGTTGCAAAACTGATTGATGTGCACTAGCCGCTCTGTGTTGGTCCGTCTTAAGTAAGGGGCGATATACCAGAGCGATCGTCTCCATTGGTGGTCCTCCGAGTGGTGGGGTAAGATTGGATGCGAAATAGCGCTGTGTTTAACTGATTACATTTTTTTGCACACATCAAACACGGGTGATATGGACTAAGCATTGGCACCGGAGTAATACTACACCTTATTGTCACTCTGCTTATGATCATACATTCAATGTCTTTGTATGTATACTCACCACAGTTAATGTTTATGTCACGCCTAATATGTGTCTATTGCACCAGGAGATTGTCAATCATGACATCACACTTGGAATTTGGCACCTCTTTTGGGGTTAAATGTGTTTGTTGGGGTCGAGGGTTTCACTTCCTGATGATGGCTCGAGTTTAGGAGCCGAAACGTCGCAATAAACCGTTAAAAACATTTTTTCACTGAATTCCCAAGAGTGCAGTTCGTTTTTGCTTTATATATATATATATATATATATGAGTTAGATTAAGTTTAGTTAGAGTGTTAGATAGTGTGGCCAACTATTCCTACCTGTTAGGAGTGCTATATGTACAAGTTGGCCATTTATCCAAGTTTACCAATACTGTTTGTGTTATCACTGTATTCCTAGAGGCGCCACACTTAGGTGGATTCCTGGATCCCACTAAGTGCAGGCATTCCTGCGTACCAGGTACCCAGTCCCACCCAATACCACTGTGGAGTGGCTCAGGTTTGTTTCGTGCCATCAGGTAAGTGCCACACGTGGAGTGTAACATTGACAACGTGGTGTCGAAAGGGTTACATATGTAAAGACTGAATTTAGTCGGATGGGGGGAAAAGTCAAGCCGTACAAATTTTTTTAAAGTTTTTTCCCAAATCGCTCGATTTTCTTCAGAAATAGTTGAATTTTCAGGCGCAGACCACAGAAACTTCCAAATAGGATAGGGATCTCTCCCATTGACTTATATACAACTTTGGCAGGTCTGAGATGGCAGATTTTAAGATTCTGACTTTTTGCAGTACAGGGCTTGATAAATCTTGACAAATTCGAAAAAGAGACAAAATTTAAGGTTTTGCCCCAAAAATCCTGACCTGAGTTTAGTAAATAACACCCTATGAGTGAGTAACTAAAACACAAAGGGGCAAATACAGTAAAGGGCGAATTTTCACCTGCAACGGCTTCACCACAAATTCGCTACCACTACGCTAATTCATTAGCGTTAATTAATCAGCACAAGCATTTCATAACTAACTTTTGCTAGCGTTCATTTCTGCCTAGGGAAACATTGTTAGTACTCTTAGGCGTCTATTAGAAAATCATATAAAAATTAAATAAACACAGTCAGCTGGTATTGCTTTAAATAAGGATTCATTATATCTTGTTTTGAATCAAGTACAATGTACTATTTTATTATTACAGAGAAAAAGGAAATATTTTTAAAAAATTTGGATTAATTGACTATAATGGACGGCCTTTCAGTAATTCTGAGATTTTTGCATAACGTCTTTCCTGATAGTGGATCCCATACCTGTACTTTACTATTAAGGCAAACGTTTAATGTTGTTTGAAACAGATCAGTAAATTGGGGGGAATTTTCATTTTGTCAAGACCCACAAAATAGGTATGATATCTCATATTCTTACCATTAGAGACATCTCTCTTTCCATCAGGAGAAAATAAAAAGAAGAAGCACTTTATAAATGGATCAGTCATATAATATGTGCATATTATTTATTAAATTGCAGTATTAGAAGGAGTTTTTTCACTTGCCGGGAGTCAGTAAAATCAGCTTGTTTATCTGGCACAAAATGACACATGAACCTCAACATCTCTGTCTATCCAATTGTTTCTGAGAAGATGGACAATTTGGCATTTTTTTCAAGCTCATAATTATACTGTGAAATTAATTCAAACTTTTGATAGATTACACTTTCTATAATACATAGGAAATCTCAATGAAAGGAAAAAGAAATATCTTTCACGCAATCAATTTTTATAGGTAGCAGTAACCTGCACCCCTACCCAATGGGCTTTGATAAAGTGCAGGATGGGTGCAAAAAAAAAAACTAACATAATAAGAACCAAGCAAAAATCTTGCTATAATTGGCTTATTTTAATCAAAAAAACACATTTTAAAAAAAATTATTTCCTTTTCTCTGTAATAATGAAACAGCACATTGTACTGTCCTAAAGATGATATAATTCATCTTTATTGGAAGCAAAACCAGCCTATTGGCTTTATTTAACATTTACATGATTTTCTAGTAGACTGAATTTATGAAGATCCAAATTATGGAAAACCCTGTTATCTGGAAAACCCCAGGTCCTGAGCATTCTGGATAATAGGTCCCATACCTGTATTAATCCAATTATATGATAAACTTTCTTACTAAAGAAATTAGCTCAATAATATTATATCAATGGTATAATAGACTCATACTTGTAAGTTTATAATACTTTGGAGGAAAATGGTTGATGATCAATACAAGGTATGTAATTTCTTAATATTAAGTAAAGTAAGTTGGGTGTTACTCCACCAGGTACTTATAGGAAAAAATCCCAATGCGAAAATCTAGAAAGGTTAATATCTCACCAGTAATATGTGGGGGCCTGGGTGCTCATACCCCAGACCTACAGCTCAAGGTGGAGGTATCTGACCAAGAAATGGCAGGCACTCACAGATCCCACAAACAGGTTTGTGAAATAACTTAGAACTTTATTTAGGCCACAAAGTATATGAATATATAGCCTTACATGTTTCGTGGCAGTAGGCACTTAATCATAGGCTCTACAAAAAAACTCACAGGTATATCATAAATATACCCCAAACCCAAAGGGGAAGGGACATTAAAAACAATGTGCAAAAGAGAGAACAAGTATCCAAGGTCATCCTAAGGAATATATACACAGTAAATAATTTCTGGTTAACAACAAAGATGTAATGATAAAAATATGTTAAAGGAAAATATTAGAGGCGAACATTTATGTATGTAAGAGAATGTTAGTGGAGAAGATGTATACACAATATAGAAAAATACACAATATAGAAAAATTGCTCATTCATACACAATATGCCAAAAACATAATTTTAGTCAACAACATCTGATTAACAACTTACAGTAAAGATGTAATGATTTTTACAAATATTAGAGGAAAATGTTAAAGGCGAACATGTATGTTTGTAGACACATTGAACAAGAGTAACATACACAATATTGCATTTGTCATTGAAGAGCCATTCAAAAAAAGTAGACCAAAAGTAGAGACCCTCATTGTAGTCATTATGAATTATGCATAGTTGCAAGATACGTCAAAGTCATAATTAAGACCCTGAGACTCTTTTGTTTTTAACATGAAGATCCATTTCACTTCCCTTTTATTTAAAAGCACAGATAGATTGCCTTCCCTGGGATCTAAAGTGACTTTTTCTATGCCTGTCACAGAAAGAAAGGTTGCATCACCCTCTGAACAGGCATAAAACTGTTCTGAAACATTGGTACCTATATTCCCCTTAATGTCTAATACATGTTAACGTATGTGTTCCTTTGGGGACCTAGCTGTTTGGCCTACATATTGTTTTCCACATTTGCTGCAGGTCAAAAGATAAATGATATTTCTTGAGTTACAATTCATGTATTGTTTGATACAGTCATTTCTGTTAGTTACTGAGGATGTGAAGGTTTTTGTTACCGATATATGTGTGCATGTTAAACATCTTGTGGAACCACATCAAAAACTGAGTCAGTCTGAAGAATAGGAAAGTTTGTATTTATAATTCCTTTTATACATTGAAAATAATGGCTATAAGTGAAGATACATAAAGGTGCCTTGGATTCAAAAACTGATCCTGTAGTCGTTATAACATGAGCTTCAGAAGAGATATATGAAAGGGAACTAGTTTGATTTGTCCCAATTCCTGTAATAGGAGCATCAGAAAAAGTACTGGAAAAGAAACTAGTCTGATTTTTCTCATAGGCCTTGTGTTTCTAAAAGGAGAAGGAAAGACTGGAGACAACGTTTGGCACCCCCAAGTGAGTGTAGCGACTTACTAAAAACCCAGGGCCGGTGCTCCTATCAGGAGAAATCTGCACTGGCCCCAGGTTATAGGAGTGAGAACCACGGAGACATCTACATCAGTTTTCATGCAGTCTTCATTTTACCTGGACTGATGCATGCGCATTTGAATGAAAAAGCAGACTTTAAAGTAAAAAATTTGGCTTTTCGTTCTAATGCGCATAAACAGCTGCTTGAATGTTTCGCACCCCCAAGTGTCTCCAGCCTTTCCTTCTCCTTTAAACAGATTTGTTCTAGATGTTTTCATGGCTCTCTCAAAAGCCGAAACAAAGTTGGACAAGGGTACCCCCTGCAAAGCAAGTGTTCTCTCATTTCAGTTAATTTACTGAAAAATCCTCAAAGTCAGAACATATTTGCCAAGTCGTAAAAATTGTCCGACTAGTATGTTTTTAATTGTATGAGGTGGATGAGATGATTTAGCAGATAGAATATTATTTCCTGAGCATTTTTTTCTGTACAAGATAGAAGAAATACAACATTCTCTTGCCATAAAAGAGATATGCAGAAAATTAATATTATTGGAGTGAAACTCCTTAGTAAAAATTAAGACATCATTATCATTTAGATAAGCAAAAAAATTATCAAACTGTTCTGTTGTACCTTTCCAGGGTGGTTAAGTTGTTTCTACGACTTTTAAACTGCACACTCTCATGTAGCTTGACTAAGTCATTTTCCATCTGTTTCTTAAACATATTAATTATGGGTATCCTAAGGTGAGTAGGGTAAAAATTATATTTGGGCTTAAAGCAAGGCTCATGGTTCCCATCTATGGACATGCCTACTTTAGCCCAATCTTCCCCACTCTCATTTTGTAATGATATTCACATGCACACATCCTCAAACTCAAAAATCTCTGCAGTACATGGGTCTTCCCTGGCAGGAAGTATCTCAGAAGAACTAGATTCAACAACATCAGATACAACATAAGAAGGAACAGAATCTTGTAATAATGTTATATCCTCCCCAGCTTGTTTGTATAAAAAGTGCTTTTTAAAGGGCAAGGAAAGTCTAAAATAGAATAAGGCTAGAAAGCCTAATCAAACAAATTATTTATACTTTCAAAGTTGGCCACAGGGGGCTGTCATCTTGTAACTTTGTTATACATCTTTGCAAGACCAAGACTACATACACATGCTCAGTGTGATCTGGGCTTCTTAGGGATTGTCATAAATGATCATAAAAAGCTGCTTGAGTTCTGCATGGCTGGTAAGTAAGGCAGGGGCTCCCCCTGCTGTTCATAAGTGTGATTGTTTCCCTGCCAGAAGTTAGGGACCGTCTGACAATTCCTATCCACAGCACTAAATGAAGGGAGAATTTCACTGCATACTGTCAGGTTTCTTATAAAAACGGTACACATTTTTTAATAAAAGTATATTGGAGATAGATTTCTTTTTCATTAAAAAAAGTAAAAATGTTATTTTATTTATTTGCCTTTCCTTGCCCTTTAAGCAATAATTTATTATTACAGTTATTACAAAATTATCTACAACAGTCTGAAATAAGTCAAGCTTATCAGAAGGGGCGAAGGAGTGTCATTTTCTTTGAACAGAGAGTAAAGAGTCTGTGAAGGATTTCTTAGAAAGTTTTAAAATCGTTTCCTCTTTTACCAGAGTTTTGATTTTGGCCTCCTCCTTCTGATATTTCTCTTTTTGTTCTGATGAGACCATCTTGACTTTCTCAAGGAGCGGCCTCTGTAGTTTTTTGCTGTTGTAGTGATCTTCCAGTTGAAGCCTGAGAATACTGCTTAAGCTCTACTTTCTCTTGTGTCCTGTAACAAAAGGGAAGAGGGCGAGACCAAGAAAGTATCCACCTGGGTCTGGATATCTGTAGAAGTTATGATAACATTTAAGGGGTTATTTAGTCTGAATGCCAAAAAACTTTTACTATAAATCAATTTTTTGTGTTAAAAAACAATTTTTTTTCGAGATTACATTATATTCCACCTATGTTTTAAGCAACATTTTGTGAGGGATGGTATTGCTGTGTTTTTAGGTAACTCTATAGCTCGTTCCTGAGAAAAAAAATTATTCTGTGCCTGAAAAAATGTATACATTCCTGTTTATCATAGTGTGAAAAGAAATTTCACCATAAAATGTTCAGTGTATACAGTATACCCATGATAATAATGTTTCACATTTACCAAAATTTACCAAAAAGTAGATCACGCCTAATTAATTTGTACTGTACATACCTTTGAAATATTTTTGGAGAATATTTTCGGAAAATAATAATTTTTCACCATTTGATAAATTTGCCCACTTATGTAAGTTTTATTTTGAGTAACATCCCTTATGAAGGAATTAGAAAATAAACTTGTTTTAGCTTTTAGTTATTTAGTAATTAGTTGCATGTGATTCCTAGAGATGCATCAGAACTTTAATTGGATAAACTGATATTCCCTTATATTTAAACAGGTGTGTCTGTAAATAAGCCCAAGGTACTGCTGTAGAAACACCTCTCCACTGGTATTTATTTTGGTTTATTACCCTTCCAAGAGTTGCTGCATTATTCTATTGCAGTTGGGATCAGGAGTAGGAAAATGTCCTTCATCAAATGGAGCTTCTCCAAAATCATATCTAGCAGGCACCAGATGACTTGCATTCCATATGCATCAGATGGCGTCTCACTTCAAGTGGTGTAGTAAAGGTAGATTGTCCTTGTTTCAGTAGTCCTGGTTTCTTAATTCTGACTAAAGATCCAGGCTGAAAGTGTACTTCTCTTGCACCACATTTTCTGTCAGTATAAGGTTTGCATTTGGCTTGTTGATGTTTAACAATGTCTGCAGTAGATAAGTTTGTAGGCACAGTATTTTGAGAAAGTTTGATGTCTGCAACATGTAACTTAATGCGCATCTGTCTGCCATGTAATAATTCAGCTGGAGATGCTTGGGTTGTTGCATGGCACGGTTGTTGCATGGCTCTGTAGTTATGTAGGAGTGTGCATTTTCATAGTGATGGGATTTCAGACTCATTGTGTGCACTTATGTTTTACTTTTTAGTTTTGCTTTCATTTGTAGGCTTTTCCATTTTTTTTCTCTGATAATGTTTGTTTTTGCCGGTATCCACTTGATACTTAATCAGGCAACCATTTATATCAATGTCTATAGTCCATCTTTTTTCACTTCCATTCCTTTTGCTGACATCACTCACTGTAGATCTCCTCCTGACTCTCCTTCACTGCTGCTGTCCATCACTGCATTTAGTTTACTTTTACTATAACACTGCTTGGCAAAGTGATTATAATTGCCACAATATAATTGTAAGATCATGTTCCCATAACAATCTTTCTTGCACTTTTTGATCATTACATGGAATCACAACTCTGTCTCAGATTAATGGATCTCTCAACTGACAGTTACATGTTCTGCTTTTCAGCTTGAGGTCTGTTATGTATTCCTCTATGCTTTCAATAGGAGATTGCACTCTGGAGTTAAAGATGAATCTCTCATGTCTCATTCACTTTAGGAGTGCAGTAATCTTTATATTATCCTATAAGCACTTAAAAATTTAAATGAATTACATATTTGTAAAGCTTTTTCCCCTGCTATGGTTAGTAAAAGGGCCACTTTCAGCATACTGGGCAGTTTATAGTGTTAGTAGATTTCATATATATACTGTAGTAACAGTCTCTGCTTACAGATTTTACATGCTTCCCCAAAAGTCCCACTGACTTAAATGGAGCAGGTGGATGTAGACTGTCTGTCCTTGACTATACAGGGGCTGCTACAGTCACAGGCTGAGAGGGGCCTGCTTCATCCTCTGTACCTCTTGCCATTTCTGACATGGTTCAGGCTCTGTCTGCTGAGTGGATACACTTCTGGTACCATGTGTTGTACTCCTTAATAATGATATTCTGGATTTTGCAACAGCAACTAAAAATAAAGTGCATATCAAACGAAAAGAAGGGATTGGATAGATTTAGAAAGTTCCACATGTTTAAAGTATGGTTTACCATTAGGGATAAAAGTTCTCATTAAATTTCCCTATATTCTCCAGCCACTGATTAATAACTTATTGTTTAAGCCCAGCTTAGAATCAGGGTTATTTAAGAGATGGCAATTCAGCAACGGTAGACCTACAAAAATAACTGATTTTATATGATGTAATAAAGTGATTCAGCTTGCTGATATACAAAAAAGATGGGGAACCCATCCATTACATAGTTGGAATCAAATCAAATAATTTGTTATACTCAAAAGGTCAAAGGTGTGAACTGGAGCAAACCATTAACAGTGTGGGAAAATATGTTTGAACAAGCAGATGCTATTATTAAACCTATTTTGAGGTTTTATAAATTATTATTAAATAATAGTGCATCCCCAAAGCAACTAGCACATAGGGAATGGGAAGGAGAACTTAATTGCATAATTCCATTGCCAATTTGGGAGAAATTTTTGGCCTCAATCCATAAAACTTCTTACACAATGAGAACTAGAGAAATGAATTATAAACAAATTACTAGGTGGCATTACACACTAGTAAAAATGTATCCAAATAGTTTGGATAGGTGTTGGAGATGTGACCAGGATAGAGGCACACATGCCCATATCTGGCTCACATGTCCAATGATAAAACCATTTTGGCAGAAGGTTTTAAATATCATAAAGATAGTTAGCGATTAAGGAATTAGATTTACTCTTAATCTTGCTTAATATAATATTAGAGAAGCATAGTTTACTAACAGATATACTTACCTTACAACTGCTTAATGCAGCAAATACTTTGATTCCAAGGAATTGGAAAAAAACACTGCCTCCAACACATAACGATTGGCAGAATCTAGTTGCATAATAGGAAGTTAGATGAGATCACGCATATAAGGCATAACACTAGATAGATAGATATTGGGAAATATGGGGACCCTGGATATCCTATATAAAAATAACTTCCCCCAAAGAGAGGTGTTATAATGTGTTGGGTTAATAAACAGTCATGGTAGTCTTGATAGTAGGTATCTATGAGTTAAAACCTTCTTAGTATATAGTGCTAGTATTGAGACCCATTACCTAAGATGAAGTCATTAAACTGATGGGCTATATCACTTTACATGGTGTAATAAAAGAACCAATGCACAATGCCATACTCTCAAACCCTTACCCTTAGCGTTTATGCCTTTTGTACTCACCTCCCTATTTTATGTTGTTTTGTAATTAACTATTTTAAATAAAGAATAATAAAAAAATAAAGTGCTTTAAAGAAACATGGCTCTCTGACTGCTCAGTCTCTTCTGCTTATTGAGCTGGTCCCACCTATGTGCTTATTTTTCTATGACAAACTTTATTAACATCAAAAATTATCAACACAGATGGAAAGGGTTGTTCACCTTCCAACACTTCTGCTAGATCAGTTGATTTCAGTTCAACAGACATTTTTCAGTTAACTTTCTATTTGTGGCTGTGTTTTCTAATACTGAAGTTTAAATTTAAATGTTTTACCTCCTTTAGTGCAAAGTCCGAGGGTTCACAGCATTCACACAAATTATTTGAGCTGAGATCGGGTGTGGGCCAAGCCCTTCCTGCTGTACTTGCCATCCTTCCCAACCATGTTCTAAAAGTGCCCAATTTCCATGCCCGGTAGCATCTAGTTATAAATGCCCCCTCTAAGAGACAAGGGCAGGCCAGGTCGGTATAGGTTGAGAATTTGTCAATCTGCACATCACTATTTCTGATATCTTTCTAAATCAGCTCTGGGAAGGGGGATCACTGTCTCTTTACCATATCTTATCTTTGGCCCTGCTGGGCAGAATCTCAGAAATCATTAAAAGCAGCTGTTACAATTTGCTACATTAGTTGACATTTCTCAGCACCATCTCAGCGATATTAGTAACTATTGCATCAATTATAACAGTTCAGAATCTGCACCTGGATTACTGAGCTGCCAGACTGAAACACCAGAGACAGGGACATTAAAGTTAGACTTCCATTTAGGTTCTATCATTCAGAATTCCAGAGTTTTAGGAAGCATGCTTTCAAAACAACTCTTCATATTACAGGTGCCATTCCTATCTGTTAGTCACTGCAAAAGAAACAAAAAATTATCTGAAATACCACTGCACTTTGTTAGTTTATAAAATGTCAATTTACATTCAATCTTTTCTGTGTGATGATAAAAAAACTTGCAAGCTAATCATCAGTTATATCACTGGGAGGGAAACAGTGCTGAATACTTTCCAGAATCAGATGCCTGCCAGTCAGTAATGAGGCTAAATTGTCTGACAATTAAGATACACTGCAAAGCTGGGGAACAAATACTTTCTTTTTTTATAACTAAAAAAGAGCCCATCACTGGGTGCCATCATTAATCATCAATGGGAAAGGATCACTTACTGCATTCAGTAGCCCAAGACCACAGCTAAAACACCCTGAAACTATAAACACAGGTATTAAATTTTATTTACATAATGTGCACAATAAAATATTTTGTGGAAAAATTTACACCATCAGTATCTGCAACAGTGGATCTTAAAATCTAAAGAACTTAACCTAATGTGCACTAGGGTTAAAGGAATTGTTTGGTATAAAAATAAAAACTGGGTAAATAGATAGGCAGTGCAAAATAAAAAATGTTTCTAATATAGTTAGTTAGACTAAATTGTAATGTATAAAGGCTGGAGTGAGGGGATGTGTAAAATGCTTTCAGCTTTCTTGTTTTCCACTGACTGGTTAACCTGGTGACCATGCAGTAACCAATCAGTGACTTGAGGGAGGGCCACACAGGCCATAAGTGTTGCTTTTGAATCTGAGCTGAATGCTGGGGATCAGTTGCAAACTCACTGAACAGTTATGGCCCATGTGGCCCCACTTCAAGTCGCTGACTAACTCAAAGTTAAAGAGCTGAAAAGCAGGAAGTTGGATTCTGGCTATTATGTTAGATATCCAGTCACTCCAGCATTTGTACATTACATTTTTGACTGACTAACTAAATTAGAAATGTTTTATCCAGTTTTTGTTTTTACGCTGAACTGTTCCTTTAAGTACGTATGCTATTGTTTTGTGGCAGAAATCCAAACGACATGTAACCCTTATTTGGCTACTGTCTCTTTAAATAGCAACTTACCCTTGCAATCCAGGGGCCCTGAGTGCCTTTTGCGAATGAAAAGTACTGGGAACTGGGAATTACAGCGCAGTGCCTCCACCTAGGGAACACTGAGGAACACACATCAGGGGGGGATTCCACTAGGAATAATAAAACACATACAGTTGCAAATGAAAAAATTTAAACTTTATATAAATGTATTAAACTTGGACAAACTAATACACCATGAACTCCTACACTGGGGAAACCGTGGGACACTACCTAAATCACTTTAAGGTAAATAACTGTTGCTCCCACACAGTCCTTTGTAATATCAAAGTCCCAGTCCTCTGGAAGGGGTTAATAACCACACCGGTCAAATAAAATGTCCCTTCCTTATTCCCCAGGTAGCGCTACCTTTTCCCAAAAGTACCTCTCCCTTTGGAATCCAGCAGCAGCTTCCGTGTAGCAGGCAAATATAAATGAGCTGTCTTCACTTTGGGGCCCCACGCTTGTATCCTTGCCAGTATCCTCCCTTGGGTGGCTCACACACAGGAACAGGCTGGACTCAATCTGTACCTCCACAGATTACACAGAGTTAACAGCTTCTCTGTACTGGACAGTCTCATAAAAATCCGTGCTGCCTTTCTCTCAGCTCTCCTGAAGACTTGCTACTTTTGGCTCCAAACTCAGGCAAACCCTTTCTCCCAACAATGCACTGGGGTGCCCAGCCAATCAGGTCACTCTCCAGCCTGTTACTAGGCGGAAGGATATCACAGACAGAGAAACAAAGGAAGGCTTTCTCTTCTCCCCTACATTCTCCCCTTGGACAAATCGGCAACGTCCTCGCTTGCCCTGGCATGCCTGGACAGCAAAACAGTCAATAATGTCTTTATCAGTACTGTTACCTGGGACCCTAACATTGGTCTTCCCTGAAGACCTGCGCTTACCCAGACCCAGTCTTTTAGATCTATCAGGGGTTTCAAAGGTTTCAGGGGCCACCTTCATGCCAACAGGGTTATCCACAGTAGTCTTCTCTCAACTCAACACTCTCTCCTCTTCAGGGGAGTCACTCTCACAGATGGAAGGTTCATAATAAGACTTCTGTACTGTAGGACTTTTGTAAGTCTTACAATTTCGAGCCTGATGACCCATTACTTGGCACTTGTAACATCTTCCAAGAAATTTTCTACGCCTGCGGCGTACTTTACACAGTGCAGATTGGATTTTCCCTTCATCAGGAACTGGATAGTTTGGCTGGATGTGGCCAAGCTTTCCACACCGATAACACGTAGGAACTCTCTTAGTCTCAGCTTGGGGTTTGGCTCTCTCAGACAATTGAGCCTTTAAGTCCTCCAACTCTTTGTGAAGTTTCTTGTTCTCTTCTGACAGTTTTACTTCAGTAAGGGATTTTTCTGTATGCCCTAAAGTGGAACTCCGTTTGACCCTCACATAGGCATCCGCCTCTTCTCACCGAACTCTCTCTATCAGAGCAACAAACCCAGGGGGTAGCTTATCCTGGTAGTGAGCTCTAATTGTCATGGCAACAGGATCACTGTTCTGGGTCCCTCTTTTCAACTGGCGAATTCTCAGAGAATCCATCTCATCGTCTGTAATTGCACCATGGCTCACTAGCAGTCTCAGGCCTTGTTCTATCCGCACAAGATAAGCAGACAAATCTTCCTTCTCTTTCTGGAAGGTAGAGTGGAAGTGATAAAGCATCTCTGTAGCACTCTCCACAGGGCCAAATGTCACCTCCAGAACTTCAATCAGGTCACCCGAAGTAGCGTCAGGGTGACCCACCATATAGGATTTAACAACATCCAAGGCACGACTGCGGAGACTCTCGAGGATCTTCCTTCTCATATGAGTCTCGGGCCCAGTCCAATCTCTCACAGACACAACAGTGGAGTCTCTCCAACTCTCAAAGGATTCTTCACTTGAGGGTACAGGATCGGTACCTGAAAACACTTTAATGGGGTTATGTAATAAAAGGTACTAAGTTTGCCTCAGGGCAGTAACCTATAGCAACCAATCAGCAGGTAGAATTCACTAGTCACCTGTTTAAAT
>CM044440.1:45227795-45256355 GCA_024363595.1 Xenopus borealis
CTTTGGAATCCAGCAGCAGCTTCTGTGTAGCAGGTAAATATAAATGAGCTGTCTTCACTTCGGGGCCCCACGCTTGTATCCTTGCCAGTATCCTCCCTTGGGTGGCTCACACACAAGAACAGGCTGGGCTCAATCTGTACCTCCACAGATTTCACAGCTTCTCTGTACTGGATAGTCTCATAAAAATCCGTGCTGCCTTTCTCTCAGCTCTCCTGAAGACTTGCTACTTTTTATTCGCGGCGAATAAATTCGCGAAACGGCAGCAAAAAATTAGCCGCAGAAAAATTCACCAAAAAAAACGAGTCGCGCGTCATTTTTTGACGCTACGCGACGCGCGCCGAAAACAACGCGACGCGCCGCGATTGACTTGTTTCGTGAATTTTTCGCCAATTCGCGAATTTCACTGGAAATTCGCTAATTTTTCGGCGAAACGCGGGAGTTTCGCCCATCACTAGTGCCCAGCCAATCAGGTCACTCTCCAGCCTGTTACTAGGCGGAAGGATATCACAGACAGAGAAACAGGGGAAGGCTTTCCCTTCTCCCCTACAGACAATTTTGAGATTATTATTATAAGTGACTTGATTCATAGGTAGTTTTGGAGAATTAATAACATGAGCAACTGATAAAAACAATATCTGGATGCTATGAAATTTAGAAAGATTTAGAAAGACTTGTGAAGTAGTGATGTGACGGTTAACAAATTCTCAACCCATACCCAACCTGGCCTGCCCTTGTCTCTGATATTACATTACATTTCTTTCAAATATGGTGGTGACATCTCCATAGATATTATAACATATATATATGTGTATATATATATATATATATATATATATATATATATACATATTATATATACATATATATATACACACACACTGTATTAAAGAAGATGTGTTGTAAATCAGCAGAAAGATAGGGAGCTGCTGTGAGTATATTCAGAGGCACAGATCTTCACTTCTTCAGCATGAACAACATCAATTTGGCCAGTCTTTCCTCATAGACAAGATTTCCCATACCTTTTACCAGTTTAGTTGCCTTCTTTGGACCCTCTTTAATTCAGTAATGTCCTGTTTGAGCACTGGAAACCAAAACTCTATGGCATATTCTAGATGGGGACTTACCAGTGTTCTATACAGTGGAAGAATAACCCTTCCTCCCATTAATCAATTCCCCTTTAAATACAGTCCAAGACCTTTTTTGCCCTTGATGCTGCTGACTGGCATTGCTTGCTACAGACAAGTTTATCTACAAGGACTTCAAGGTCCTTTTCCATTGTGGATTTGCCTAGTGCAGTCCCATTAAGGGTATAAGTGCTTTGGATATTTTCACATCACAGGTGCATGACTTTACATTTATCAACATTGAATCTCATTTGCCACATAGCTGCCCAGATTGCCAGTTTGTTAAGATCATGTTGCAAGGATGCCCCATCCTTTATTTTGCATTACTATTTTTATTAACCAAATATCCAATATATATATATAGACTGTAGCAACACGCACACCGAATTCAAATGTTACAAAATGTATTTAGTAAGGTGAATTATATTTATATATATATATATATACATAGATAGATATATATATATATATATATATATATAGATATATATATGTGCATTGATATTGGATCTTTAGGTAATAAAAAATAGTAATGCAAAATAAAGGTATGATTAATCTTATTGTCAATAGGCTGTATTATTTAAAAGCTCCACAGTGTATCATAAATAACTGAAGCAGTTATATGCAAGGGTCAGAATAATCTAGCTAAAAAATTAAATATGACACACTCTGATACAATTTATGTCTGTTAAAATTAAAGGTGACAGTTATGGGAAAAGCAATTTTTCCCTTCCAACATATTTGCTGTAATTGCAGGCCAAGGAAAATCAAAATCGTTCATCAATTTATTCGAAGGATAGAAGTTTTGCTCTCAAAGAATAGGACAGTAACTTAAGAAATTAATATTTATACTAGAAGTGCTCATTTTAAGTTCTAATTTGATTAATAATTGGACAATGGATTTACTAGCTGTTCAGGGTAAACAAATGTTATTCTATATTTTAAATTATTACTTTTTCAGAATCTTGAATTTAGAATACTTTTGTAGTCATTGGAAAACATTAGTAAAAGTAATAGTAGATTACAAGTACAGTAACTCTAAAAACCCAAGATGACCAGAGGGCACAGAAGGTTACTTATTGACAAACTAATATCAATAGCAAAAACATTCAAATTCACCAATACTGTATATGTCTTACATATGTCAGCACACAAATTACCAATCTTAAACAGAATAGGAGCAAAATTGGGGAAATTCACTAAATTTCCAGTTTTTGAATCTGAAGGCTCTGCCACACTTCATGCCACTTTATCAGACATAAATTTGCAGCGCAACCGCATATTCATCAAAATGCAAAGCTTTCTCGGCAGACGGACATTGCCGATGTTTCACCAGCGAAACTTTGTCAGCACGAGCATTTCATAGCGAACTTTCACTAGCATTCACTTTTGTCTAGTGAAACTTTGTTAACACACTTACATCAGTTTGAATAAGGCAGGTACATATAGGTCATATACAGTATATATGTCTTTATTCAAGATGTTGGTGCAACTACTTGAAGTGGTTACATTCAAAATGTCCAAGGAAGCAAAATAAAGACAAAATAGATTCTCTATTGTCCTACACTAAAACAAATATGGCATGACCCTCAAATGGTTAAATAAAATGTTTTAAAAAATATATATTTAACAGTTAAAACTTTTAAAGACATTTCCACTTTAAAATATGAAAAAAAAACTGTGTTTTTCTTTTTTTATGACTTTTCAGCATACAGAATATGATGTCATAAGATTGAGGAGGATGTAGCTTCAGCTTATCGGTTGGACAGGTATAACCTGGTGAAGCAGACTCTGACGAAAGGGGTAATGTAGTGGAAAATGCACCCTTTAATGAATTTGCGGAGTAACGATGATTTGAAAATTCATCTGGTGAAAGGGTCTCAAACTTTGTTAGTGATGAATTCTCTCTCCCTAAATCGTGAATATTACCAAGCATTTAATCATTAAAAATTATGATATAATTGGTATCACTAAGACCTGGTGGGATGAAACATGTGACTGGACTGTGAAATTATATGGTTATACCCTTTTAAGAAGGGACAGAGGGATTAAAAATGGTGGAAGAGTTTTTTGTATGTAAAACCTTAATTAAAGCCATGCACTAAAGAAATATCCATTGCTGGCACTGGTGAGGGTGTGGAATCCCTCTGGGTAGAGATTTTGACTGGGCAAAAGGTTACAAAGAAAATTATCATTGGTGTATGCTATAAACCACCTTGTATAAGTGATGGGTATGAAGCCCAGCTACTCTTAACAAATGGAAGTGGCTTCACAACTAGGTCAAGTTATTACTATGGATGACTTTAGTTATCCAGACATTGTAATGGGGTTGCCAAGACAGAAAAAGCTAGTAGGTCTATAAATATGCTAAATTACAACTTTTTATTCTAACTCATTCAGGAACCTTCTAGGAATAACTCTCTTTTGGAACTCATCTCTAGCATTTGTGTAGGTGAGCATTTAGGGAATAGTGATCTATACTATAAGGGAGTAACTAAAACACTAAATTTCAGGTGTGAAAACTTTGACAGTATAAGGGCATCTCTGCAACATATTAAGTGGGAAATGCTTTTCACCAGGTTAAACACAGAACAAAAATGGGAAGTCTTTAAAATGCTGCTTGATAAATATACGTCAGTATATCCCTCTTGTAAGAAAGGAACATCGTTGCAAAGCAAAACCTTTTTGGTTCAGTAGAAGTGAGGTGGGTAAGAAAAGACGTGCTTTTCAGGCTTTCAAGTGACCTGGGACATCCAAATTTATATAGGGTACAAGGAGGCCAATAAATCATGCAAATAAAGCTATCCGGCAAGCTAAAATCGATATGGAAAAGGACATTACAGCAAGCAGTAAAAAGAATCCAAAATATTTTTTTTTATAAGTTAATAGTAAAAAATGAAGCAGGAAGTGGTGGGACCTTTAATATCAGAGGGGGTCAGCTGGTTGATGAGAACAAGCAAAAAGCTCAGATTCTGAACGCATATTTTTAATCTGGGAATTCTTTAAAATGATGCTTAATAAATATACATGTCAGTATATTCCGCTTGTAAACATAGAACTTTGTTGCAAAACCTTTTTGGTTCAATAGGAGTGTTGGTGTTGAGGTGGGTAAGAAAAGACGGGCTTTTAAGGCTTTCAAGTTAGCTGGGACAGCCGAATCATTTATAAGGTACAAGGAGGCCAATAAGTCATGCAAAAAATCGATCAGGCAAGCTAAAATCGATATGGAAAAGGATATAGCTCTGTGACTGCCAAACCACTTTACTTAATTTTTCAGAATTCATTGAGGTCTGGCATGGTGCAGAGAGACCGGCGAATTGTAGTGCCACTATTCAAAAAGGGGTTCCATTCTCAGCCTCAGAACTATAGGCAGTTGGTCTGACATTGGTTGTAGGAAAGCTTTTGGAAGGGTCAATAAAGCATATGATACTGGGCTTTATAGCAAATAACAATACTATGAGTTTGTGCCAGAATGGTTTTATGTAAAATAGATCTTGCCAGACAAACTTAATTTCTTTTTATGAGAAGGTAAGCAGAGACCTCAATTCTGGGATGGCAGTGGATGTGATTTACTTTGTTAAATCATTTGATAGAGTGCTAGACAGAAGGTTGCTGGTTAAATTAAGGAAACCTGGCCCAGAGCATAGTATTTGTACCTGGATAGAGAACTGGCTAAAAGATAGACTACAAAGAGTGGTGGTAAATGGAACATTTTCTAATTAGACCAGTGTTGTTAGTGGGGTACAACAGGGTTCTGTACTGGGCCCCTTGCTTTTCAATTTGTAATGACCTGGAGGTGGGCATTGAAAGTACTGTTTCTATTTTTGCAGCTACTACTAAATTGTGCTGAACTATAGGTTCCATGCAGGATTCTGCCACTTTGCAGAGTGATTTGTTGAAGTTGGGAAACTGGGCAGCAAACCGGAAAATGAGGTTCAATGTTTATAAATGCAAGTTTATGTACTTTGGCAAAAATAACATAAATGCAAGTTATACATTAAATGGCAGAGTGTTGGGAGTTTCCTTAAATGAGAAGGATCTTGCAATTTTTATAGATAAATTGTCTAAATCTGGGCACTTCCGCTGTAAAAAGTAGTTGCAAGGGTTATCCCTGCACTTCAACTCCTGTGTGCTGGCGTGTTTTTTCTACATTGGACTGTTATAGAGGGTGCCGCATCCTCTAACCACAAGGCACCAGGTTATCTGTTTTATTTTTCTGAAGGGTGTGCGAAAGCTTTCCCTGTACTAAATCTGGGCAGTGCCATTCTGTAGCTACTAAAGCAAATACAGTTCTGTCTTAAACTCAAGGGATGAAAACATAATTATGCCTCTTTATAGGTCCTTATCAAGGCCTCATCTGGAGTATGCAGTGCAGTTTTGGACTCCAGTCCTTAAGAGGGATATAAATGAGCTGGAGAAACTAAGCTAGTTAGAGGGATGGAAGACTTAAATTATGAGGGTACACTGTCCAGGTTGGGGTTGTTTTCTTTGGGAAAAAAAGGTGCTTGCAAGTGGACATGATTATACTTTACAAGTACATTAAAGGACATTATAGACAAATATCAGGGTACCTTTTTACCCATAAAGAGGATAATCGCACCAGAGGCCACCCCTCAGACTAGAATAAAAGCAGCGTAGGTGGTTCTTCACAGTGAGGACAGTGAGGTTGTGGAATGCATTGCACTGTTGGGATGGCTGATTCTGTTAATGTTTTTAAGAGGGGCTTGGATGATTTATTGGACAGACATAATATCAAAGGCTATTGTGATACTAAACTGTATAGTTAGTATAGATATGGGTACATATAATTTATGGGAAAGTATGGTGGGGGGTGTGTATGGATGCTGGGTTTTCATTTGGAGGGGTTGAACTTGATGGACTTTGTCTTTCTTCAACTCAATTTAACTATGTAACTAACTATGTAACTATTATCAGCAATGTGCCTGTCCTTTGAACTTATTAAACAAATTTGTCATCTAGTGTTTTAGAAACAGAATGTCACGGTCGGCACCCTAAACCAGAACAGATGCCAAGTTCCCTGGTCTCGGCTCGGCTTCACCAGTAGTGTGACCGCCTTTGGCTTCGGGAGGAGCCCTCAGCTTACACGGATGCCACCTGGACTTATCGAGAGGAACAAGGCAAGGAGTTCTGGCAAGCAAAGGGGCACGACAGTTGTAAGTCAGTTAGGCCGAAGATCATGCTACAATAGGATAGGGCAACAGCGTAGTCAGGCAGGCTGGATTGAGGCAGGCAGATAGCTAGGATCGTCAGACAGGCAAGGGTCAAAACCGGGTAATCAATCAGGAGGATGAGGCAGAATCAGAAGTCTAATAACAGGCACAGGTCAGGATACAGATATTCAGAATAGTCCAAGCCAGGCAGGGTCAAAACAGGTATCAGGAACAGATAGAAGCTTAATAAGCACAGGTACAGGCACCAGGAATAAACCTATCATGGGCAATGCAAAATTGTGAAAAGTCCCTTTAAATATTCGTTAAATATAACGCCATTGCGCGCTGGCGTTGTTTAATTGTGGAAGTGCGCAACCTATAGAAGCTGGCGAGGAAAAGAAGAACAGTGCGGCGGGCATCCCCGCCGAGCCACCACTAGACCACCAGGTAATTTCTTCACACAGAATGCCCATCCATTCAATAATTCAATATGTATATGTAACCCCTTTTTGGCCACCACCTTGTGCCAAAGGTTCTACATCACATATTTCTTACCAATGCAGGTCCTGAGTAGTGATGGGCGAATTTATTCGCCAGGGGCGAATTCGCGGCGAATTCCCAAAAATCCCAAAAAATTCGCCGACAAAAATTCGCCGCGACAAAACGAGTCGCGCGTCATTTTTGACGTGACGCGCGTCGGAAACGACGCTACGCGTCGGAATCGACGCGACGCGCGTCAAAAACGACGCGACGCGCGTCAAAAACGACGCGACGCGCGTCAAAAACGACGCGCGACTCGTTTCGCCAAATGGCGAAAAATTCGCGAATTTCTCTGGAAATTCGCGAATTTTTCGGCGAAGCGAAACGCGGCCGTTTCGCCCATCACTAGTCCTGAGTCCCCTTTGCTAAGTGAAAGGGTACTGGGAATTACCTCTCATTGCAGTGCCTCCACCTAATGAGATCCGGGAATACAAAGACAATATTTGATTGACAGCTGAGATTTTTTAAATGAGCTTAAAACAGCTATGAATGCTTTAATAAAAATGTATTTTTTATTTTTTTTATTATACAGATTTTTGTGTCTGGGTGACGGGTCCACTTTTAGGATTCTAAAACAATTAGTTTCCAATACAAAATATTAGAACAAAGGAGTATAATGTAGAGATGTACAATAGAATATAATGTAGCGATAAAATGAACAAATGCATGTGAGTCCTGCGTGGGTCCATATTTTGAAACCCGTACCCAACCCGTACCCTCATTTTGACCGGTATGTTCCTGCTACCCGACATGACCAGCAATAGGCCAACCAAAATTCCAACCTGGGGACACACAAAACTGGAAGTGGTGTCACATTTGCCCGAAAGAGACTTCACTCCAGTGCCAAACCTTCCCAAAAAAAAATTAAAAACTGGAAGAACCACAAGGGTAGGTAGGAGGGATCAAGCATACACCTTTGTTGGGTTAACCGCAAACTGCCCACATAACTAATGAATCAGGGACTTTTTGCCCAAAACCCAACCACTTTGCAGGTATTTCATGGGTACCAAACCCTATGCAGGACTTCAGTATGTCGCCCACATCCTAGAAAAATCTCCAGCACCATCATTGGGCACACACAAGTGAAAATGAGCCACCATATCTGCAAATCCTCTGTTACCCCTGTAAAAGTAACAATAAGCAAATCTCAGAGTTGCTCAAATAATTTTTGTTTGCCAGCTGTTTTCTCTCCACTTTCACAAGACTTTATATGCATGAAGAAGAAATCATCGATTGGAAATGTACTGTGGATTCCTTTCACAGTAAATAAAATTATGGCAGACTGTACATGTTTAATTTTCAACCCATAACAATCAAAATTATTTGCTTGTCAATATCATTGTTAGGTTTCTGCAATTAAGTATATATATATATATATATATATATATATATTCCAGAAGAACCAGCAACACCGGGATATTTCTCAAAACAAAAAAAGTTGTGTTTATTCAAGTGTGTTCCAGCCAATGTGACGTTTCGGTCCCTACTGGGACCTTTCTCAAGGCAAACAAACCCTAAACAACATGTGATATATATAGGGCCAATCATGTAAATGCAATTAAGGAATGATGTCACATTCAAGGTATTAAAGTGATTGGTGTAAGATCTAAAAGTGATCAAGTGCATATAATTTCATATCAATTAATAAAATGACCAGTGAAAAATAGTACATTCATAAAACCAATCAGAATAAGTGAATGCTCTTCATAAGAATACTCTATTAAAATTAATGTGTAAAAATGACTGTGTAAAAATTCATTCCCATTTAAAACCAGTTCCATGTATCATACTAGATAGCGAACTACCTATATCCATAACAGATATAAAAAAGAGAACAGAGTTAGCTACAACAGTATTCTATATTACTGACTCAATTTAAAACTTTTTCAGAGGGTATGACCAGCTACAATAGAAAAATAGCTAAGTTTCATATCCCGCTGGAATATGAGCTTCTTTAGTTTCTTTTGTTTTCCATTTTTCCAGTTTTATTAAGGACCTGCCATTCATTTTCACATCTGACAGTAAAAACCCCAGGACATGGTTGTTGTGAAGAGGATTATCTTTCAGATCAATGCTGAAATTGATTCCAAACCACACCATTTATCAGCCTGTAGCTAAACTATTCAGTCAGGAAATATTGCCTCTTTTTCAGATCTGTCCCCATTTCACAGACAGAGGCAACATTATACTGTTATATATTAATAAAAGTTCCTTTCCAATTCAAAGAAGTATTTGCTGCTGCTACTTATTTAACGATTAACACTGCTATCTTTAGTCCAAAACTGTTGAAAATAGCCATGTTTAATCAAAAATAGAGCCAAAGGCCATAAGGCACAGATACAAGCAATAGTTTATTCTCCTTGAGATTTACTAAACTCATTTTTAATATCTGATTTGGAGAAAAATCACCAGTGCTCGGTCTAACCCACACTGTGAGGTTGACCAACTGCTAAAAACGCCCTTGTGGTTTAACCCACGTTTGGAGTTGACCAGCAGCTTTCCACGATAAAAAGCCAATATTGGTACACAAAGAGAAAAGTTGCCAGCTCACGGTTTGCCTTTAAAAATTATTATTATAAAAAATTATGTGTTACTATCACACTTTGGTCAAAATATGTAAGCTCACATGCCGCATCAAGGCCCCTCATTGTACATGAGTCCAACACTATCTGTGAGCATTCTAAGTTGGTAGTGTGTTTAAAATTAAATCCCCCAGCAACCAATGTGAGTAGTAAAACCACTGTGCACTTACCCTTAATTCAGAAGGCTCTAGGGAGAAAGCAGGTGGATTTAAAGCGCCAACCCATTAAAATACATCTATGAATAATTTGCATTCAAGACTGAAAGTCAGTTATAGGCAATATTTGGCTACAATTTTTACAAGAAAGACAGTTGTGTGGGTGAGCATTAAGGGAACAGTCATCTTATCTTATGGTCTCCACATGGTCTGCCAGTATAAGGGCATCTCTGCACAATCTTTATGGTCTACTTCATTTGAGCCAATAAAAATAGCACAACTTACAAATTCACAGTGTGCAACAGTAATTTGGATTTTGTATATAAGTTTCCTAACCCATGGCAGGTTGGGTATTATACTGTTTGGCACCTGATCCCAAGGGAAGCATTACAGAGGTTGAGCAGTTTATCTATCGTGCACAATTTTCATAGACAGACAAGGGTGCTCCAGCCATGAGGAAGGTTGAGAAATTTTTCTCATGTGGCAGTACTCAGGTTACCAGGGAAGCAAAAAACAGTTCCTGGTAACTTTAAAAGATGAAGTTCTGTTCAGATCTTTGGCCCTGCTATTGCAAAGTATATTTGCAATCACTGCACCAGCAATCTGTCCCTCCTTTCTCTTCATTCCACAACAAAAATTTTAAGCACATGAGATTGGTAAGGGGAGTCCGCTGGGCTTTGGTTTTCTTAGGGTGGCAGAGAGAGCAGAAACTGCCCTGCAGACAGGACCTTCTCAATGGAGGATCTTCAACAAACACAGTATCCACTTTTTTTTTTTACATGCAGAGACCATCATTTCTCACTCTTAATTTTGGAAGGCCTAAAAGTGTAGCTGCCCTTATCAAAAGTGAAAAGCCACCCTTCTACTGCAAAGTGAAAGTTATTTTTAGTTTTTACTATATGTCAAATATTTGATAAAAACATGATTTTACAAGAAGCAAGGGAACAAAAAAGCTCAATTCACTGGACTTGTAATAAGTTTACTGCTCTTAATGGTGAGTCCAGGTGCTCATGCCCCAGACCTTCAGCATAGGTAGGGGATTAAAGCATCGGAAAATGTAATGACAGGCAGGCATCAATCTGGAACCTCCGGATTGATGCCTGCCTGTCATCACATTTTCAAAAACATGATTTTTACCTAATATTTTAAGCATCTCACCCATATGTAAATTCTGCTGATATACTGTATTATGTACCATATATAGTCTGATTTTATAGAACTTAAAGGGTTTGTTCACCTTATATTGACTTTTAGTAGGATTTAGAGAGTGATCATCTGAGACGATTAACAACTGGCTTTTATTTTATTTTTTTATTTGTGGTTTTCGAGTTACTTAGCTTTTTATTTTGCAGTTTCAGCAATCTGGTTGCTAGGATCAATTAATTATCATAGTAATACAATGATTAGAATTATTGAACGGAACATGAACAATAGCAGGTCTGAATACAAAGAGGAGCAATACAAAGCAGCAATTACTATACATTTGTAGCCTTACAGGGGATTTGCTTTTTTATATAGTGTGACCTATTCAGTTCAGTTTACTCGATAGCATTCTTTGGCTGTGACAGTGTCATTGCCTGAGCCATGATGGAATATATGCAATTTGTTTTTTTAGGCCAATGCAGTGTAACTATGTAATTTGGTTTATAATCATTTTCCTGTTGAAATATTATCTATTGATGAAGTTCAATTTATTAGCAGTCTGAAGCTGGTTATTTTGCTAAAGCAGGGAGTTTTTCCATTTATCCATTTATCATTCCTTCTATTCTGAGAAGATGGCCAGTACCTGCTGATAAAAAGCAGCCCCACAACACAAATCTAGCATCACAAAACTTACTATATTATGGGTCATCTACATCAAGATGATTGTATTTGCTATCCATACATTTGCCATCCATGGTCCAAATTCACTAAAGCGCAAAGGATCTATCGCTAGCGCTAATTCGCCAGCGTGACGTAATTTCATAACTTTGGAAATTCACTAACACCGGCTCTGGCGAATTTTCACTAGCGAAGTAGATAGATGAAGGATCGTAATTACGCAAATTCACTAAGATCAACATTTTCCTGAATGTTACCACTTACGTTAGACTTTACTTCGCCTGGTCAGACCAGGTGACATTCAATACAATAGATAGGAGTTTGAAAAAAAAAATGGTAACATTTTTCTAAGTCCCAAAAAAACGCGGCCGTGTTTTACCATTGTAGGGTGATAGTCTGAAAAAGATCGATTTTTAGGGGGGGTTACCCACCTTCCCCCCTACATTTCCTAACATATGGCAACACAACTATATAGGGGGCACATGTAGGGCAATAGGACAACTTTACTTCATTTATTAAAGGTTTCCGGGGCTTGTGTAGTGGAATGTAGTGGCTGTAACATATACTCCTATTATACATTAAAGTTCCCGCCATATGCAAATTAGGCTTCGGGAGCGTAAGTGCGCGTAACATGCTACCGTTCGCCGACCTGAGCGTAACTTCGCACTTTAGTGAATTTGCGTAGCGCTGGCAAAAATTTGCCTGGCGAAGTGCGGTGAACACTAGCGAAGCCAACGCTGGCGAATTTTCGGATCTTAGTGAATTTGCCCATATTTCTTTCATACATAGTTTTTAATAAAGACATTACCTTCATACATTGACAATCTTTTTGGCAAACTGAATTGGTTTTGCAAATGTGTATAATTACAACGGCATTGACTTTACTATTTCTCTTGGAGCCTTATGTTTTGTCAACTGAAAAATCCAAATCTGTATTATTGTATTAAAAGCTCAAACAAAACGAATTTCCTCAGTCTTTTCAAATATATCATATATGAGCAATATGTGTCAGGGGATAGATAAATACATTTTTATTTTCCAACTCATTTTGGCTTCAAATTTAATTTTGAAAAACATTTTTATATGCAGTACATTATAAAATTCCTTTACAATATTTTACATTTTTACCCACTTATTTTGGTCAGCTGATACAAATATTTTTGGAAACTGCTTTGTATTTTTGTATTATTTTTATAAACTGTGATTCACCCTCTCACCATATAAAGGGGAAAGAAAAGATGATAAAATATTTGGAATTTACTGAGCCATAAATGCATACACGGTCATACTTGGCTAGTCATTTTTTATTTTTTTCATAGGTTCAAGCCAATGTAAGCATAAATTGACACATTTTTATGTCTTCTGCATAAAACTAAGCAAATGGCTTTATAGTATGCAATTAAAAGAACACATACTAGAAGAATATTGAAAATGGCACAGTTTCCAATAGGATTCATGTTCTTATAATGCATCTCATGCAAATAATATGCCAGACTTTTAGAGAAATGACTGTGGCACATTCACTCTATTCAGGTTGTTACCGTTAAGTGAGACTATTATTTATGATTGCCTCAAAGCCTTACCCAGTATATGATTTTCACTAATGTATGTCATTAATCTGTAAATGCAGTGAACCTTACAAATCATTCATGAAGTGACAATAATGCATTATTGTTATGCCACAAAAATGGGGAAACTGGATTTGCACAGAATAGTAAATCTGGAAAGAAAATTGGGTTGCCAGAGATGGAAATAAATAAAGACATTATAATAAAGAATGCACAATAAAGTCATAGCTTCCAGGAAATTACATGTAATTTAAACATATAGTGCAATAATGCCCTTTAATACAAGAAATGAGAAATATGATTTAAGTAAAAGAATTTTAGAGCCTTTGATGCAAAAATGACAGATGCTGGATTTTTACAACTACTTTTAAGCTTTGTAAATGCTGTAACACCATATTGATACATTTCACAATTTTTACTATATTTTGCTTTGCAGTGGGAAAAAATGATAGATGCCATAGCTTTTAATATATTCATTTGCTTAAGTTTTGTGGAGGGGGGCTTATATGTACACTAATCACACTAATTATATGAATTATTATTTATATATTACAATTTATTTTTGGTATCAAGGAAAGACAGCCTATTTAATTGAGAACAGCAAAGGTATAGTTTAGAATGTTTACAGCTAGTAATGGGCAAATCTGCGGCGTTTTGCTTCGCCTAAAATGGCAAAAAAATTTGCAAAATGCTGTCGCATCTCGTTTTGCAGCCCCTGAAATACTCCTGAGCACATGTTAGAGAAGCTCTATCTTAAAACTAAGTTCTTCTCAGTCTGTTAATTCAGCATAGCAACATTACATGGTGTCAGAAGTACACAAGGAAAAAAAAAAAATTACACAGTTTCAACCTCCTCCAAATCTGAATCGGCATGGAAATCTGGCTGATATATTATCATCTACAGTTACAGCTGCTGATTTTAAGCAAGCTTGCATCACATGTCTTCTTCAAGTAAAACTATGGGGCATCTTACAAAACAAATGGCCAAATGCTGAGAAGAAACTCAGTCCTGATGTTCAACCTTACTACAGGATTAGACACGAACTGTCCTTAGTAGATGGCTATGTTGTCCGTGGAGCTCACTGTTTATTGGTACCAGAAACCTTGAGAGAAAAGCTCATACAACTTGCCCATGAGAGTCATCAAGGAATTGTACGTACAAAACAAAGACTACGAGAACTACAGTATACTGGTGGCCAGCAATGGATGCCGATGTGGTAACTGCCATTCATTCTTGTGATAATTGTCAGAATCACGACAAAACAGCTATCACACATACTGTACATCACCACTACAGCCAGTACCATTTCCTGATTCAGCACGGGAAAAACTTGCTATTGATATTGTGGGTCCTTTTGCAGATGCCCCTACAGACTGCAGATTTGCTATAACTCTGATATACTATAACAGTAAATGGCCTAAAATTTCATTTGTTTCTCAGTAATAACATTTCTATCTACAGTATTCGGCAGAGAAGGAAATCCAATGGTGTTAATATCAGAAAACAGACCACAATTTGAGTTTGAATCCTTTCTGAGAGAGAGGAATATTTTGCATAGGAAATCTTCAGTATATTACCCACAAGCAAATGGAGATATCGAGCGATTCAAGAGAAGTCTGAAGCACTACAGACAGCAAATCTTACTGGGAAATCTTGGAAAGTATTTACAACAGAGTGCTTACATAACTACAGAGCAACATGCCATGCAACGACCCAAGCATCTCCAGCTGAATTATTACATGGCAGACAGATGTGCACTAAGTTACATGTTTCAGATGTAAAACTTCCTCCAAAGACTATTCCTACAAAATCATCTACTACTGACATTGTGAAATGTCACCAAGCCAAATGCAAGGCACTTTCATCCTGGATCTTTAGTCAGAATTAAGAAACCAGGAGTACTGAAACAAGGACAATCTAAATCTACACCACTTGAAGTGAGATGCCAGTGAGGACTATACACATATGAACTGTCTGATGGACGCATATGGAATGCATGGAATGCTCCTGCTATATATATTACTTTGGAGGTGTTCCATTTGATGAAGGACATTTTCCTACTCCTAATGCCAACCGCAATAAAGCTAAAGAAAGTGAACCTATAAGGCCTACTGAGAGAATCAGAAAACTACCTGCATGGACCAAGGACTATGTCATGTGAAGAATGTATATATTGCTTTAAGATACATACAGTTTAAATGTTACTGTTTATTATATTTGTCCAAATGCTTTACTACTATAGGGGGAATATGTGGTGTTTATACAAATGGCCTGCAGGTGTCACTGTGCATACACTGGACTTTCGTACAGCTTGAAAGTGAAAGTAAGAGTTATGTAATGGCTGCATTAACCTGCAAATAAAGCACTGTTATACTCTCCTTATCCTCGGCTACCAAACACAACAAAAATATATGCAATATAAAATGTATTATATAGGGATGCAAAGAATCCACTATTTTGGATTTGGCCGAACCCCAAATCCTTCGAGAAAGATTCAGCTGAATGCCGAACCCTAATTTGCATATGGGGGAAAGGGGAAAACTATTTTTACTTCCTTGTTTTGTGACACAAAGTCATGGAATTTCTCTCCTAATTTGCACATGCAAATTAGGGTTCCGATTCAGTTCAGCTGGTCAGAAGGATTTGGCCGAATCAAAATCCTGCTGAAAAAGGAAGAATCCTGAACAGAATCATGGATTCGGTGCATCCCTAGTATTATACAATTGTGATTACTTGAGATACCCATGACATGCCAGCTCAGAGTCCAGTGCATTCTACATCAAAATTTATTTAGCTCTATAGAATGTTTTTATGACAGATGTAAGTCACTGTACTGCAAATCTTTTTTTCATTGCTAACAACCCCAAAGCTTAAAACAGTCCAGAGCAGCATGGGAATATGCAATATCACTTGTATACAAAAGATAGCCTGACACGATCAAAGATGGGTAGCAGCTGTGGACATTATTACAGTTATTACTGTTATAAGTCTTTTGGCTGGTTCCCATACATAGTTTGTAAAAACATTTTTTTTAAGTTTTTCTTTAAAAATAAAGGGGCAGATTTATTAAGGGTCGAATTGAAAATATGAATTTTCAAATTTTTATGGTCAAAACTATAAAATTTGTATTGAGAATCATTCAAACTTGATTCGAGTTTTCATTTGAATTAGAATTTCGAGATTTATTAGACTCAGGTCCTTAAGAACTCAAATTCGACTTTTGCCACCTAAAACCTGCTGAGTTCATGTATAAGTCAATGGGAGAGATCCAGGGGCCAATTTGGATATGTTAGTAGCCTTTGTGACATTAGAGGTTTTTTCTGAGAAAACACTCAAATCGAGTTTGGTCGAATTCAGTTCAAGTTTCCGAGTCGGTAAAATTTGTCCAAGTTTAAGATATTCTATTTTTTTATTAACGAACTGCTCCGATTGAATTTCGAGTGTTTTATAATTTTATAGCGTTTAAAAGAAATCTAAATTGGACCTTTAATAAATGTGCTAATAAGAGATTTATTAAGGGTCGAATTGAAAATTTTAATTTTCAAAATTTTTATGGTCAAAGTTGTCAAATTCAACCAGGGAATCATCTAAACTTGATTCGAGTTTTTAGAAAAATTCTAATTTGATTTTCGAGATTTATCATACTCTGGCCCTTTAAGAATCTGAATTTGTCTATTTGCCACCTAAAACTTGCCGCATTACTCTATAAGTTAATGGGAGAGGTCCAATGACCAATTTGGAGTTGTTTGCAGCCTTCCTGACATCCAAGAGTAAAAACTCGAATCGAGTTTGGTTGAATTCAAATCAAATTTGAATCAAGTATTTGGGTTGATAAAATTCCTCCCAGTTTGCAATATTCGATCTTTTAAATAAATCTCCCCCAATGGAATTTCAAGTAAAATAAAATTCATATGAGTTAAAAAATCTCATTCAATATTCGACCCTTTATATATGTGCCTCTTTTAAAGTGTTGGTAGATAATCTTTTCCTGATAGCATAGCTTTGTCTTGGTAATATGATCAACACAAAGTTAGGAATTTATTGCTGAAATCATGAGGCCTAGATAAAATTTTAGTGTTTTTTTTTAAATTTCTGAAACCACAATTAACGGTTTTGGGGGAATGCAGTATGTGTTTTGTTAGCTAAAAAAATGTTCCCAAAGACAAATGGCTTTTGTGAGCATTACCAGTGTATGTCATAAAATTGTTATCAAAATATTTAAATGTAAAAACTATGATAGAAAACTCTGAACAATCCGTCTAAATACAAATAACTCTAAACCCTTCGAAAATGTTACTTTTAAAAAAAAATTTTTTTAACTATTAGCAAAAAAAAAATTCAAAGATCTCTTAGGGGCCCATTTAACAAAAATTGAAAAGGATTTCTTTCCACAAATCTTGAAAAATGTGTGGTTTTCCTATATTTCTATTAAGTACAAAAGCCACAAAGACTTCACCATGTAAAAGCTGTTGAGATACTATAGACGTTAATGGCCTGATTGGATTGCTTTAAATCAATGTGGACCTTTAGCGGCTTGTCTGAAAACCACACATTTTTAGAGGTTTTCGTATATTTTGTGTGTTTTGTTCAGTGATTTTTTCGTTTATACTTTTTATATGTTGGTGCTATAGAAATACATGTTAATAATAATAATAATAATAATAATATAGCCAGATCTTTTAATAAATTCAATGACAATTGTGGTTTTAGAGTTTGTGAATTTAAAATCAGTTATAGAAATGAATGTGTAATAACATAACAAATTGTCCATTTAAGACCGTATTTAAGTGCTGTATGGAATTCAAAGTTACAAATAACAGGAAGGCCACCTCTCACTGACTACATTTCATTAAAATAATTCTGTTTAAAAAAAATCCTTTGTCTCCGTAATAATACAACAGTACCTCGTACATGTTGTTAAGCAAGATGTAAGTAATCGTTATTGGTGGCAAAACAATCCTATGGGTTTTTTTTTATGTACAGTAAGCTTAAAGCAGTGATCCCCAACCAGTGGCTTGTGAGCAACATGTTACTTGCTTTCAAACAGTCAATAGCAGCCCTTATTTGGAATCAAACTCTTTTTATAATTGAATGTGGCTCACGGGCAAAAAAAAACCCCCTAGCTTAAAGCACTTATACAGTAGTACAGTTTTTTTCCTTCTCCAGGATATTTTACCCACGATATGTTACCCAAAATGATTCTAAGCATGTTAATAATATGAAATATTGTTTAGGATAGCTTTTAAAAGTATAGATAGGGGTTATTTGTAGGGATATGGCTAAAACCCATAGTCAGTTGGTCTAATTCTGTAATCATTTTATTGCATAGATAAGTGCTGGAAACTGCTTTTGCAAGGTCAAAGTAATATTAGACGGCAAGCCACGCCTACTGCATGATATTATCTGACATTTTCTTGTAACTGTTGCACAGACTTGCATACTAAAACCAGACATACAGATGCAGTCACTTGGATTTGTAAGTTAAATGCATCATGACTCAGGGCTAATTGAAGAAACTGTGTTATCCAAAGTTATCTTAACTCATTTAATGCATTTAACCTTTTCATTACCATACCAAAGCACCATTGTTTTCAATGGTGAACTCTTTAATTGGATGGGATGCTGTGACACAATATTCTGTGCTAAGTGGGATAAATGAGATAGATGAGTTAAGTCACGACGCATTTAAGACACAATCCAAAGTGACTGCATCTGTAGCTAACCACATTTGTTGCACCTAGGATATTTTTATAACTTTGTTATCCTGTTTGTCACACCTGCCCAATTTCTGTGACCTTGCCATCCTGATATGTAATCTGTGTTTTTCCCCTGTGCACAGCTAAAGAAGGGCACACAGGGGTATATAAGCTCGCTACATGCAATAATAAAACAGAGATCCTTTGCATCATATCTTGTGTAGTGAATTGTGTGTCTCCCAGGCGGCCATCTGGATCCTGAGTGAGGAACTTTAGGGCTTGTGAGGAGGGGAGGTGGTAAAGGACCACCTCTACATTATTTATCAAAATTTTTTTTTAATCTGAGCTAAAACTCATAAACATGAATAGTAGCTTAAAAACTATAGTATATTGGACTATGTCAGCACCTGTAGCAGCAGCACGGGACTAGCTACTAATGTAATAGGAAGTCAAAGGGGAATCTAGGCACGCCCAAATAGGAGAGCACATGTTAAGAAAAGCTTTGAAAAGTTTATAGTAGATTTGTTAATACAGGCGGCATTTTAGTTGTCTGCTGATTTAATTTGTGCAAACAGGAAGCAGTGTGTTTGCTTTCAGTTTAGTGCTAGTGATGGGCGAATTTATTCGCCTAGGTCGAATTTGCGGCGAATTCCCACGATTCGCCGCTGGCGAATAAATTCACGAATCACCGCCGAAATTTCGCTTGGTGAAATTTCGCCGGAAAACGAGTCGCGCGTCGTTTTTGACGCGACGCGCCGAAAACGACGCGACGCGCGCCGAAAACGACGCGACGCGCTCCGAAAATGACGCGACGCGTCAAAGTTGACGCGACGTGCGACAAAGTTGCCGCAACATGCGACAAAGTTGCCGCAACGTGCGACAAAATCGTCCCGCGACTCGTTTCGTGAATTTTTCGCCGATTCGCGAATTTCTCTAGAAATTCGCGAATCTCTAGGCGAAGCGAATCGCGGGAGATTCGCCCATCACTATTTAGTGCAATAAATAAAAAGACAATAGATATTTCTTAAAGCAATATATGCATGTAAATGCCCCGTTCGTTGAATGTTGAAAAGGGTATACTGCCCCCTAAATGAATCATCTGAAAATTGTATTAGCTACTACGAGGATAGTCAAGCATGAAAAACGAGCAATTAGACAAGTATAAAGTAAGAAGGAAATGGTATTGTTGCAAATAGTTAATGTGATGCCAATATACAAAAAAAAAGGATTCCCATTTTCATGGAAGGATTAATGTGATAATATATTGGAATGCATTTCATATCATAATACTATAAGATTGAGCCAACAGCAGGGTTTCATGAGCTATAAATTTTGCTAGGCAAATGTAATTCCTTTATTTAAAGAGGTGAGTCGAGACCTAGCAGCAGATTTACTAAATTCACATGTATTCACATAAAGGATTAGAAATTTGAATTTTCAAAAAGATTCAAATTCAAATTTAGAATATGCAAATTATGTAAATTCGACTAGTGAATTCTGTAAATTCGATCGAATCGAAAGATTCGAATAAAAATCTATTCGAATATTCGACTATCAAATGACTTCCCCTTTAAATTTTTATTCGACTGCCTAGTTCGCCAGTTTCAACCTACCTAAGTGCCTTTGGCAAATTTTGATTGAATTATAACAATTTTTATAATTCGATCATTCAACCAATCGAATTGCGGTGAAATCCTTCGAATTTGAAGGATTTTAATTTCCTAACTATTCCCATGGTCGAATTTTGAATTTTTTTCAATTCAAATTCGACCAATAGTAAATCTGCCTCCTAGACTTTGAGGTTGCATGAGATGTGATTATCATAGATTTTACCAAATCATCTAATACATTACTGCACAGAAAGTACTGATTAAATCAATGGGATAATTTATCTCTCCTTTTTTTAGGTAGGTAGACACCATTTAAACTTTTTCAAATGGTTTCTTCCTTTTTTTTGCAGGAATCATTCGCTTACCCCCTTTTAAATTTCACAGTGGAATGCTACCTCTCCCTCACCTTGTTCCATTGTGATGGATTCTGGGACTTGAAGTCTCTTTGCCTTCCACAGTGAGTGATATACAGATTCTCTGTAATGCAGGGGGACTTCAAATGTCAGAATCCATCACATCACACAGGAACAAGGTGAGGGAGGTGAGGCATTATACTGTGAGCCTAAGGGGGGGTAGATATTGTACTATGGGTTTTGCTAGATTCAAAATGGCTGGTGGGGTGAGGCACACATGGGTCTTTCCCTCCCATCCCCAACTTGCATGTCATTTTCACATGCAAGTTAGAAAGCTGAAAGAGGCAAATCCCACATCAGGGCACTGTATGTACCATATGTCCAGAGGAAAACCAAATTAACTACTGTATGTAATGTAAAATTAGATTCCTGTGATCTTCCTCACAAAGCCACCTTGTCCTTCAGCTTTATGATATTGCATTTTAATATTATGTATGCATACATGAATATATGAGACTATAATGAGAGAGTACTGTGTGTTAAATGCTTTTTTGTAATCATGGGGAGCACTATGTTTCAGGAAAAAAAACACAATATGAATGAGTGGAAAAATTGCAAAGTTTTAATATTTTTTTTTACAATGTATGCATTGAACCAGAAAAAAGCATCATAAATGAGTTTGATAAAAAGTTTTTAATGGCAGGGATACTTACACATTTGCTATTGTCAGCATGGCCATATGAAAACAAATCCAACAAGACTGCAAAAATACTTTATCAAAGCACAAATTCTTTTCTCTGCTCCACCACACAAGCAATTACATGTGAAAAATTTTAGCTACAGCTTTTGGATTGAAACCAACACTAAGATTAATCAAGCACCTCTCAGGACAGGGATACATCTTTACTCATCTGTAGTTGGAAAAGATCAACATTAGAATCAGAGAAAGTATAGAAAATCCATTTTCTGTAAGATAAAGGACCCTTCTTCAAACCATTGTATCTAGAAAAGCTTTCCTTGGGAGCTGATGAATTACAAAATGAAGTGGTCTCAAAATGGTCTGTCACCAAGCAAATGGAACAAGACATTATTTCTTCATAAATCCCAAAACTAACAATCAATGACAGCCAAGAGAAAAACATTAAAAAAGAAGCAGCTTTTAAGCAAACACCATCAGAGTTGATTGCACCGATCTGTTAATGTAAAACTGTCTGGAAATGATATCAAGGAGCTCAAGTTATATTATGTAATATCAATTTGTTTTTGCAATTCAAGGATATTGCAATATATATCAGGCAAAAGTTTACAGTGCAAATAGTTGCTCATTAATAAGTTGAATTGGTGAGAAATAGTGATGGGCGAATTTATTCGCCAGGGGCGAATTCGCGGCGAATACCCGCGATTCGCCGCTGGCGAATAAATTCACGAAACAGCAGGAAAAATTCGCCGCCAAAAACAAGTCGCACGTCGTTTTTGACGCGACGCGTGCCGAAAATGACGCGACGCGTCGGAAATTCGCAAATTTTTCGGCGAAGCAAAACGCGACCGTTTCGCCCATCACTAGTGAGAAATAGAACCTGCAGATGAGTGCCTCCATAACAACTATTAATTAGAACATGTGCAGGCCTCCTTTAGCCAATTATTGATTTATCATGTAGAAAACCCCAATGTCTCTACTAGTATGATCTAACTCTTGTACTTGAAACTGTAGCCTACAAAACCCATAGTTTAACCTATTATGTACCTCATAATGGTCTATTAAACAGCATATTAATCTGCTCTGATATTATGGGAAAGATTTGCTAAAGGTGAAGTGACTAATGCTAGCGAAAATGCGGATTTTACTGAACATTACCACTTTTGCCAGACTCTGACCTAGCGAAGTGCATTGGAGTGCATAAAACATCCTCAATCTTCAGTTACTTACATCATAATTTTTGACTGTAATATCTTCAAAGTACAAAAATGCTGTCATCTTTTTTATTTTTCATGGTGTTAGGCTGCAAAAAGTATAAAAAAAAATTTCGGGCACCCAGTTTCTCCCATACATTTTCTATCATATGGCACATATTTAACTGTGAACTTACAGTGTGTGTAGGGCATTCAAACAATTAGTAACTTTATTAAGGTTCCCTTGGAATGTCTAGTTATCAGTGTAATGTATTAGATGCACCATGTAACATAAATAGCATACTGTACATTCCACTTTTAGCGGAAGATCTCTAGCAAAGTTGAACAGTTTCGCTTTGATTTGCTTGCTCTGTCGAAGTAATGCTAGGGAAAATTACTAGGTTTCCATGCCCTGGACACAACATTAGTGAATTAGCTTTGTCTGAGTTAATTTTCGCTTGGCGAAGTGTGCATTCTTTAGTGAATTTGCCCGTAAGTCTCTACATATAGCACAACTTGGCCTACCTTTTAGGCATAGTATAATAAATACTGGTGTTCACCTCTTTATTGCTTCTGCTCACATTTTCATCTTATCATTCATCTGTAGTAATAAAATGTTGCTAAAATAGATGAATCGAAATGGTCGAATATGCAAATTTGGCTTATTCGATCATCGAATTCAATCATTCGATCAGTGAAGGATTTAATTTTTAAAAGTTATTCGATTGCCTACTTCGCCAGATTGGACCTACCGAATTGTAATAGAAGCCTATGGGAGCCCTCCCATAGGCTTCTGAGGCTAAGTCTTGATCGAATAGGATTCGTACGATCGAAGTCTTCGATCTTCGAATCGTACGAATCATTAGAATGATCAAATTATTTATTCGAATGATCGAATGATCATTATTCGATAGTGATGGGCGAATTCCCGCAATTCGCCGCTGGCGAATAAATCCGCGAAACTGGCAAAAAAATTAGCAAAAAAAAATTCGCCGCGCAAAAACGAGTCGCACGTCGTTTTTGACGCGACGCGTGCCGAAAATGACGCGACGCGTCGGAAACGACGCGACGCGCGTCAAAAACGACGAATCGGCTAAAAATTCGCGAATTTCTCTGGAAATTCGCTAATTTTTCGGCGAAGTGAAACGCGGCCGTTTCGCCCATCACTATTATTCGATCGTTATTCGATCTTCGAATGATCAAAGGTGGAATAAAAGGGTAGCCTAAAACTATTCGATTAGCATTCAAATTTTTTTTGGGGAATAATAGTAAATCTGCCTCTAAGTGTATTGTTTCATTATTATGTATGCCATTGTTTTGGCTGTACTATGGGTATTTATTGTTTAATTTCTTGAGAAATATTAGAAATCTAAACAAATTAAGTATCTCTACAATAATTGTTATACAATAAAACTTTTACGTAGCTTCTAGTTGTGTCATAGAACACTCAGTACTTCATTGTTCCCACATTTATAATTATTGAACTAAAGTTTATGGGGTTCTAAGTAATTCAATGACAGAAACCTGATTAAAAATATAATACTACACTATTTATAACTTATATTGAAATTATTAATAATTTCCAATTCAACATATGGCAAAACAATTTGCTTGTGTTTTTTAATATGAGGTTACGTTTGTTGTAAATGGAGCAGATGGTGATTTAACTAACCAGCTGCAGATTTAAATTTCCTTTCATAAATCTTAAACTGTTTAAGAACTGTTACACTCTGGATATTTGATGTATAACACAAAAAGAAGTGTAATTCTTCTTTTTAAAAAGATGATGTAATAGACTGTACATTTTGTAAACAATAAGAAGCAGTGACAGCAGATGTAAAAATAATCTGAAAAAATAGTGCAAATCAGTGCTGTTTCCAGGGTTCTCTATATTAAAATCCTTACAGTGTTGCATTCCTTTAAAGGATAAGTAAACCTTTAAAATAAGTGAATGTGAAATTAATGAGAGTGCTATTCTCAGCACTTTTGTAATTTACATTAGTTATTTATTTTGTTTTTATTCAAAGATATTAAGGGATACATATACTGTTAATATGAATAAATTTTGTTCCAACAGCGACACCTGCTGGTCAATTTCCCTCCAGTCTGACCACCAAGTAGTCACCGAAGTTGTCGGAAGAAAGAAAGAAGCCACTCTGATGTTCTTCTGCTTAGGGAAGATTTGAGAAAGGTTTCTAATTTTTTTCCCTAAGCAGAAGAACATCAGAGTGGGCTCTTTCTTTCTCCCAACTTGGAGGTCAGACTGGAGGGAAACTGACCAGCAGTTAGTGCTGTTGTAACAAAATTAATTAATATTAACACTACATGCATCCCTTAATATCTTAAAATAAAAAAAATTAATGTGCATCGCAACATTTCTTATAATAGCGCAATCATCAATTTTATATTCACTTGTTTTAGAGGTTTACTTATCCTCAGCCCTTCTGATGCACAATGACCCCAGATACTAAATAGACAGTAAACTGAAAAGAACAAATGTGACCTGTCATCAGGGGATGCTGCTCCCTAAACTCCCCTTCCTTTTAAGGCATAGTGGTACACTTAAAGGAGCACTTTAAGAAAACACCCTACCCCCCATAGACCCCCATCCCCACCCCACCCCCATCTTACTTGCTACCCTGGGCAAATACCCTTAATTTTTTACTTACATTTTTACTTACCTCTCGGGGCAGAGTCAGGCATCGGAGTTCATGGCAGCCATCATCTTCTCTTTGGTAATCTTTGTGTATTCAACTGTGCATGTGCTGAATCTCATGAGAATCACAAAGACCCGAAAGAAGACAAGAAAATTACCAAAGAAGAAGAGGGCTGCTGTGAACTCCGATGTGTGAATCTGTCGCAAGGGGTGAGTAAAAAGTTTGGGCCATTTGCCCAGGGTAGCATGTAGGCTGGGGGGAGCGGGGAGGGGTGTCTACGGGAGGGCAGGGTTTTTTAAGTAAGGGTTTACTTCTTCTTTAATGACAACAAACAACAAAAAGAGTAAAGACATAGTTACACCAATTAAAGGCATTATGAAAAGTTAAAAACATAGTTGCACAAATTAAAGGCTCATTGGAGATTGGAGACTCATGCGTTTTATAAATAGGAATTATGTTACCTCCAAAGGCATACACCTGAAAGGTGTAGAGAGCGGCTATAGGAATTCACACAGGAAGCAGGAATAAGCTAGCCTTACAACCCCCTCACTGCTTGCTATTAATATGTGATTTCCCTAACAAACGGACCTGAAAAACTGCATGAGCACAGTGGAGGAGAAAGTCTTACATATAGGCAACATTTACAGGACTCAAGATGAATGCTGATAAGTGCTAATTAATGTCCACATGCAATGTAACCTTATCCAGCACCTTGTTTCCTGCACAGTGGGTAAAAGGCTATTTGCCTGATATCACACTTGTTAATAATATTTTAATTAATGAAAATGTCTTAAATGTTTTTATAACCTACAGAAACTCACCATTTGTTCTTTTCGTTACAATTTTTAAAAATAAGTCAGTGGAAATTTCCTGAAATTATTTCTGTACTTTTCCAAATTAATTTGATAAACTACTAAAGGTTCTAATGTATTACCTGGCACAGATGTTTTTCCAGTCAACAGATAATTAAATGCTACCTCCCAGTTGTTACAGGTGTCTTTACAGATTTGCACCTGTTATTTCAACAATCCCTTTAAACATCCCAATATGATGCCCTATATCAGGGGTCCCCAACATTTTTTACCCGTGAAGCACATTCAAATGTAAAAAAAGTTGGGGAGCAATACAACCATGAAAAATGGGGTTGGTGTGTCAAATCTGGCAGTACACCTGGATTTTATGCAATAAAAACTTGCCACCAAGTCTTAAATTTAAAAAGAAGGACCTGCTTTGAGAGCAATATCCAAGGGGTTGGTGAGTTCACAAGCCATAGGTAGCATTTCCACCTGACCGGTATTGATGATTGATCCCAATGTTATTGATAGGGAAAAAAGATAAATATATATATTTTCTGAATAGGTGGCAACCCTAGCCACAGGTTGAGGACCACTGCTCTATTTTCAGGAGTGCCCAATGGTGCCCCACTCCTCTTCGGCGCCGAATCCAAGATGGCAGCGCCCATGATGCGCGTGGTCCGATTCCAGAGCAATGACATCATGCGCCCGACGCGAAATTTGAATATTTAAGGACGCGACGCGCGACAAAGTTGACGCGGCGCGCGACAAAATCGTCCCGCGACTCGTTTCGCAAATTTTTCACCGAATCTCTAGGCGAAGCGAATCGCGGGAGATTCGACCATCACTATTTCTGGACTTTTGACCATGTCTGAACCTCAACTCTGCCTGCCTTTTGGACTTTTACCTGGACCAATTTTGCCTGTTCCTGTTTGTGACGCGAACTTGCAGTACCAGTGAGTATGTTATTGACTTTAGAACTTTAAACTGGAATAATGAGGCATACAAAACTGTCTTCTACCAAGGCCTCTACACTCGTCTTGTCTCCAGGGAACTTGCTGAGTTGTTGGAAGACTTAATTGCAATTGCCACGCATCTCAGAGAGCATCAACTTGCCAAAGAATACAGCAAGAGATTCCAGCCCATACTGGCTCCTCGCTTCCAATGACCTCTTCTGCCTGCTTCCCCCCAGCAATCTCCAGTCATTTCCCCTGAAAAGCCTATGCAGATCGGAAGGGCATGTCTCTCTGAGCAAGAGAAACTTCGTGGACGTTCTGCTGGCCTGTGTCCAGGGACACCAATAGAAATCACAGGGCCCCGCACAACCAGGCACCCAAGCCCCGCCCCAATCCCCGCCGAATCCACATCAAAGTTAAAAAGATCACACAGACATCAACACTATAAAGTAACCCCCCCCAGGGCTCCCTTATAAGTTAAAAGAAAATTGGTGCCAGGGCCCCCCATAAAAGTTTTTTTTTTTAAAAGCATTGGTGCCAGGGCCCCTCATACAAGTTAAAAAAAATTGGGGCCCCAAAAAATATCTTTTTTAAAAAACATTGGTGGCAGGGCCTTCCTTACAAGTTAAAAAAAAAATTGGAGCCCCATAAATTATTTTTTTTAAGGGGGGCCTGTTTCTTTGAAAAATGCAGCACTGCCGGGCCCCCCGTCAGCCCCTTGCCCGGGACACTTGATGGTGGCCCTGCCTGTGTCTATACTGTGGTGGCCAGGCTCCCTTTGCCAATTCCTGTCCTCTGAAGGCTAAAAGTTCCTCTCATCAAGGTAGAACTGGGGAGTCTCATGTGGACAGTGTGGCACCTGTTCCTCAAGAAAACTCTCACAGGTTTCTTGTGCCCTTGCAGTTTCATCTGGCCACTAAGACTAGTGACGGTTCTGCCTTTCTTGATTCCGGGGCTGGAGGGATTTCATGGATGCTTCCTTTGCTCAATACATGACAGACCTCTTTCCACAGCAAGAGGTCCAAGATGACGGTAGAATTACCTGTGCAGGTTGGGACCTTGCATAAAGAGAGACTTTTGTTCCTGATTATTACCTGCCCACCGACTCCTGTGGTGTTGGGGTTACCCTGGCTATGTCTGCACAATCCCTCCATTGATTGGTCTGCTAACCAGATATCCTGCTGGAGCCCTTATTGTCTAAGGAACTGTTTACCGGCTAAGCCCAACCACCAGGTGTCCCTCGCTGATGTGGAGCTGCAATCTTTGCCTGCTGCATACAAAGATTTTGTGGATGTTACACAGTTACATAGTTACATTGGGTTGAAAAAAAGACAGAGTCCATCAAGTTCAACCCCTCCAAATTAAAAACCCAGCATACACACACACACACATCTCCATTCACACAAACCATATATGCCCATAGCTATACTAACTGTAGAGTTTAGTATCAAAATAGCCTTTGATATTATGTCTGTCCAAAAATAATCCAAGCCCCTTTTAAAAGCATCAACAAAATCAGCCATCACAACATCACCCGGCAGTGCATTCCACAACCTCTCCGTCCTGACTGTGAAGAAGCACGTACGCTGCTTCAAATGAAAGTCCTTTTCTTCTAGTCTGGAGGGGTGGCCTCTGGTGCGGT